>LPNX010433029.1:0-84691 GCA_001517045.1 Pseudotsuga menziesii | reverse complement strand
CTGAAATTAGATTCATGGAATGGCAGCTTACTGTGTTTCCCTAATATACATGCATCACATTTTCTCTTCTCTTTGGGAATGGTGGGAAAACCAAATACACTATTCTTTCTCAACGAACAAAGACTGTTATAATTCAGATGACCAAATCTTGCATGCCACAATAAACTTAATGAAACAATAAATGGCATAGTTTACTTTGCAGATAAGTCAAGTCTTAAACCAAAGGGAATGGGCAACACCAAAAGAATTTCAAGTGTAGTGGAATCCACGTGGTGGATTCTCACTCGTTGGAGGGTTTTGATGACAAACTCTAAGAGTTTACATTAGGTTTTTCCCTAAAACATGTTTTTATTTTCAACAACTATTTATTGGATGGAGAAAAGAGTCGACGGGCCCTCAAGCTTCTCGGTCTCTACAACATTTGTCACTTTTTATTTGTTCATGGCCTTAGTAGCTCTAGAGTCCTAGCTCTTCACCATAATCGTTTCTTGAGCTCATCGTTAAAACAGTGGTCACTGCTTGTTTGTCATGGCGTTAGTAGGATTTCAAACTCTGGCTCCTTGCCATTGTCGTGTTTTTCAATCTTGGTCATGGCGTTAACAAGTTATTGTTCTGGTTCTTTCCCATACTTGTTTCCTTTAGACTCGTCCATGGCGTCAGCAGGCTCAACGATTTAGATTGGTAAGTTGTATCGAATCCTTCATACATTTTTCATTTCTTTTATTTATGCTTAAACTATTTATCAAACAGTCTTAAATAGTTTCTCGTTTTCTGGTAGGTGAAGAACACAGTCAAAGGTTTGAAGGTGAAGAGCTGAAGGGTGTTGGTGTAAAAGGATTGGTAAGGCTCGGTCCCAACCTTGGGTACCCTTCATTGTTTGAGTTTGCAGTGATGTCAATGGTATACGCAGTCTGATCCTATGGTGTTCAAATTACTTGCAGTAAATTAAATGTTTTGTTTCGGATAAAGGTGGAGGAGGCCGTATGGCCATTCTTATTTATAACCATTGGGGTTTTGCAAAAGAGCTATAGCTCTTGTAATAATAAGATAGGGTAATACTATTACTCTTTTCCCATGGTTTTTAAATTTGTTTTTTAATATTGTAATTACTTGGTTTGAAAACTTACTCAGCATTTTTGCTCGGCCACTATATCTCTTTCGTGGATACGAATATGTTAATGCAATTTGGTTTCAAGAGTTGAACATGTGGCGACTATAAATTTTAAGTTATTGGTAAAGAATTAAATACTTTGTTTATAAATATTTTGTTTCTAAAAGATAGAGCTTACGATCGTAGTATAAAATAGCTATTAGTAAATATTGTCTTCTTATAAATTTAGTTGCATTGTAGTTTAAACTTGTTAAAGAGTTTTCAATCATTTTGTTGTAAATTATTCGATCGCTGTGAATAGGTTAAGCCATTGGAAAAGTTAGTTGTTTGAGATTCTTCTTTGTGCAAACTATTTTGTAAATATTAAGTTAGGGTTTGGTATTAATACATAGTTTTGGTAATTAGGTTAAAATGGTTATCTTCTATCTTTATAAAAGGGTGTTGTAAAATGGATATAAATTATTGTATTAATGAGTAGGTATAAATATTATAAAAGACTTAATTTTATACTGTATGTTTACAGTTTTGTTTCTTAAGTACTTAAGATACTATAATACAATATATGTTATAATTATTAATCATTTTCATTCTAATGACTGTTCATCATGAGCTTACAGTTTTATATGATATCAAAGAACAGTTGGAGGTTTAATTGTACAGTAGTTCTATAATATATCTAGAATAGCATTGGTTATACTTTAGGTTTTACAGTATTAAACTAATGATTGGTTTATTTATTTACTAAGTGTAAATCATTAGGTTATAATACTTTAGTTATTAATGTATTATACTTCACACAATTCCATGGATGTGTGACAAAATCTTTACTGTAATAGGCTCTCTATAATATTCTACATAGTAAAATAGCTAAAAAATGACATTAAAAAGCTTCCAAAGTTAAAACAGTTACTTGAAGATGTTTCTGATAATATTATCAGAGGAAAGATTATTGATTTATTTCGATGGAAACCCTACCTTTTATTATGAGTTCAGATTCATTTCATCCATGTATAATCATTCCTACTTACCTCTAAAAAAACCTTTTGTACTAGAGTACTTTATCGTAATGTGAGTGGAAAAATGCAGAAAGGAAATTTTTACTCATCATTCAATCATTTCTAAATCTAGGTTTATTTATTCATATAATCCTAAACAATTAAATTTCCTAATTGAATGCAGACCTAAGCATTTTATGAACAAATCCATAGTATCTAAGCATTAATAGGAAATCTAAACATGACTGCTTCATTTCAGAAATTTTCTTAAAGAGAAATAAATAAGATAACTCATTGGAACCTACTAACTTGTAGAAGAGACAAACATCCCAAGGAGCCCATTCCATCCAACCTTTTCTTGAAGATAGCTAAAATGGTTGTCTTCGGACCCCCAAGCCTTTCGACTGATCCACCAGGGTGAATGCACCGTGTGAATATATTGGATTAAATACCCCTGCAACTCAACAGAAGTACTTAACAACAATACTTTTGTCCTCAGCAGTATAGAACTCAGTTATCTAGCTGCACCAGTTCTGCAAGCAGTCTTAACACTCAAACACTTCTAACTTTCCCCTCGTCGAATCTCTTGTG
Organism: Pseudotsuga menziesii; assembly: GCA_001517045.1. NCBI lineage: Eukaryota > Viridiplantae > Streptophyta > Pinopsida > Pinales > Pinaceae > Pseudotsuga > Pseudotsuga menziesii. The sequence continues at coordinate 81,994 of LPNX010433029.1, read as the reverse complement.
CTCCTTTCTCATCTTTAGAAATTTCACAAGGTAATGATTGAACAGCCTCCTACTGAATTAGATGGACAGATATATGTATGCCTAAGTATTTTTGGTCACTTTTTCAATTAATGATCCACCTTCTATGTTTAACTTTCTTGGGGAAAATGACCACAAAATTAGGGAAGTTTCCCCCTGCAATAACTAGAAGTGGTTGAGCATGCTTCCATGTGTCAGTTTTCTCTCACCCCAATCTACTCCTCCTAGTGGGTCAGTGGACACTCATTCAACAGCCTCCTTAGGCTATTTGTCTCATATTTTATTTATTAATGATAAAATATTCAACATAATTAATTTCAGTCATCCTTGACCCCACTTGGTCAATAGTCATAAACTTTACAATAAAAGTAAAATATAATGTTTTCTTAAACATAAAATGTTATTTAAATTGGGGTAGGTGACAGTTATACAATTAGAGTTTATGTCCACTTACATTAAAGGGTTAGGTAGTGGGCATGAGGTGAGAGGCAATGAAAATCCTGTAAATATGTAATGGGTTGGGATTTTTGGGGGGTTATATGTTTTGTTACTTTTTGGCTATAATCTCGATGTACTTTTTGGTTGTTTCAAAGTATGAACTGTATGAGAGTCGCATGGATGAACTATGATTTGCAGGCTATGTGCAAATTTGTTTTAATAAGCTATTGAGGACAAGTCTACAAGATATGTGTGCAGACATGAAGCGTTTCCTTACTGAAACTCTATAATAAGATGAACTCTTTTGTGGTTTTTCCTGTCTTGGGTTTCCATTTTAAAATATATGGTATATAATGTTCTTGTGATGTTGTATGTGATATTATTGTGTTTATTGTTACATCAGATGATAACTAAATGTGATTAATTAAGGAGTTATGAGTGAAATATTTACTGCATGATTAAGAAGTATGCGTCATATCTAGATAATATCACTTTTCGAAGTGCATGTCTTGTTGAAGATCTAGGTTGTCGGAATTATATTTATTATGATTTTTCATTGTTCCCCTTATGTGCTATAGAAACATAGTTCCTACAGTCCCCCTAGGTACTTCAAGTGAGACTTCATCTACTTTACAAGTGCTGCTGAAAGGTTTAGACCCTTTCAGGTCGGTATCTTGGGGTTTGTTGGTATATTTTTGGGTGAACCCGGGTTGATATAGATTTGTGCCAATAAATATGAATTAGGGTTAGAACCAATTCAAATTGTCCATGCAATGCATGAGATGAGTAAGGATTAACAAGAGGATAAAACCTCTCAGTTAGCCATGCTAACTGTTAACATTCAAACTAGAATCCCTTCGCAAATCAAGGCAATGTATACTTAGTGCTAGCAGGTAATCTCAAGACAGAGTTAAGCCCAATGTCACTGGAGTTTAACTTCTTAACAAGTTAGGTAACTCCAAAACCGAAGGGGAGACCCTACTCAACTAAATATAACTACAATCAACAACATGACACACTGTACCTTCCATGAACTATTTATAGCTATGATCAATGCCTTATCATAGTTGTTATACCTGATTTTACCACCCTTGGTTGATCACACCCTTATGGCCCTCCATGTCCCTATGTAGACTCTTTGGACCCCATTTACCTATATTGTACTTTGATGTTCCAATACTATCCCTAGAAATCACCTGTTTATACCTATACACAACTTTTAAATCCATACTCACGTGTATACGCAGCTTTTGAGCTCAAACCCGCGTACAACGGGAAGTGTGCATGAAGACAAATATTTTTGGAGTTTTCCTCATAGTAGTACAAACAACTTGACTCTTGGCCTTCCATATTCCTTGAGAACGCTCGAACTCGACCCTCCATTACCTCTTTGGAGTTCTATTTATTGAGCCTCTTGGATACAATGAAGGGAGGGGAAATTAAAGAGTAAGGAAACTACAGCCCATTGTTGCCTCATTTTCTTGTGCTTGAGTCTGCATCCCTTTGTCCCTTTGGTGCACATAGTGTTCTTCCCAATATTTCCTTTTCTCTATGAGATTTCCATTGAGAGATGGAGGCCCAGGTGGAGGAATCGGTTTCTTCAGTTCGCAGAAGTGTTGATAGAGTTTGTCACTATTGTATCTCTTATTTATTAATAGAAATATCCATTTCCTATCCAATTCATGTGCATTTGAATATGAATATTGTATCCATGGATGTATTTAATTGCTTATACATGATTGATTATATATGCAAGAGTAGCTCTAACGCATTAATATACATATCATGCTTGTCTTGTTTGTTGTTGTTGAGAGCAAATTGTGATTGCAAGGGTTGTTGGAAAAGCTCAACGAGGATCTACTTCAACCGTCCGGAATAAGGTACGATTCATATCCCTTGGTGTTAGATGATTTTATTTCTCTTGCATATTGGAAAGGATTGATTTTTGGTGTCATACAGTCTGTTATGGTACCCCCAAGCCATAGGAGGTTTCTCTCTGTAATAGAATTGGTGACTCCGCTGGGGAGGTTCCTAGTTGTTTTTCTTTGAGGATTGGGTGCACAATGTGCATGAATTGCTCTTTATTTCTCTATTTATGAGAGAGGGTATGGATTTATGCTTACCCAGTAGTGTCCTGTAGGAGTAATTCATTTTTCCCTCCTTTTCTTCCTATATGCAAGTATTTCCTTCACAGTTGCGTATACACGCGGTTTTCTCCTGAATTCCTGTGTATGTACACAGGTTTACTGCGAGCAGTCATGTATGCTTTTGTTTTGAGATTTATTTGGAATATTTAGTGTTACTGGGTGAGTTTTGATTATTTCCAAGTCTTCTTGGATGATGTTGGTGTCTATATACTGCCTCTGTTTCTGACAAAAGACCCTCTTTGATTTATTTTTAATTAGATTGTGTTCTTGTCATTCATTTCTTCCTTTTTTGTTTTGGGATTAGTGCATTAGGTCTCTTTTATCTTGGTTCCTTTCTTGGCTACTTTCTATGAGTGGTTTCAGGGTCTGAGAGTCGTAGAGTCTGTTATTGCTTTCATATCTCGTTTATTTCAAAAAATACAAAAAAATAAAATATTTTGCATACTTATGCATTTTTGCATTTTTGCACTTGCATTAGGTTTGGTTACTGAAATTATAGTTAGGTGTTCATTTAGGAATGATTATATTCTCATTTGAAGGGAAAACATGCATCTCATGTAGTGGCATGCCCCATTTTTCATTCGACAAAATTGCACTTGGCATTGTTTGTTAGGTTTGCACATTTATTTCACTACTGAGTCATAATATCATTGGTTGCACGACCATCTGCCTTTTAGTAATCAAAACCATTAAAATCAATGCTTAATTAAAATGAACTACACATTTTTATTTAATAGGGTTCACCAACAAGATTAGGATTTAGAGTCTTGGAATAGTTCATTTTGAGTTAATTATCCAAGACTACTAAATGAAACAAGTAGGTGTCTATCCAGGTGAGAGAGAGAAATCCTTGGTATAATTAGTGTTTCTTAAGAAGATCCTCTTACACAGGATTTAAGCATAAGGAAACGTACATGATTGTGGTTAGGATTTCCCTTGGCCACTTTAAGTGAGCATTGAATATATTTCCAGGATTTTATTCGTATCTTGGGGATTTTGAGGTACCGGTTGGTGCTTTTGAGCTTCAGGCTTTGCTACCCTACCCATACGGTCAATCCCACCTACGAATTTCCACCTGAGAATTGGTTATATTGGGGTGACCTTAGTTTCCTTACCTAGGTATTGCAGGGAGTACTTTTAGATCTTATTCTGTAGGTATACTAGCCAGGTGAAGTTCGGACATCACAGTTGCTTTACGCGTTGAAGCTAAGGGACACTATAATTGGTTACATACCTCTACTTTTAGTCTATGGGAGTCTCAAGCCCCTCTTAGGTGATACATACTTGTTTCATTCGGGAGCTCACATATCCTCCCCTTGGTTTGCTTTTATTTTGGATATAGATTTTCTTAGGAGTGTGCTTTGTGTACACTAGTTTGCTTAGGGTTGCGTAGTTAGTTTGAGTCTTTTTATTTTTGTTGAGTCATAGTGAATCTAGGTGCGGCTCCCCGTCGTTCTCGCCATTTAGTAGGTCTTCCACCTTCTACATCTCCTCCTTGTTTGGGAGAGAGAACCAGATAGTCTGGGTGGACTGATACTCACTTTGATTCACACAAATATCCCACCATGAGTCACACATTTGAGATCCCAGAGATTCCCTCTTCTCCACCTCCTGTGTGGGAGGTTTCATGTAATGTCTCGGTTTTGACCCCGTTACATTAGATGTATATGATGTATATATAGTAAATGATCATGGTGTGGAGCTAAAGGCCAAGGCCCCGCCATTGATCGGTTATGCTATGTTTTGAATTTGTCACCAATTGTATATCAGGGCATGCGGCACATATTAAGTTATCATCATGTAAATATGCATCTATAATTAATTAAATGAACTCGACCAGCTACGATCGCGGCAACTAAAATGAAAAGGGGGCATGATTTTCACAAGGATAAGGATGTGGGAAAATTTGTCAAACCTTGGCCAAGGAGGGAAAATACCCATGTGTCTTCTTCCCTTGTTTTATTCCAACCACCTTCATTAAGAAAGACTGCTGGTGGTTGAGGCAGTTATGGTCTTTGGGGAGTGGGGTGGTAGGACTGTCAATCCTCACCCACACGCACACTCTACCCATGCTTTTGCTGTTCATCCCTCACGCAGACATTTTTTCTTGGCTCCACGAGTTTGCTGAATACCCACGCACTGCAATTTCGCGTCCTCCCTATGGTTGTTCACCTTCACGTACTTCCAATTGTTTGCTCATTGTTTTCACGCACAGGAATTTTCCTAGTTTCACCCACGCAGGTTTTCCTCTGCGGATTTGTGGATGGTGTGGGTGGATCCTTTTCTCACGGGTTGATTGGTGGCTCTACGTTGCTGTTACTCACACAGCAAGATGGGAGCTGTTGGTCACGGTCACCCACGATTTCCTGTAGGAGGCCATTTCTTGCTCAAGGACTGTGTGCGGTATGTGTAATTATTACCCGCTTGCTTAGTTGTTCCGGAACGGACTGTTGTTTCCCCATGCGGTGAATCGTGGTTTTTTTTATGCCTTGAGGCTGCTACAGATTGTTGGAATTCATTTTCCCTGTTTAAGCTGTGACAGCTAAATTAATTGCCTGAGTGCAATGGTTGGTCTTCGGACTGTATTGGGAGCAAGGATGGAGGCTTAGTATTGCTTGATAAACCTGGTGGCTGGAACCACACAGACAAAGCTAGAGGGCTATCCTTCTTCTCCATCACCCTTGAATAGCACTGGAAGGGAATGCAGGGCCTAAGGGACTGTGTAGCAGAGAAGGGACTGATTCCTTGTGTTGGGTGTGTTTGGGTGTCTTAGAGGTCATCCTAGTTCTGGTGTAGGTGTTCTTGGCTCTGTAATGAGCTCACTAGCTTAGCAATTTTCCTTCTCCAGCTCCTTAATGGCCTGATAAACCCAACTCTATTGGCTTGGCTGTGTGTTTTGTGTATCCTTGGCTACATGTAAGCCTGTTGTTCACTTATTCCTTGGAGAATCATGCCCAGCTCGAGGGTGGCCGCGTTGCTGAGAGATTAAGGAGCATGCTGGCCTATGGTTGGGTGGAACGTTGCAGTGACGTAGCTGGTTGCGGAACAAGTTCATCATAAGATAAGTAATCTTGTCCATTTTACTTCTGCAACTATATTTCTGTTAATGATATGATGAAAATGTTAAATGAATGCTTGTTTAAATGAATGTTGTTTCCGCTGTGTCTGGTAGATAATTGCATCTGTGCATGATACATGTTCAATGTGTATGTTTAAGCATTTTGTTTCAGCAAATTTTATGAATTTACATGTTCATGGGCTCTTATCCGGATGGTCAACGCCATGGGTCGTGTCCTCTTCGCTGGTCGGAGGCATGGGGACATCACATTTCACCTTCGAGTACATATGGAAATCCGAAGCTACCTGAACACATTGTGGATAAGGTATCACATGATCCTCTAGCACTGGCTTTAGGTATGGCATGCCAGACCTTCCTGAGATCAGTTCGACACCCAATTTTGGATCAGGTGTTGACCCTGGTGCTGCGCTTGGGGGAAATTCCATTCCTTTCCATACAGAGAGGTTTGGTAGTAGTCATATTGCACCTTCCACCCCTGTGGTGGGAGTACCTTCACACGCATGCCCTAGGCCTAGTACTGGTGTTCCCGTTCGTGGAACTGACCCTAGACATGTGAATATTGAGGGAAAAAGTTACATCCCTTCCCATATTCCATTGTCTTCAACAACGTTTCCTTCAAATTCATTTTTGATGACACATCCTCCTCCTAACTCTCATGGTCCTTCAGGCTGTAGACCTACCATTAGCCATGTTTGTCCCGCATCTACTCACACCATAGTGTCACAAGGCTATGTGCCTCTTCATGTGTTAGTAGGGTATGTACCATCTTATGGAGCATCTTCTAGGAAAACTTATACACCTTATGGGTATAGGTATCAACCCTCTTATCAATATTATAACTATGGCTTCGTAGCACCCCAGTATCAAGGTAATCCGAACTATTATATTACCATGAATCCCTATATGGGTCAAACAGGAGGAGGCTAATATCCCATGGGCTAAGGCCATGGAATTTATAACAATCAGACCTATGTGAACCATCCTTATTAGGGAGCATGGAACCAAATGGCTCAACCTAGGCTCCCTTTCCTTGCGACATTGAATTTACCTGACTTGTCGAAATTGACGAATGATCTGGTATCTTGTGACCCGGCATCGCCCATTGTTCCCACCAAGCTTCCTTTGGACATTCCGAAGTTCGAAATTAAGATTGGTGAAGCCCCTAGTGAGAATGTTACAACTTTCCACCAATGGTTCTCTTCGAACTCATTGAATCACGATTCGGTTCGTTTAATACTATTTCAACGCACCCTCATGGGTCCTGTGACAAAGTGGTATATAGAGTTTCTTGGGGGTACTTATACGATGTTTAATGACTTAGCTATGACCTTTCTCAATCACTTTTAGCTACCCATGTGTTACTACACTGGTACTGAACTCCTGTTGACATTTCGGTAGGACAAAGCCACCCATATCTTTGATCACATTCAAGAGTGGCATAGATGGAAGAGATTGATTAAGGCCTTCATTCCACCATATTTTCTTTTGGAGTGGTTCCTTAAGTATTTGTTACCTTATATAGTGAAGGATGTTTCCACATTCAGAGTGCAGAAGGAGGAAAAACCTATATTTCAAGCTGAGCAGTTAGATTTGATTTATTCTCAATATGGGCTCTTGTATAAGATCATACCAAACACACCTAGATCCAATTTCGACCCTAAGTGCAAACCTGGGCCACACACCGATGGAATTGTTGGATTTGCAAGTGCTAAACTTGCAAACTCGATTAAAAATGAAATGAATAACTTGTCTATTAACCAACCTGCTTCAGGACAAGCTACGGCTTCATCTCATCCCACCCAAATGGCATATGTACTTTTAGTGCAATTGTCAAACCAAAAAGGTAACCGGAAACCTGGACAGAATAAGAAGAAAGGTAAAAACAATTGAAAGGGTGGGAATAGGAATGGAAATGCTAATAATGACAAGAACAACAATAGTGTTGAGGGGACAAGAAACCTAAAGGCAAGGTTAAATTTCCTTGTAGGATTTGTGAGGATGATCACCTCACTCACTTGCGCACTCAAATTGAATATGCCTCGAAGTTCATCACATAGAGCCCAGCTATGTTGACAGATCCTTTATCACAAAACCAGAATATGAACTCGAGGACTATGGACCCTGGTAGTGCTTTTGGTGGGAGTCAAAACCCTCTGAACACCATAAGTGGCCATGGTTGCATCGACATGATGTCTTTCAAAAATGTTGTGACACGTTCTGAGGATTATGGTACGTTGCAACCCAACCTAGGGAAATAAACTGCTCCACCTAAGATCCCTTTGCATATTGAAAATCCTAGTGACAAGCCTGAATATCCACCTCTCATTCCTAAGGGAGTCTTAAAGCATTCGAGGAAAAATCCTAATTCCTGATCTTCCCAAAAATATTCCATCATCGAGGATTTGGGCGAGACTCCTTGTGCAATGTTTGCTTTGAATCTCTTCATACTTTCCCTCTGTAAAGGAATACCTTACTATATTCTCTTAGGGTGGCTAATGGAATCTCTCCTTCAACGATTAAATTTGAAAATCATGGATTCCAGCATTGCTTTCCTTACTATGGGTCCCTTTTGGTTCATGTAGAGTGTCTCAACAACACCATCAAGTGCATAGTGATTAATGAAGGAACCGCGGCTTCCGTGATGTCTTTATCATGTTGGAAGGGTTTGGGTTCTCCTACAGTGTCTAAGTATGGAACTATGTTGACTGCATTTGATGGAAGATATTTTTCAGTTGCATGGTATACTTCCTTCCCTTGAGTTCCAATTGGGGAGGAAGGCCATTGCAATCGAGGTTGAGGTGGTTGATGCGCCACTTGACTATAATATTTTACTAGGACGAAACTTGATTTATAACATGCAAGCGGTCGTGCCATCCATATTCCAGGTTGTTTGTTTTCCTTTGGATGGGAATATTGTTATGATTGATCAGAGATATTTTGAGAATTATAGTTCGAAAGCATCGTTGGGATCTTTTATCCTGGTTATGGATCATTCTTAGTCGACAACTGATAATGTTGGGGTGGGAATGTATCCTTCGTTGATGGGAACTTTTAATTGTTTCGTGCCCATTTTTATGATAGGTTCTAGTCTTGGTAAGGCTTTGACATCATTGAGCTTGGTTCCTTTTCACACTTTGCATTTAGAAGATCCTTGGACTCTTACTTCTCCAAGTACATCGGGCGAAGATTCTATATCAACTGAGATAGACATGATGGTGTCTACAGGGTTGGTGGTTTATAAAGCTAATATTTGTTCTATTGTAGAATCTAGTCTTTCCTATTTACGGATAGAGGAGGAGGACCCTTATGCATTTCCTTCTTGGGAGGTTGCTTCATCTCACTCTTAGGACTGCTTCGATGACATTTTCCCAATGGATGAGGCTATTCTCAAACCTATGTCCCGTGTAGAACTACCTTGGGGAGATTTTCATCATAGATCTTAATTTGTTCCTAAGCTTGATGATATAGAGTGTGATGACTATAAGGTGATCTTTAGTGAGAATGTTGGTAGGCCCATGGTCCCATTAGGCCCTCCTAGTAAGTATTTCAAAGGGAACATGTCCAAATTTTCACCAACTATACCTATCAACATTTCTTGCATTCCTTGCAAGGTTGAAAATGTGTACATTGGGGTGGATTGTTCCCTTGATGAGGTTAGACAATACATCAAGCTCTTTAAATAATTTATAGATTTGTTTGCTTGGTCATATGAGGAGATGTCGAGAATTGACCCTCACATTGTTGAACATTAAATTAAAACCTATCCAAATGCTAAAATTGTTTGACACTGTTTACGCACGATGAATCCTAGGAAAGAACCCGCTATTAAGGCAGAGATAGAGAATTTGCTCAAAGTTGGCTTCATCTATCTCGTTCCCTTGACATAATGGGTGTCAAACCCTGTTCTGGTGGATAAGAAGTAGGGAACGATCCATGTATGCACTAATTTTATATATTTGTATCGATCTTGTACGAAGTATAACTTCCCCACACCATTTATTTATCATATTTTGTATGAGGTGCGCAGGGAGCGAGGTTTTCAGGATATAATCAAATCCAGATTAAATCCAAGGACCAACATAAGACTTCTTTCATTTGTCCTTGGGTATGTTTTATTAGGATTATTAATCCTCCCTTGTCCAATTTGGTCATATGTCTAAATCAGGAGTCCATCCAGTCTATTTTTAGTCACTAGCACCATTGGGTCCACTTGGCCTAATTGGGGCACATGTTTCAGTTACTAAAGTGTGGGGAACACTAATTGAGGCCTACTGTCACTAATTGCACTTGATTGCATCACTTTAGGATACTCCTAGACCAATCCCTACAATTTAGGAGCCACTGGGAGTGTCAAAACCAACCAAGGTCAGTTCAGTTCAGTCGGTGACTAGTCAAGCTAAGTTAGGAGTCATACTACATTCAGTTAGCACTAGGTTTGCATGGTTGCACTCAAGAGGGGCGGATTTCTCACCTACCACAGTCAGTTATCTTTAGTCAACACTGAATGTAACACTTGAGTTGTGTTTTAGAACTCCAATGAACTTCACTTATGGTTTAGACAAGGTCAGTCAACTATTGAGTCCTCTGATAGTGATTTAGACAAGGTCTTAGATACCTATAGTCAAGTAGAGTCTAATCAATTTGAATTTCCTCATGTGGATTTGAATTGCATGTGGCTATTAAATCCATTTTACTTCATTGTAATTATTATCTAATTACCTTTTTTATTAATGAAAGCATTCACAGCTGCAAGCCATTTTTGCACTGTTTCATTCTTCAATTGCTGAGTAAATTGTGTGATCTATCTTGTGAGTTGTGTGTTTTTCTACAGATCTATGTGCTCAATTTAATATGGCATCAGAGCCTCGACAGACAAGACACCTCTCCTCCTCAAATCTCCAGCTTGGTCATTTTTTTTTAGCAAAATTGCTCCTTCCAGTACTGCACCAAAAGCAGAGAATTTACCACTTAATATCCCAAGTTAGGAAATTGTTGATCAAGTTTGTTTGATCAACTATGCTGTGTGTGAAGGAAATTACAAAAGTGTAGACTGTCAACCTTAATTTGTATGTTTGATTGTGTGACAGGTTATCAACTCTTCTTACAACATTCACTACAAGAATCCCTTTCTTCTCACTGCATTTCCTATAGCATCTCAGTCCTTCTTACTGCATTCAAAATGGTTCATCTAGTAGAGCCTCTCACTCCCTTCAACTATCACCAATGGAAGGAAGACATGGTGGTAATGCTCCGCACCAAGCAACTCTTCAGACACATAGAAGAAACAGAGGCAGTGCCAGCTTTAGATCATGACAAAGAAAATTAATTGAACAGGCTTGATGAAGCCCATGGACACTTGTTCTCCTTAGTTTCTAGAGATCTTTGATTCCACATCCAAGGATTGAACACTCCCAAGGATATTTGGGATAAGCATGCCTCCTTATTTGATAAGTACGATGAGATGAGGATCCATCAGCTAGAAAATGATCTGGTCACTCTTAATCCATCCAACTTCGAATCATTGAATGAATTCTTCACAAAGTTCAAGAACCTAATATATCAGTTGAAGCAATGCAAAGTGGAGAAGGATGAATATCAACTCATCCTTTCCATTCTCACAAAGATCAATGCAGGCTACTCATTCTTTGTATCCACCTTCCAAACAGTAAGTATCACTACTCCAAATTGGAATATGCCCACTCTTAATTCCTTCATCCAATATCTCATTTCTGAGAATGATAAATTGATCCAAATGGGGATCATTCAATCTTCCAAAGATCAAGCTCTGGTTGCAAGAGGAGATAAGGTAGCGAATGACAAAGGGAATCAAAGAGATGAGTCTCCTATGAAGAAAGAGCAGTCAAAAGAGCCTTTAGGTTCGAAGAGAAGCAAGAAGAATGCCAAAGGAAAGGTCCTCTACTCTTACTATGGAAGGGGCTTTCATTTAGAAAGCTCCTGTATGAGAAGACAACTTGATGAAATAGCTCTTGTTTTGAAGAAACATAACAATTTTGTACCTGCTAGTGCAAGGAAGGATGACTCTGAAGAAGAATATGAAGAATACCAAAGGAAAGGCCATGCACTAAAGGCTTTCTACACATCAGCACATGTCTTCCTCATTGATTCTGGAGCTTCCAACCATATGGCTGCATCCAAAGAATCATTCTCTTCTTTTCAGTCCTTTGAAGGTCCTAGTATTCAGATGGGCAATAACAGTAAAGTCAAAACAAAAGGGAAGGGATCTATTAAGCTTGAACATGGAAGGTTCAAAGATGTGTTATTTGTTCCCTCCCTAGCTTCAAACCTATTATCTGTCTATCAGATGACCCATACTAGATCTCCAAAGTGAGTGATATTTGTTCCTAACTCATTGGATATCACAAATATCTCTACTGGAAACATCATAGAGAAGGGTGTTGCAAATCATGCTTCAAAATCATATGAGTTATCACATTTCATGCCTCCTTTAGAACCAGTGCACTCTTAGCAGCCACTTGGAAGGGAAGGTAAAATCATTGCATATACTTCTTTTACAGCTTCTACTAGTATTGCAGATCCATCTTTATTAGTTTATGAGATTGAGATTTAGGGTGACTTAGATCTAGATTCATTCCCTACTTCCAAACTGGAAGCTAGAAAGATGACTGGAAACTCACCTAACACTCAGAAAGGAAAGACCCTTGCGCTATGCCATGCAATCTTACCTCCTTCAGAGAGATGCAATAGACTCCCTATAAGATGCTATATGGCAAGGGCTTAGTCTCACTACATTTAGAAGAATGGATATGATCATACACTTCTTCATCCAACAAGAGACAAAGGTTACATTCCTCCTTCCTTCCATCAGCATTTTTGGAGAATAAGGAGAAGTCTACATGCCAATCCCCATAATACTTGTGCACAGCACACCATGCATGTTGCTTTGCTAGCTCACAGAGATGAAGATTGCAGCAACATATTTTCAAGTTTTTCAAACATGAGACCTGATTCTACCTGCTTAGATAAAGGGGGGTCTTTTTTCCCATGTGGTTTTTGTCCCAGCTCCTTGTATTAAGCAGTTACTTTATTTTACTTGATGTAATGGGTGACCTATGGTCTTAGTTACCAGGGCCCACAGATTTTCCAAGTTAGCATTTAGGGGGGGTTTTAGCATTATTAATCCTCCCTTGTCCAATTTTGTCATATGTCTAAATCATAAGTCATGTCTAAATCGGGAGTCCATCCAGTCTATTTTTAGTCACTAGCACCATTGGGTCCACTTGGCCTAATTGGGGCACATGTTTCAGTTACTAAATTTTGGGGAACAGTAATTGAGGCCTACTTCCACTGATTGCACTTGATTGAATTAGTTTAGGAGCCTCCTAGACCAATCCCTACAATTTAGGAGCCACTGGGAGTACCGAAACCAACCAAGGTCAGTTCAGTTCAGTTGGTGACTAGTCAAGCTAAGTTAGGAGTCAGTTACATTCAGTTCTAGTCCTCTACATTCAGTTAGTGCTAGGTTTGCATGGCTGCACTCAGGAGGGGCGCATTTCTCACCTACCACAGTCAGTTAACCTTAGTCAACACTGAATGTAACACTTGAGTTGTGTTTTAGAACTCCGATGAACTCCGGTTATGGTTTAGAAAAGGTCAGTTAACTATTGAGTCCTCCGATAGTGATTTAGACAAGGTGTTAGTTACCTACAGTCAAATAGGGTCTAATCAATTTGAATTTCCTCATGTGGATTCGAATTGCATGTGGGTATTAAAGCCATTGTACTTCATTGTAATTATTATCTAATTGCCTTTTTTATTAATGAAAGCATTCACAGCTGCAAGCCATTTTTGCACTGTTTCATTCTTCAATTGCTGAGTAAATTGAGTGATCTATCTTGTGAGTTGTGTGTTTGTCCACAGATCTATGTGCTCAATTTAATACATTTGTATATCGAAAGATTCCCTTTGGCCTTAAAAATGTCAGAGCTACGTTTCAATGGGATATGACCTTCGCCTTTCACGATATTAAAAACATAATTGAATTTTATTTGGATGACTTAGTTGTTCACTCTCGTATGAAGGTGTTTCATCCTTATCATTTTCATTTGGTTTTACAAATATGCTTCCATTATCGGATTCGGTTAAATACTCATAAGTGCATCTTTTGCGTGAAGGTTGGTCGCTTATTAGAGTTCATTGTTTCCAAGGAGGGTATAAGGGTCAACCCTTTGAAGGTTAAGGAAATACTTCAATTGTCTCCCTCACGTAATATTAGACATATTCAATGTTTGCAAGGAATGGAAAACTTCTTACGAATATTCGTGGTCAATTTTTCCAATTTTACTAAAGGATTCATGCGTTTTTTGAAGAAAGACACAATGTTTATCTAGGATGAGCGAGCCTAGGAGTCTTTCAATGCTTTAAAGAGAGCCTTGGCATCAACTCCCATGCTTAGTCCACCCAACTATAGCCGTGACTTTTTGATATATGTGGCCACGTCTTAAGAGACAATTGGTATGGTCTTGGTTCAAGAGGATGAGGATATTCATGAGCATGTCATCTATTATCTTAGCCAAAACCTTATTGATGTGGAGCTTCGTTATACCCATGTCGAGAAGTTAGCCTTACCTACCGTCCATGTGGTCCAACGTTTGAGGCATTATATCCTTCTTCGCCAAACTTTTGGTGTGTCTCACATTAATCCGTTTCAATTCATCCTCACCAGAAGGATGATAGGTGTGGAAAGTAAAATAAATGGATTGTGATATTGCAATAATTTGACCTTGAGTTTGTTTCGACAAAGTCGAAGAAGTCATTATTTTTTGCTGAGATCATATCTGATTTTTCGAGTTTGGATGAGGGATAGGTTCATGAGGACTCTTTCGTTGATGAGCACATTTTTCTCATTTGGACTGCATACCCATGGTATGGGGACATTATTATTTAATTGCAAACCTTGAAGGTTCCTTCTCACCTATTACAAGATGAGATTCGATGACTACATCATGTAGCGAAGAATTACCTCAGTGTGGATAACACTTTGTATCACCATGAGGTTGGTTCCATTTTGCATTGGTTCTTAACTCACGAAGAGGCTGAGGTTGTACTGAATGATTTCCATGAAGGGGTATGTGGTGGTCATTTATCTATGATTTGGATGTCCATCTTTAAATATTGTGTTAATGCGGTCAAGCAGTGCCACCCTTGCCAGGTGTTTCACGAAACATGCGCTCACATCCTTCCCCTTTGCATCTGATTATCACTATCGGTCCCTTCACTAAGTGGGGGTTCGATTTTATGGATTTCAACCCAGATTTGGCTAGGGGGCATCATCAAATTATAGTGGTTGTTGAATATTTCATGAAATGGGCTAAGGCTATGCCCACTATTAAAGCCGGCGGTGAGACATCCATGCATTTCGTATTCAATCGGATTATCACCCAATTTTGTATCCCGAAGGATCTTGTTACTGATCATGGAAAGAACTTTTAGAATAAGATGATGGATGATTTTTCTTTGAAGTTAGGGTAGAATCAAGAGAATTCCTCTTTTTACTATCCTCAAGCGAATGGACAAGTTGAAGCAGTGAACAAATCACTTAAGTCCATTCTCTAACGAACCATTGCACAAAGCAAGACCAATTGAAATATCATGTTATATCCTGATTTGTGGGCTTATCAAACAGTGATTAAGACTTCCACTGGTTTTTCTCCATATCAGCTTGTGCATGGGGTGGAGTCAATCTTACCAGTTGAGTGTGAAATCCCTTCTTTGAAGCTAGCCGTGGAGATTTTAAAAGAGACTTCTTCATTGGAAGAGATTTTGGTCCACTGGGAGAAACTTGATGAGAAATGTTGAGATGATTTAGTGGCTCTTAATATTAATAAGCATCGTGTTAAATTCCAGTACGATAAGTTTTTCCATCCTCAGAGGTTTAGTGAAGGTGACTTGGTACTTTTGTGAGATTAATCTAAGGAACCATTGGGGGTAGGAAATTTTAACCCTATGTTGCAAGGGCCTTACATGATCAAGTGGGTATTAGAGAAAGGTGCCTATGAGTTAGTCGATTATGAAGGGATAACCTTGGTAGAGCCTAGAAATGGGATCTATCTTAAGAAGTACTATGCATGATTCTCATCTAGGGCTAATATTTTGTATATTATTTTACATTTGCATAACTTAGTTTTGGTCTTCTTGTGGTGATCAAGTTCGTTGACTTGATTCCGTTTGTTTTGGCATATGTCGACAGAGTCTTCAGTTTATGTAGGATTCACTAATGGTGCTAGTGTCCACACTCAAAACTCAACTTCGGCTGCTTGGGTGATTTATACTCCTACAGTTCAAGTGCTATCTTCATGAGGTGTCTGTTTATGGCCTTCGTCAAACAATATTGTTGAGTATAGTGCTATCATTGAGTTTTTGCGTGATGCCATATCTCATGGCATTCACTCTCTTGAGGTACGTATTGATTCGTAGTTAGTGGTCTCATAGTTGAATAGTTTGTATCATGTTAGGGATATGACTTTGTTACGAAGGTTCTGTTGATGTATTTGTAACTTTGGAATGTATTCACTTGTATATTTTATATATTGTATTTCATTGGTCCCCTATGTTCCTATCGAGAGAATCATTAATGTAATCAATTCATGTAAAGTCATAGAGGTCAACCCTCCTAGTTGATCAGGGGGCAAAGTCCCCATAGTTTTGGGGCACTAGGGTTATTAGACTCTCCTAGAGAAGTTGGCCCTTGTAAGTTATTGTCAAGTTAGAAGAGAGTGAGCCTCTCTATTTGATAAACACACACCCAGATATAGCACATAGGTGAGATAGAAGAAGCTTGCTCAAGTGAGAGAGAGAACAGTTGTTGGAGATCATCTTTTTGTCTTTTGGTTTTACTACTGCCATTGGTGCTCATTCTATCTCTGAGGAAGTTACGGGGTTTTCTCCTTTATGGTTTCCCCGAGGAAAATATTTTTGTCTATTGTCTCTTGTGATTTATTTTTTTTCATGTTATTCTCTCATATAAGATCCTAAGATAATATTGTCTAATTGACAAAAATCTAACATGGTATCAGATCTAACCTGAGAAGAAGACATTGTGCAGCTGCAGAAGCTAGGGATTCTTACTTTTTTGGTCTCTCTTCACAATCCATCAGCAAAAGGAGGCTAGGATGACTCTCCATTGAAGGTTGCATCTTTCTGTTGAAGCGGAATCTGATTCTAAACACTTTCAATTTTTGACCTACCACTACATCGGGAAATTAGGGATTTTCACAGAAGTGGAATTTTTGAGTGAGCCCAGCATAGGGTTTCTCTCCTCCTCAAAATCGAATTTTAGAGATTAAAATCAAGGTTTTTGGTTGGGTAGAACTCCAAGAAAGTCAAACCCTAATTTTCCCTAGAACCAGAAAACCAGCACTACAAAAGATCAGCTCCAGGTCATGTTTTTAGCTTCTTAAATTGGTAAGCTCTAAATATTTTGTATTTTCATTTGAGGTTCTCAGCTAATATGTCTCATCACCCCAATATTGATGAAAATATTGAGGGATCTGATAACTTCCAAGCATGGAAGTATAGGATCTCACTAGTTCTTGAAGAAAATGAATTGGACTCCTACATCAGTGGAGAGGTTCCAGTTTTAGAGGGAGATGAGGCTAAGGCATTACAAAAGAAGAACTTGATCAAGGCCAAGATGATTATTTTTGATTCAATAAAGGTCACCTCATACCATAGGTGTCCTCCCTAAAGACACCTAAAGAGATGTTTTAAGCCTTGACCAATCTATTTGAAGGAAATAATATAAATCAGAAGATGACTTTGAGGAACCAGTTGAAAAATGTGAAGATCCAGAATGCGGAGACCATACAATCATACTTTACAAGGGTCTCCCAGATCAAAGAACAACTTGAAGCAATGGATGAAGAAGTGGAGAATGTAGAAATTTTAATGACCACCTTGAATGGTCTCCCTAGGTCATGGGACTCTTTCATTCAAGGGATTTGTGCTAGAAGAAAGATATTCATCTTCAGTAGACTATGGGAGGAATTCTCACAAGAAGAAGCTCGAATAGTAACCCGAGAAGAAAATATGGGAAGTGAAGATCAAGCTTTCACAGTACACTCCAAGAAAATTAGGAGGGACTATCATCATCCCAAAGGTAAGCATTCTCACCAGAAAGATAACCCTATAAAATCTAACAGAGACATATCTAAATACAAATTCTTTACATGTGATGAAAGAGGACACTTTGCAAGAGATTGTCCTGAGAATAAGAAAGGCTCTCACAAGAAGAAGGACAACAAAATAAGACATCATGCTCACACTGTAGAGGATGATGAACCTTCCATAAAGAGAATCAAAAAAGAAAGTGATGATTTTTCAAGTGATGAAGAATATGTTCTTATTTCTACCCTCACAGGAACTGTAACACATGGAAGAAATGATTAGCTTATAGACATATGGGCTTCCAAGCACATGACGGGATTCAAGGAATCTTTTGTGAAACTATCTGAACATGTATCACCCTATAAATTAAAACTTGGGGATGACTACTAATATCCAATAAAAGGTAGTGGTGAATCCGCCTATAAGTTAGACTCTAGAGAGTCTATGAAGATGAAGGATGTATTGTTTGTACCGGGACTAAAGAAAAATATCCTCTCCATATCTACATTAGATTCAAAAGGAATAAGGGTTGAATTTGTAGATGGCCAAGTCCTTACGTTGCCAAAGGGAAATATTATAGATGATGCAGTAGTGATTGGAGAGAAAGAGGTAGGCGTATACAAGCTAAAGGGCCAACAAGAACAAGCCTTGCTCCATGACTCAGTAGAGCCAAATGAACTTTGGCATAGAAGGCTTGCACATGTGCACTATAGGGCACTACCACTTGCAAGCAAAGTTGTTGAAGGTCTTCCAAAAACATAAGAAAAGCATGAAGGTGTTTGCAAAGGATGTGCGAAAGGAATGAACACAAAGAAGACATTTCCAAGTAGGGAGAGAAAGGAAAAAGGAATCTTGGAAATCATCCACTCTGATGTATGTGTTCTGATGTCATCTAGTTCATTGAGTGGGTATGTATACTATGTTTATTTCATTGATGATTTTTCTAGGAAGACATGGATATACATCTTTAAAAACAAAGATGAAGTATTCAACAAGTTCAAAGAATTCAAAGCCTTCATCGAGAACCACACAGAAAAGAAAATCAAGACCTTTCGATCAGACAATGGAGGAGAATTCACATCAAATGAATTCAAAGAATTATGTAGAGATTCAGGGATGAAGAGGGAGTTTACCACTCCATATAATCCACAACAGAATGGGGTTGCAGAAAGGAAGAATAGAACAATCATGGAAGCTGAAAGGGCAATTCTTCATGATCAAGATCTTCCCATGCATCTATGGGCAGAAGCTACTAGGACAACTATGTATGTACATAACAGTACTCTGCATAGAGTACTTGAGAACAAGACACCTGAAGAAGTCTTCTCCAGTAAGAAACCAAAGTCAGTCATCTCAGAATATTTGGTTGTCCAGTGTACATACACATTCCAAAAGAAAAGAGGACGAAGTTAGATCCTTCAGGGAAGAAGGGTATATTTGTGGGATATAATGAAATATCGAAGGCTTATAGAATATACTTCCCAAGATTCAAGAATATCGACATTATTAGAGACGTAACATTTGACAAAGTTTCAGCTTACAACAAATCCAGAAAGAAACTTGTTGAAGACCCTAAAGAAGCAGAAGCACCTCGAATTCAAGATACAACTATGAATGATGCACATCAAGATGAATATCAAGAAATAGAAGAACCCTAGGAACCTATAGATCCACCCCAATAGAAGAATCCTCACAAGAGAAAACCTGCATGGGTACGAGAGGCTATCCAAGGTGCAAAATGATATGGGGCTCCAGAAGAAATGCACAGAGAGAGGAAGAGAACTAGGTCCTACTCTAGATATGTATCCCTATTATATGACATCATTGATAAAAAACCTTCCAACTATGAATAAACAATAGAGAAGAAATAATGGAAGGATGCTATGATCAAGGAGTATCAGTTGATCATGAAGAATGATGTCTAGGATGTTGTCCCAAGACTAGAGTGGAAGTATGTTGTGACTTCCAAGTGGATCTACAAGATCAAGCATGCTGCAGATGGTAGCATAGAGAAATATAAAGAAATATTTGTGGCTCGTGTCTTCTCCCAGAAAGAAGGAATAGATTATGAAGAAACTTTTGCTCCCGTAGCCAGATACACTTCCATTAGATCAGTACTTGCTTTGGCTGCGGTAATGAAATGGAAGATACACCAGATGGATGTCAAGGATGCTTTATTGAATGGTGTAGTGGAAGAGGAAGTGTATGTGGAGAAGCCACTTAGTTTTGAGACACATGCTAATGGAAACTCATGTGTGTAAATTGAAGAAATCCCTATACAATTTCAAACAGGAACCCAGGACATGGTACGACAGGATTGATAGCTTCCTAACTAGTTTGGGATTTACCAAGAGTAAATTGGATTCCAACCTTTACTACAAGGTTGAAGAAGGGAACCCAGTGATACTCCTACTGTATGTAGATGACTTGTTTGTAACAGGTGAGGATGGGTTCATTGCTGATATGAAGAGGAAGCTTGCTTCTGAGTTCGAGATGAAGGAATTGGGTATGATGCACTACTTTCAAGGCATGGAGGTGTGGTAGAATGTAGGTGGAATCTCCTTGGGACAAGGGTAGTATGCAGTAGAGATCCTGAAGAGGTTTAGGATGATGGACTACAAGGCCATGACCACACTTATTGTATCGAACCTTAAGCTATTGAGTGAAGCTTCATCAGAGTCGGTTGATGCTACAATATATCATCAGATGATTGGGTCTATGATGTACCTGATGAATACGAGACTATATATTTGCTTTGTTGTGAACACATTGAGCCAATTCCTGATAGATCCTAGACATGTTCACCTAATTGCTGCAAAGCATATTCTGAGGTACCTGAAGGGTACAGTTGATTATGGGCTCAAGTATGAGGCGAATTAGAAGATTAACTTGGAGGGTTATGTGGATTCGGATTGGGCAGGAAGTGCCATTGATAGGAAGAGAAATTCGGGGTGTTGCTTTAGTATGGGATCAGGTGTGATCTCTTGGTTTAGCAAGAAGCAGTCCTATGTTTAACTGAGTACATCCAAAGTAGAGTATGCCGCAGCTTGTTTGGCTAGTTGTGAGGCAGTGTGGATGAGGAAGCTACTATATGATTTGTTTGATCTCCAGTTGGATGCTACTTGTATATATTGTGACAACCATAGTTGTGTGAAGTTTTCAAAGAACCCAATGTTCCATGACAATTCGAAGCATATCGAGATCAAATATCACTATATCAGAAATATGGTGCAGAGAGGAGCAGTGAGGCTCCAATATGTTGCGACGGATGAGCAAATAGCTGATGTGTTGAACAAGACATTGGCTAGAGTGAAATTTGAGTACTTCAGGGAGAATCTTGGTGTTCTCCAGATCAAGGTTTCTTCCAAGGGGAAGTGATGAGTCTGTGTTCCTTTTTGACATGGTGGTAGGATTGATTCCTCCCATGGTCAGATGTAAGTGCAAATCCATTCTGACATGGTGGTAGGATTGTTTCCTCCCATGGTCTCTATACACATCGAACACGTCTTCTACTTTAGGAAAGGAGAATGAGCTAAACATGGAATTTGTACATGATTATGAAATTATTTCATGATTATGTTCAAGGTTATTTTGGACATGTTTTATTGGGGGATGATGAACCATGTAAAATTGTTGGAATGGGTAAGGTATGGATTAAGGTGAATACTATAAATGAATGGCTACTAAAATATGTGAGGCACATTCTTGCTATGAAAAGAAATATGATATCAACAGGGCAGTTGGGAGATAGCGGGTGTTTATCTATGTTTGGAAAAACATGGTGGAATATCACTAAAGGAGAACTGGTAATAGAAAAATGAGACAGGGTAAGTACATTTTATTTATGTCCTCATAATATTGATTATTCTATATTTGTAGCTTCCACAGAAATAGGTGCAACATTGTGGCATCATAGGCTTGGCCACATGAGTGAGAAGGGGATGCAAATTCTCCACTCAAGGAAACTACTTCCATATCTGAAGCAGGTAAGTTTGGAATTCTATGAGAACTATGTTTATGGAAAATAGAAGAGAGTTAGATATCTCAGGTTTGAGAAACAGAAGAAGAGTGAAAAGTTAGAGCTTGTGCATACAAAGACTTCCTCAGAGGAGCAAGATGCCCCCAGCATGATTTCTTCAACAATCTCGAGATTGGTCGAGATGTTGATCTTGATGGTAGGAGAGATATTGGCCATGTTCCATTCTTCAAAGCAATCTAGTGCCAGAATGGGGTTTTTGAACCAGTTAATTTTCCCATGGATAAAATCTTTGGTCTCAACTAAAAACTGGTCAGATAATGACACAGTTTCTTCGGGGATGAAGAACGAGCGGTGGTACATATCATACCAAGGGTATTCAGGAGGAGTTAAAGCCTTAAGTATCTCCTCATCATTACTAAAAAAATGATTGGATAGGGCCATGGGATCGTTGATGGTTTTGGGATTATAAGGGTCATTGGAGTTGGACATCATGTAAATAGTAATAGTGCCTAAGGAAGGAGTCAGAGGGTTGATTTCCTTAATAAAGGTTATCTCAGAATTGAAGGAGTGTTTCCGAAGATTACTTAGAGCAGTCCCAAACTCGGCCAAGTCTTGGAAGTGGTGAGAATAATGTCCATACAAACCGCAAAGGGTGCATGCATGGTTTGTCCTCGAATATTTGTTCTTGGTTGTTGGTAGACTCGAAATTTTGACCACTGCTATGTTTTTTGTCGTATCCATGGAATCTAAGTGTATGTGAAGGAAGGGGATCTCCTAACCATTTTAGGTCATGTGACCCTATACGTCACACACAGCAGATGGTATAATTTGTCGGGGTTCAACTGCTACTTTAGCTTTTTTGCCCCTAGTCTTCTTTGGGTGGATCGAGAAGGGAGCAGGTGCGGGAGGTGGATTTTGTGGGCCCAGAGGGGGGCGTGTCTCGACCATAATGGGTTGAATGGGATTTATCATGACTTGGGGAATCATAGGTTGAGCAGGTGGTTTGAGGTACCACATGGGATCCCCAATGTAAGATTGGGTAAGTTCAAGGTATCCATCACTAGCTTGGCCAAAATATCAAATGGGGGGTAAATAAAATGAATTGTATGGATTGGGCAAGAGCCCCAGTAATTCCTTGGTGACTGGGTTGCGGCTGCAGATGGGGTTGCAGATGCAGTTGGGGTTGTGGCTACGGTTGTGGTTTGGGTGCACTAGTGTTAGATGAGAGCATGCACAAATCCGTCATCTCACTTGGTGTTGGTGGTGGTGGTACCAAGGAGAATAAATCCATCATGGAAGTGTTGGTGAAAAACCTGGGGCCTAATTCCAATAATGAGGGGGTGGCCGCACTATCAAAGGTGGTATCAATAATAGGGATAGCATTGGCTGGTGCTATTGGCCCCTACAGATCATGGTAAGTTAGTTGTTTCACCGTCACGATATTCCCGTCATGAGGGAACATGATAAGGCGGAACACAGTGGATTCCATGGCTCTCATGGCATACATGTAAATCCTTCCCAGGAGAAGGTTATAATCCAACTGTGCATTGACAACTTCTATGTCAATTAGGAATGTTTTGTCGGAAAATGTTATGGGGACATGTGGAAGGATTCCCTGAGCTTTTGTGGGGTGGCCATCATAACCACACAATGTGGTGGTCGAAGGTTGGAGGATGGGAGAACCGAGTTTCTACCAAACCAATGTTGACATGACACAACTGGATGCCCCCTCGTCAATAATACATCGATGCACAACCAAATTATGTATTGATGCCAAAATCTGGAAGGCAGTAGTTGATGGCATCCTGGGCTCTCCGTTGTCCAAATCTGTTGGCGAAGGTGCGGCACGGGTTGTGGGAGAGAGTTGGGGAGCAGGCGTGGTTGCTACAAGTCCTTGAAGTGGTAACAGGTTTTGGAGTACTGTCACATACCCCAATTTTGTAAAATTATGTAAATTGTTTTATTATATTTCTGAGACATTATGTTAAACTTAATCCTAATTAGGGATTGATGACTCAGCAGAGTCAACAGTAATGGAGTGTAATTCAGAATATTTTATTATTAATAAATAAATTATGGAGACAACAGCATGGGAGAGCTGTTAAAAAGAGGTTACTGGTCAAACTGGTGGATGGAACTAGGTGGAAAGGCAAAAGACAAGTGGCAGCATCCTCAAACACTTCCTAAGTTGCAGGTGGCAACTTCCCTATATTTGGGGTCATGATTCCCCAAGAAAGTGGAATCAGAGTAGGTGGCTCATTAAATGACAGTTAACCCAACAAAGACCTAGGCAATCTTTTAAAAGAACTCAATGAAGAGAGCTGAGGCTGCTCAGATTTTCCAGAGAGAATTCATTCAGGTGAATGTTATTCAGGAAATACATTGAGGAAGAGGGAATTACAGTAAGGAAGTTGTTTTAGGAGGATTGCTGCAGTAACTTGATTTGATTACAGCTTTTTGGGCTGAGAGAACTGACTGATAGTTCTGAGTTAATACTAAGTTTGAAGACTGGTATCTGACTTTACTACACCTAGTTCCAGCCAGGGAGACCAGAGCAAGCTTGGGGGTCCTGAGAAGTCGATGTCTGAGCGCTCTCCAGGAGTTGGTAGGGAGGAACGGCCTCCCATTGTTGTTGTTGTCCACAGCTTAAACAGGTTATGTCACTTATTTCTTTATGTTTATTGAGTATGAATGGATACGTGTTATGTTTATTTTATATAAATGAGGAGTTAGATAGTTTAGCAAAGTTAGTTTCTCAGAATATTAGTAGTTAAATCTGTTAAAATTACTGTGTTTTTTTACATCTGGAATCACCAGACCGTACTCCAGCACAGTATCTCGGTATTAAGAAGTAGTATGCTTCTGAACCGAGTTTCCTATTTATTTACTTACAATAACCATAAGTGTTTCACCAATGTATAAGTCATTGTATCTTTGTTTTAACTGTTTCTTTGTTTCCTATAAATGCTGATGTATAGTATAGAAAGCAGGAGTTAGATTAGAATTCCTTTCACTTTACTTTATAAGTTTCCTTCTTTGTATTCGGATAATTTCATTTCTAGAAGTTAACTCAAAGCAATAACAAGTTAAAGAACTATTATTTCTCTTTATTCAGTTATTAACATGTTAATCATTTGTACTTACAGAATATTTAGTAAGAATAAACAATGTGAGTTTATTTCAATACTTAAGTAAGCTAGCTAGAACTGTGGTATTATATTTAGTTCCTTTACTTTTCCTTTTTCTTTTATTTTCAATTTTTAACATTACCTGTAATGATAACAACAACTTTTATGGATTAAAAATGCATGCTATATATATATATATATATAGTTATATATATATAGTTATATAAAGTAGACCTTATAAAGTTTAAATAATTCATTTTTATTTATTTTCATAAGTAAATAATAATTTTAACTGATAGAACAAGTTTTATCAGAACCCCTTTTGTATCTGTTAATCAGCACAGGAATTTAAATAGCATAATGCTATTCTCTATACGCCATTAAATAAACATAGGTTACACTTATGGAGAATTTAAAACTTCAATAAAGACAGGTTTATTACTTGCATTAGTAAGTATTATAGTTATAATACTAATATTATACTTTTATCTTATCTAAAATAGAAACAGTAATCTTTTAAAAACTTAAGGAGTATAAATATTCAAATTACAAACCCTAAGTTAATATACTCAGTCGTGCAGGTTAAATAGACTCTTTTTAAGGGTTCGATAAGTAATTTAAAAACAAAACATAAGAACCTTTATAGCTTAAGAATATAAACCCTAACTATCACTTAACAAGAATTTTCATAACAAATAACTCAAGGTATAAAACCTGATAGTATTTTTTTTTTTAAGTTGTCTATGGTAAAAACAACTCAGATTTATATTTTAAAACAAAGATAATTAACAGAACATTAGACTGCTCATTCATCGAGTTTAATAAACATTTAATTACTCACAGATGTAAATAGAATATTTATTATAATATATAATATTAGATAAGAAAACTGTATTATATCAAAACTGTATAATTTAGGGTTAAAACCCTAGAAATACTAGTTAAGCAAATAAAATAGTAAAATATAAAATAAATCAATAATTTACTTACGGCCGTTTACAAATCTATATTAAAAGGCTATCACAAGTCTGGATTTACTTATTGTATACAATTTATAAATTAAAAATTAGACACAGTAATATAACCAAAGCTACAGAAGAAAAGAGACCGTATATTATATTATATGGACTGTGGGCGAAAACATCCAGTAATTTCAAAACTAAATTTATACAGTAAGAAGAGAAGTTGAAGTCGAGGTTAAAACCTCTTCACAACAGGCTTTAAGCCCAGATTTCCTTTACAGCATTTTCGTAAGCATAAAAGACAACTAAAATTTACATTCTCGGCCTAAGTCATAATGCCCTCACATCGTGTGAAGGGTTTTTCATATAGTCAGTCCTTAAACTAGTAGTCTTAAAATATGAACGAAGCAGGAAGGGTTTCAGGCTTCTCGAGCCGACCCACAAAAGTTCCAACTGAAAACCATAAGGAGGACCAGCCATGGTGTAACCAGGCTTACCAGGATTGTAGCTTCTGCTCTCAATCTTCTTACCAAAGACCGCGCACTTGGAGCTTTAAAACCTGCAACCACAAATATCAAACCCTACTTAAGTATACTGTAGATCTGCGTTAAAATAAATAACCTACAGCTAAGGAAAAATAGTAAGCAGAAATTTGATTTCCTATTTCTTACCAGTTCGATCGAAGGAGCACAACTACTGGAACGGCGTCCCAACTAACAGCACAGGGAGGCGATACTACGGCTAGGAAGGAATAGGAAGAACAACTCCAAATTCTGGTACAGAGATTAAGATAGTAATTCCAACCATCGAAACCCCGGAGGAAGGTATTAACACCGGCGAGGGTTCGATTTAATATCACAGAGAAAAGTATTTTGGAAGGACGAAGGACTGAACCACAGCAGGTAACATAAAGAGCAAGCCACGACCGGGAAACGAACATGGAGAAGACTCATAGAGAAGAAACCACGGAGGGACGCACAGCTCAGTCACAGAGCGACCAGCGCCGAGGGAGATGGAGAAAATGAGGTTAGGGTTGACAAATAACATTTATATCTACGTAGTGCTTGGCTGGGATAGTGCCATGACAGTAGTTTAATTTAACAATGCAGAATGGGTCTATTCTATAGTTCGACTAACAAATCGACGAAGGAATGATTTTTCTCAATCATTCGATATCCAAGGTTTATCCAAAGTCCTCGTCCCCACGCTGCATGCAAAGATTTTGTTCATCATTCTTCTTTCTAATGTTTAATCATTAGATATCTTATGAAATCTAACATCAACATCATAGTAATCATAAGCTATAAGCTACTGGTTGGAAGACTTTTCGTGTTATTGACCTTATTAGTATAGCTTTTATGTTTTGAGAGTTGTGGTATATACTATAACATATATAGAGATAACCGGAGCATGTTTAAAATAAATTCATCCCTCATATATTAATGGTCTTAAGTTCTGTAATAAGTCGAAGAGAAATAGCATAAGACCATAGATTATTATGATTGCAAACTATATGATTGGTAGGTATTTGTTTCAAATATTATCATTGTTAATATAGTTTATATGCTTGTGAGGATAATATTATATATATAGATCATATGGAGATAACTTGGCGCAAGTTTAATAAACTTTTTCATTATATTATAAAATTGCTTCAAGTCCTTTAATAAGAAATCAAGATTTATATTATAAAGACCTTAGGTGGTTGTTAGTGCAAGTTATATAATCTTTGGGTTATAGCTTAGTATCACCATTAACCTTGGAGATCAACCTTGGTTTGAAGAAATAACTCCTTAATACTATAAAAACCCCCCTCCCCTTTGAAAATGGGTAATCTTATAATTAATTCAAGATTCAAGGCGATGATAAGTATCGTAGAATTTGTTTATGGATTTCTAACTTTTATAAGCTAAGTCCCTTCATTGACTAGCATAGTTTAGAAGTACTTAAAGTAAGGCATGATGGTAGAGAGCTAGGTATAATTTTCTTTTTTGCCTGTAATCATTTTATGATTTATTTTTCACAGCTTAAAATAGCATCTATAGTACCAGTTACTAATGTCAAGAAAGTAGTATTTACCATGTGGAGATGTAGTTTTTATTTATATTGATATCCTCATTAAAAATCGAGAACTTGGCAAAGATAGGCCAAACCTTTGCGGTACTACAAGAAATCCTTATCAATTTTCTTTGAATGGGAATGCTTGCTTACATCTGGATTCTTGTTATAGGTTTCATAATTCTATTTCTATACTCTGATTTTCTTAAAAGAATTAAAAGATACATTTGTATAAAAAATGCAACTGTAATGAAATAGAGAAAGTAACGGATCAATAGAAATATAAATTACTACGTCTAAAAGGAATCCAGTTTGATTGTACCTTAACATAAGTTGAAATAATATTGCCATTTACTTTCTTTCGAGCTTTAACTCTTATGACGATCTTTAATAAGTACTCTAGAACTACAAGTGCAGCGTCACAACCTCTTACTTGTACATCTGTAAGAAAAGTAGAAACCGTTGCATTAGCTCGAAAGCTAAGTAAGCCCAGTTATGCATAACAGTTCACCTTATGGTCAAAAGGAACAAAAGTCAGTAAGCTGTAAAATATGTTCAACAACTAAACATAATAACTGATAAATTCAATAGCAAGCTGTTAACACTTAACTAATTAATGTTAGTTAATCTGATTAACTTTAATCTTTTTTAGATTTAAAAATTTTAAATTTTTCGGAAATTTTGGGGTTTTGACAAGTACCATGAGTGGAGGGCCTAGTTGTGTTGGATTAGGTTGGGCTTGAGCTGCCATGTTGGTACTGTGCTGAGATTCATTTTGGAGAACCTTCTTGGCATGGCCCATGAGGGGGCATTCATGTGTATAGTGACCATAGACGTCGCATAGTTTGCACGGCTGATTCATCAGTAATGGGGCCTTTCATCTAGGTGGGTTAGGTTGTTGGGGATTTTGAGCCAGCCGATTTGTTTTGGTGTTGTTGGGAGGATTCAGTTGTTGGTTGCCTCCTTGCAGTTGGTTGTTTCCTCGATTCCTAGCTTGGTTATTTCTTCCTTGACCTTGTTGGTTGTTGGGGGCAAGTTGGTTGGGACGATTTTTTTGAAAAAAACCTTGTCCCAAGGGTGCTGAAGGAGCTGGGGGGGGATGAAACGGCTTGCACAGGTGGTTCATACCATACTTGAGGTTTTGGGAGGGGGGAAAATATGGTTGTTTGTCCTATATACTGTTGTGTGGGCCAAGTTGGAGTCTGCACAGGTTGTAGGTAGGAGGTTGTGGCTCTGGAATGAGACATCAACCTTGAGTAGTCAGGGGGTTGGTTAGGGTGTGAAACACTAGTGGTGTTACTTAGATTCGGTGGCTACATAGGAGGTGTCGCATGGTAATCTGGGTGATGGGAAACCGAACCTATAATTCCATCCGTAGCATGGGATTCCCCCGGTGTGTTATGGTGGTAGGTCCTGGCACGGGGAGTGTTAGGAAGAATGGTGTAAAGGTATCCAAACTGAGCATAGATCAAGTCGAACTGTTGGCCTTCAATATGGCCTCCTCCTTCGATTGGGGACGTTCGGATACAATGTCCTTTTCTATGGGTGGTAGCAAAGTTTTTAGGAACCAATCCAGGAAGATTCTGTCATCAAGCTAAATATTTCACAAACTCCGGCGTCACCGCCACTCGTGGATGTGGTCAATTTTGTGAGTTTCCTTATTTTGGAAGCAAGATAGGAGTATCTCCACACCCTCGTCATAGTAGACTGGGAGTTGCAAATACTGCAGGAACATGAAGGCCAGGGAGTTGAATGTTGGGTAAGATGCTTGAGGTAGCTCGATGCACCACTTGGTTGCAGCACTAGTGAGGGTGCATTGGAACAGCTTGAGTCTGATCAAGTCATCCACGATGCTGTTTGAAGAGAACCATAGATGAAATGACATGATGTGATTTTGAGGGAACTCACCAGCCTTCCCTTCAAACTTTGGAATGCTTGAGGGGAGTTTGGTTGGCATAGGAAGCCAATGGGGTTGGTGGCTAATTGGGTCATTAGTTAACCTGGCCAAATCAGGTAAGTTGAGGCGTGCCATTAATGGGATATTAGACCCAATACTGATGTGGGAGGGGCCAGTGGTGGCACCAAAGTTTGTAGGAACTTGGTCTCCTTGCATGACTGGGGGCACTTGAAGTTGACTTCCCGCGATAGGGATAGTCAGGATGATGTTGGATGGTCCACTGCCCCAAGGTATGAGAGATGGTATTGTGGTACCAACTAGGCCACTGCCCCAAGGTGTGAATGGGGGAAATGTGGGAATGACAGGGTCACTGCCGCTAGGTATGAAAGGTGAAACCATGGGAATAACAGGGCCACTGCCATCAGTAATGAAAGGTGGCATAGTGGTAAGGATGGGGGTTGGTGTGGGTCTCCTACTAATGGGTAGCTAACTTATAATGGTATGTGCAGTAGTGCTGAGACCACCGATAGGGATGTTGGTGATGATGTGAGGATGGATGTGGGTCTGCTGCCACTCACCCCTCTAGAAAAAGGATCTAGGTTTGCACCATCCATGGGGCTATATGGTGCAGTATGTAGGTTTGTCTTAGATTGGTATGAATTCGAGTCAGAGTCTGAGGCTTTGTGGCATTTTGACGGTGAAGAGGGTTGTTGAGGATGGTCTTAACGGTATTGGTTTAACGGTCCAAACTGAGGGGACTCCCCCCTGAGACGAGAGGAGGAGCATGGTGGATCAATGGTTTCTATCTGGTGGATCAATAGTGTAAATGGTAATGAATATCTGGACCTTAGTTTAATGGCTTGCAAGTGGTCACTCAACCACCAAGACTTCTAGAACACAACGATTGGATTTTTCCTCACAGGACTTACTATTCAATCGAAAGGGTTCGTTGGCCCATTTTGCTTGGCAATTCCTCTTGTTAGCTAGCTACTTTGGGGTTCATGTGGTACTCCTCATAATGATTTATAGGGCATAACCCAAGCACTTCCCATAGTTTATGGCAATCAGGGACTTATGTCCTCAAATTGCAAAATTTGACTTAAAGTAAATTGATTGATTTTAGAGGTTGGATGGACATCATGAACCAAGTTTGTTTGATTAGAATGGTGTGGTTGTGTGCACTTTATGAAATGAATTTTGTTTATTTTTAAATCCTTTTTGGTGAGGAATCAAGGTTCTAGTTTTTCTGAAGAGCAGTGGGAAACTTGTAATATGTAAAACACGGGGGCTTCACTTGTTGACCAATATCCTATCACGTTAGTTCATATTGTGGGTTTTAAAATTATAAAAAATTGAACCAATATATTGCAGGTATTGGGGGGGATGAGGGGTTTAAGGTGGGGGTGGGTAGGGTGGTTTGTAAGGATTGAAGTATAAAAACAGGTGGGGAGGAGGTTTTAAGTATTGGGAGGGGGTTTCAACAAAAAGAGTTTGGGTCAATATCTATGGAAATTAAGGGTATTCTTTAATATCCCATGATCGCACGTACTATGTGAGAGGTTCACTAAGTGAAGTCCCCGTGATGTAAAACCAATAAAAAAGAATAGAACTAAAAGTGCTACTTAAAATTAAAAACATTTAAATATGTCAAGTGACTACCCTATCCTTGTATTCCTCTTAGGCCAAGATAGAGTGCTGTGCTCTCAACACAATGGGAACAATCCCATCCGTAGATCCAGAGGTCACTTTTCAAGTGCAAGGTTGGTCAATAGGGAGGACACGAATGTCGTGAGACCCCCAACGGTATCCACCCCCTCTACCTACCAAGGCACTTGCTTTTAATGGTTTCAAGCAATGCAAATGACATGTTCCTATTACTACACTTTCTCAACCCTTCGTCTTATCTCAGAATATCCCGGAGGGTGATGATTGAGTAGAGGAGGAAGGTTGGGCAAGGAGGTTAATTTCCAATGATTTTTAAGAACGAAAAATGAACTTGCAGACTTTTAACTAAGTATTAAATAGATTTTCATTTGTGAATAGTCAACCACATACGCCATCGAATTGAAAAACTACTTGCAGACAAAATAGGCTAAACCCTAATTTGTTGTTGTTGTGAAGGATGAAGTTTAAAAACGGATCACGCACCTGTAGAAGAAATATTTTTTCAGGGAGGATTGTGATCAAACCATGAGGATTTAGCTCAAACTGTTGAAAAATCACTTCCAAAACATTCCCATTTACCCTTAATTAAGGACAGGTTTGCAAATTGATCAGCAGTTTGGGAAGAAAATGTGACTGAACAAAGGTGAATTTTCCAAAAATTCATTTTGGTCGTTTTGCATAGTTGAACGAACTAGACATCTGGGTATTATCAAAGAACAACTGACAATAACTGGTACTATGTCCAAACAGGTTCGTTTCGGCCTCAAGAGGGCTCGACCAGTATCAGAAATGAAAGAAACTAGGAAGAAAACTACTAAGAAACTAATCAAAGATCTACATAAATTATTAAACCCTAGGGATCCAATGGGATCGACCCAACAGAGTCTCCAAACTGTAGTAGGGAAAAATCCCTAGCTACGTGCAGAAGCACCTACCCTTTCATCTATAGGATGAAAGGGTAGAGTCTCTGGTTAGAGAAGAACCTGCAACAAAGGGTTAGAGGCAAATCAATGGAAAACCTGCAACACAATGTCATAAATCAAAGCATGCATCTCTAAATAACCTATAAAACAAGAAATAAACTATAGACATAAGCCTTATACCTTCCAGCTTTGTTTGAAATGGGGCCACCATGCCCTGGCTCAGGAAGCTACCTCTCCTCAAGGATGGGTGGTATGGAGCAATGCTCAACATACAAGAGGCTTCGCTTAATGGAGAAAATGGAATGAAAGGGGGGTGAATGGCTTGAGAATGATGGTTTCT
Source organism: Pseudotsuga menziesii (assembly GCA_001517045.1). Taxonomy (NCBI): domain Eukaryota; kingdom Viridiplantae; phylum Streptophyta; class Pinopsida; order Pinales; family Pinaceae; genus Pseudotsuga; species Pseudotsuga menziesii. The sequence goes on along the minus strand of LPNX010433029.1, from coordinate 49,216 downwards.
CAAGGCACTCACACGGGCAGAGTAATGGCAGGAAGAAATGGAATTGTTTTGATGGTGACCCCTACACCCCTATTTATACTTTTTCTCAATTTTTTAGGGTTTTTAGCCCCTAATCAGGATTTTAAGCCCTTTATGGGGGTTTAAGCCCTTTTCGCCTATTTCTTAGCTTCGTTTGGGGTTTTTATGCCATTTTAGGGTTTTTAGCCCCTTTTTGAGGGCTTTAGCCCCCTTGGGAGCTAATTTGGCTCTTTTGTGGGTTTTTAAGCTTGTTTTGATGTTTTTTGAGCCTTTAGGAGAAAAGCATAGGTTAAACAAGGGTGTAGGGGTCAACAAGGGTTAGGACATGGATTCCTTTGCATGGTGTAGGGTATATGACCAATTTTTTGGGTTAACAATTCCTGAACTAACTGAATTGGAAATTCAGTTACTAGAATTGCTATATAAGGGTTATATCATACCTAGCATGTCGCTTTGGGGAGCACTAATTTTATTTGTTAAGAAAACAGATGGAATTTTATGATTTTGCATAGACTATGGGAAACTTAATAAAGTAACCATTAAAAATAAATACCCACTGCCTTTGATTAACGATCTGTTCGATCAGGTAGGGGGAGAAAAAATATTCTCTAATTTATATTTACGATCTGGCTATCACCATATCAGGATTAAGGAAAAATATGTTAATAAAACAATTTCCAAGACTTGTTATGGGAACTACGAATTTGTAGTAATTCATTTCGGTTTAACTAATGCCCCCTCTACATTCATGTGTCTAATAAATAGTATCTTTAACAAGTACTTGGATTAGTTTTTGTTAATTTTTTATTGATGATATATTAATTTACTCAAAGTCGGAGGAGGAACATCAACAACATTTAAGAATTGTTGTACAAACCTTATTAGATCACCAACTTTATGCTAAATTTGAAAAGTTTGAATTCTTTAAAAAATAAATTTAGTATTTGGGTCATATTATATCTGACAAAGGAATCGCGGTAGATCCGCAGAAAATAAAATCCATCTCATATTGGCCAATGCCAAAGGATGTAGTTGATATTCAATCTTTCATGGGACTCATCAGTTACTACCAGAGGTTTATCACCGGGATTCTCAAGAATCTTCTATCCCATTACTTCTTTTCAAAAGAAAGAAGTAAAGTTCACATGGTCCCTAAAGTGTCAGGAAAGTTTTGAAAAACTCAAAATTATTAACCATGGCACCAATTTTAAAAGTAGCTAACCCTTATAAAAACTATACGATATGTACAGACACTAGTAAATAAGGTTTGGGAGGAGTGTTATCTCAAGAAGGACACGTGGTATGTTACGAATGTCGTAAATTAAAATACCATGAACAAAATTATGTGGTTCATGACTTGGAATTGGCAGCAGTAGTGCATCCTTTAAAAATGTAGCGTCACTACCTGTTAGGAAATTTTTTTCTTTTATTAACAGATAATACTTGCGTAAAGAATTTATTTACACAACTTGAAATTAATGCTAGGAAATCCAGATGGATGACTTTTTTGAGTGAATTCAAATTCAAATTAGAACATATCAAGGGTAAGGAAAATAAGGTGGCATATGCACTCAGTTGAAGAACTCATGAAGTATATGAAATAACTATAACTAGACCAAAAAGTGATCTCTTAAGTAGAATAAAAACATCAAGTGAACACGATGTTGATGTAACATCTATAGTTGGATATTCTCAATTAAGTAATTTATGAAATAACCCACATATCCATAGATAATAAAATATAAATAAATTGATAGATAAGTCCAAATTACAACTTAGGGCCCGTTATTTATATTTTGGCGGAATACCCTTTCATTAAGAGTCATGTCTTTTCGTAAAGAAATTATTAATTATTATTAATTATTATTATTTATTATATATATGTTGATGTTTATTATTATTATTATTATTATTATTATTATTATTTGTTGTTATTATTTAAGTTTGTTACATTGCCACTCCCTTAGAAAGGCTTTGTCCTCAAAGCCTTATAATGTTTCTGCATCATTTTTTGTGGTGTCGAAGCTGAGGAAACATGTCGATACGAACTACTAAGAGTTGAGCACAACTTCCAATATGTGGATGAATCAATCCATCCCAAATTGATTTGTTGTGGACTATTGGCATTCCATACTGATCTATCGTTAGGATATTTGATCACATTGGTACCTCTATCTTTCGACATTTCCCACTTTTTAGAATATATGTTTTTATGGTTGGGGTGTCGATATGGAATTTTCACAATGTCATTTTTTTAGCATTGATCTGAGCATAAAGTTGTATTTTCGTCTCTTGAGGTTTTAAGGTTTCATTCTGTATCTTTTCTAGCTTGTTTTCTAACTACATGTTATCATTTTGAAATTTCTTAATCACTTCTACATGTGATTTTCTATCATCTTCAGACTTCTTAAGCTCTTCCTTAATATCTTCGTTATTCCTTCTGATACAACGATTTTCTTCCAGTTTGTCTAGAAGTTTTCCTTCAATGTCTTCCGTAGATTGTTCTGTCTTTCGACTACTTTTCAACTTCTTAATTTTTGTGACTAGTGTCTTGTTATGATTACTTAATATGAAAATTTCTTCGGAATGCCTTGATAAAACCTTGTTGACTTTTGTCAGTTCTAACTTATGTGTCTTCTTACTGTCATCATACTGCTATTGGAATTTTTCTTTTTGTTGTTTATGATGACGTAACTCTACTTCTTGATTTTCTAACTTCATTCGGACTTGCGCCAATTCAGCATCTTTTTCCATGATGAGTTTGTTTAGATTCTTTATTTCTTCTTCTGATTCATTATCACATCCATATGGTGATTTGTTGTCATTTTTTGACTTTCTGATCTCATCTTCTAAGTTTTGATTATGAATTTTTAAACATGATATTTCTTTACCCTAATCAGATGACATTTTCTTGTTATCACTTATGGTTCGTTCTGGCTATCGATTTTGATTCCATAAGGGTAGGTTGCATATGGATATATCATAAGCATTATTGGAGTCCAATTTAAAGAATAAATTAGTGTTTTGTTAAAACAACCATTAGATGTAGTTATAAAAAAAAGAATCATAAATAAAGAAAATCACACAGTAGTAGGAAACAGTTTGACGTCTGGCTAAGGCTAACCTTTGTCATTCATGAGGTGTTATTGCACAACTTGTACTAGCTATCTCACTCTCAACAACAATTGGATATCAATGATCATTGATGGTTCAAGAGGCATAATCATCTTAGAGATGGCCAAAACAAGAATTTGAATTTTGTCATTGTGTTGTGCTGGAAAGGTATAAGCCAATGGAGCTTGTGTTCATGCCTTTGTCTGGCCACGCTACCAATGTTGTAGAGACCCTGCCTTCTCCATAATATGATTTTCGGGACCACCTTGTATAGGTAGCATAGGTGTTAGGTTCCACCCTACTCATATTGTAGGGGGCAAAAATTAAGGATTTAGCGACTCTTGTACAAAAAGAGGTTTCACCTAGTCTTTTGCATCATTGTTTTATCATCAATCAATGATCTATTATTACTTGTTAGAGTCCCATTTTAGAGATCTCTGTGTATTTTAAGATTTGCAAGTGTAATCTAACTTGGTTGTGTAAACACCTCAACTCTTGTGCAAAAATAGGTTTCACCCAATCTTTTGCATCATTGTTTTATCATCGATAAATGATCTATCATTACTTGTTAGAGTCCCATTTTAGAGATCTCGGTGTCTTTTAGGAATTGTAATTGTAATCTAACTTGGTTGTGTAAATACCTCAACTCTTAAACTCATATTGTGAATAGTTTTTCTTCAGTAGACATCCATTTTGGAGATTTCTCTTTTTATCTTTTAAAAATTGCACTTGCATTCTAACTTAGTTTTGAAAACAACCCAACACTTATTTGCATATTATGGTGTTTTTTTTCTTAATATTATGACATTTTCTTCTCTATGATATATATATATAATGTACATAATACATAAGAATAAGTTTATTCTTTTATGGGAGTGATTATATATATATAACCACTCTCATAAAAGAAGGAAAAAACTTCGCACAATATTTCAAACAACTTCCAAAATATATTTACCAAAATTTCATAGATATTATCGTTTTGACTTGTGTATAAACGAGTATTGGTACTATAGAAATCTTCCAAACTTACCTCGATGCTTTGCTATTTGTGGGTGGTCCAAACTAAAAGACAATCCGAGGGCCTTACTTCTTTTTAGCGTGTCTTCCCACAACTATGGTCTCCATCTCAATAAAGTTGAGAGTTTTATTTGGTCCTCATAGAAGGGTCTTAATTTCTTTGGCGTGCCTTTCCATAATCATGGTCTACATCTCAGTAAGGTTCTTCACAACGTCATCAAAGGAAGCCTCACCTATGATTGTTGTGTTCAATTCTCCACTAGGTTATGTGTTTTTAGGAATTTGGACTTCAAAATTACAAGATAGTATCAAAATCTACACATACATTTTATGATCAAACATTACATGGACATGGATACCTTTTCATAAGGTATTTATAAGAAAGGTAATTTTAATGTGTATGGGCTCTTTGGTCATGGTTTATGGTATATTATTTTTATTTTGTTAAATATATATTTTAAAAAATAATTTTGTAAATGAAGTTATTATGGTATATAACATAATGTAATATAAAAAAATTAAAAAATTTATGATTCATAAAATTAAAAAATTAAAACTATATAAAAATAATTAAAAATAATTATATCCACTTATAAAAATTAAAAATATAATCAAATAAAAAGTTATTAATTTTTTTTTGTCTTGCTTTATAAAATAAAAATAAATAAAAACCAACATAGATAAATCTTAAACCTGGATTATAAGTTCAATTGGGATCAAATTTTTTTAGGGTTAATTTTTTTTTAAACATGTAAAATATTTAAGATTAAGAAAAAATTACATATCAAGAAGTTGGATCCCTCTCGATACTTGATAGATCCGGATTTAACATGGATCTATGTTAATTTAATTTTAAAGATAACACAAATAAATATAAGATAATTACTTTGATATTATCTTTTATATTTTTCAAGTTATTATAATAAGATTAAAGGATAAGGAAAGAAAGGCGTATTTATGAAGGTTTATTATTATCTTTAGCTAAATACATGTATCTTAGAAACATTTAACCAGGTTGAACCATAAGCTTAATTGATTTTAATTTTAAATAATGAGTATAGATCCATTTTCTTGAGATGTAATATTTTTTTTACCTTAAGCTTTTACATGTTGAGAAAAATTGACATCGCCCGAAATTTGATCATTTTTTATGCTTGATAAGAACCCATTTTAAGATGGATCTATGATGATTTTAATTTTTTATTTTGTAAGTTAACATAGATTTTTTTATATATTTTTTCGTTTCATTTTAATTTTTTATTATGTCAACCGACATATTTTTTATTACTTTTTCTATCTACTCAAACTTAATAAATCAAAATGAACATGTAAATATTAAACTTTAATTTTGATGTGAAAACCTCACAAATGATTGTTGTATATATAAATTTTCTTTATAACAATATAATTTTTGAAATTTTATTTACCAAAAATAATTACTAACTAAGAAAATGCTCATACAATGCATTATATCGTCATCAATTGAGGTTAACATGAGAGTGATAAATAACTTGACCTCAAAGTTATACATAAATTGTATAAAGTATACTTCTTCTTACATAGCTTTTTTTTTCTTTCTTTTAATCAGTGGAGTCGGTAACTTGGCAAGCCTTTTCCAGATGCCACATAGGATTGAGCTTGTATGTTGCCACTATAATCGCTAAGAAGGTTACAACGCCCCGTAAAAACAACTCTCGGGTTAAGGAGGGATTCAAACCTGGTCGAACTGCCTCTGTATTGCTTAGAGGGAGGCCTGACGGGATGAGATAACTACTATTCAACCAAACCGTTGCAGGTTACTTCTTCTTACATAGTTAACCCCATTGGAGTGAAAAATAAAAATCCTTTCAAATGGATGGTTTATTTTCTATGATTTGACTTATCTAAGTCAGTGTACATCATTTTCCTTTAATTGAGGCAATTTCAATTATGAATAGTTGAGTCTTTTGACATACAAAATATTGATTTGTAATTGTATGGCCCTTCACCAAACAATTTACTAACACAAATCCTAAATGTAGAATAAATAGAGACTGCAAAAATATTCCAAAAAAAACATGTGCATTAATAATGATGGAAATTCTCAAAAAAAACTTTAGCATAATTAATAATGAATTACACCACATGGAAAATATAGGATGTGCCTGGGAGAAACCCTTATGAGAAACTCTATCATTAAAATGGTTGTCTTTATTTAGTTATTATCTTGTCAGTGCTTTTACAGTTACAAGACTCTCTAGCTTTAAAGCTTGGGAAAAATAGAATACAATATATGATGAACATTAATTTATCATGTGTCTAATGAATTCTATTTACCCTCTAAAATCTACATGTATTTCCTCTATCAAAACTCCAATCCAACCTCTTCTTGTTTATTTTGGATCAAAACCCTCTCTCATTGTCTCATGTTTCCTTTACATGTTCTCCTCGTTAGCTGGAATTATAATGACCCTAAGTTACAATTTTCCTCATGATTTCTCTCTTGAGTTGTTTAATGACCAGACAAAATGCATCCCAAATCCTTTGTATACACCCAGTCATTATAGCCAAGTGACAAGATATTTAACCTTACTAGGCATGAATTTTATGTCTTCTTTCATCTACTACATGGCACCATTTCCTTCTTATCACACAATATTTATTACTTGTATAGTTGTTCCTTAAGTGGATTTGTCCCACTAAAGAGTTTGGGAACTCCTTAGAATCCTTGGTTCTAAAGGATAATGTAATATAGTTGAGGACTACATGGGATTACCGTATCTAGGGTCATGGTAGCTCCATCAAGCCCTTAGTATTGAGTGTGGACGAGAATTTGGATGGGGCCTTCCCTTCTAGTGTCATCAAGCATAGATTTATAGTACCCTTAATGAGCCTAGGGCTAAGCCAATATATCCCTAATCCTTCTAGTCTCATCTAATGCCAATGAGCTCTTGTCTTATCAACCTAATGTGGATTTGGGGTATTTTCATCAAACCCTTGATACTAAGGCCTAACCTATAATGCCATTAAATTGGATGAGGGATCATGCCACAAGGATTATGGTGAAAATACATACATTCCTTATCCATTAAGGAAACCTTTAATCTAGTGGGTTTATGAGTGGGTTCACCCCATATAATGTAGTCAAGTCTAAAGTAGGATTACCTTGTCTAGTAAAGTCGGACCCTCAAGAGGATCACCTTAGCTAAATTGGAAAATCCCTTCTAGTGGCATGAATATTATACTATCATTACCCCAATGAAGATTTTGGGTCTCTTTGTGAAATCCCTAATGATATGCAATTGAAGGCTTATGATCCAGAAACAATTCACAAACACAAATATTAATGTGGACTAACATGAACTATATCTTTTGAAATGATGGCAGTGTACTTTTCATAAATAGTGATTATGATTTTCATAATAAGTGTATGAACATAATTACACAATGTAATCAATCACATAGAGATAACATAAGAGATGAATTAGATAAATCCATTTTAACAAAACTGTAGCTTCGAAATGGATATGTTTATCCAATACTTTTCACAAATAGTGATTATGATTTCCATAATAAGTGTATGAACATAATTACATAATGTAATCACTCACATAGAGATAACACAAGAGATACCCTAGATAAATCTATTTTAAGAAAACTCTAGCTTCGAAATGGTTCTCTTATAGTTATAGGGTTATCTTGTTATAAACAAAACGAAGTAAAATGTACAAGGACAATGTAGAACTCACTATAATGGGATCTATTCCATTAACCAATCAATCAATTCCTATATAAGTTGATATTTCATCTCTACAAAAGGTGCAATTTCAATGTCATCTTGACCTATGGATGATCTTTTATCTCCCATGCCACTTTCTCACTAGTCCAACCTCAATTCCAGCCTTTGTTAGATTCCTTGTGGTTGAACACCTCTTGCATCACAACCTATAATTTTATTATTTCTTTCTTGGATACAATAAATGACAAGATCCTTCCCAACCATTTCTTGAATAATGTCCCAATATTTAGTTATGATACCTCACCAGTCTTCATAACACTCATATTTTACAAATTTTGGCATTATTGTTCCTTTCTTGAACTAACACATGGAATCTTGTGATTAGATAAAAATTCACATGGTAAGACCCTACATTTCCTACTAGCTAAGTATCAACCTAATTTGTCTCAGGGAACTTGTTTCTTCTATTATGTATAAATATAGATGTAGAGGTAAGCATTCCTAATGATTTGCATGCAGTAGCATTTGTTTAGAATGAATGGCACAAAGTTATACTTTAACTTATTCTCTTAATTTCATACACTAGCCTCCATAATCCCTTAGCCTTTGTGTAGAGTACAAGTCATGAAGCTATACTTTACTTTGGTTCCTTCCTTTCTTTTGCATACACCAGCCTCTACATGTCTCAAAGCTCCACATAGAGCATGGAGATAACTCCTTTCAACACTCTCCTAAAACCTATACATGCTTGGAAACTCAACATAACTTTTGCAAAGTGTGGAGATAATTTTTTTATATACATGACCAATTACCTCTACATGCACTTTCCTTATCCCTTTTCGAATACTTCCATAAAATTTTCCAAGGCATCAAGGCTTTTGAAGAATAAATTTTAAGAATGAAATTTCATGGTTCTTAAGAATATAAAAATATCGATGAATGACCACTAATCCTTCCAATTCTTCATGGATCCATTTGAGGATTTTGGTTTCCAAAATATTCTAAGGAAATATGAGGGAAAATGCTTGCAACGTAGCTTCTCTCATACCACTTAGATTTCCTTGGACTCTATCTCGTGATGCCAATTTTCTATTTTTTTTGTTTTCCTCTTCGAGTCACCCATACCTTCTTTTGCAAACATGTGTCCTGGTTCAATTCTTCAGGTGCATTTAATGAAAATTATTCCACTCTAGGTATAACATGTTCTTCCTCTTCCTCATCCAACAAATATGGTTTAAACAACCTCAAGTTCCCCAAATTGATTATTGAATACATTATCATATAAGGAGGTAGGTTTAGATATATTTACCTTGTAAAATGTCATAATTTTTTATTATTGTATTACATTCTAAATATGTTTATAGAATATTGTTTTGATTATGTATATTCAAATATATAAATTATATTATTATGATATCCATGTGTAGGAAATCATCTTCCACATCTATACTTAAATGAAAAAAACAACACTTTAAAACTAACAATATTCCTATCATCTAAACCTTTACAAAATGGACCTATATATTATTTATCTTATTTTCATCGTCTATTAATAATTATTAGATACTATCCATTTACTAAAAAAATATAAAGGGTTTTCCGGATTTTAAAACTAGCAATATAAATCCAAAAAGTATGCTTCCTACAACACTCTTAAAATAAATTTAAGTATCTACTAACAACTAAGTTTATTCCTATGTGATGCCTCCTTGGAACTCAACGATTAGAACAAAATTTAATTCCATCAACAAACCTACCTTTGAAATATCATCTTTCCAAGTCTTAAACTCCCATAATATGAGATGGAAGGATATACTTGTAAAAACAAACCCATGCCTTTACAATATTCCACAATAATATGGAATAACATATTTCAAATCTTGTAGCTATTGTTCACTAGTCTATGATCACTTTTGAGTCTCCATAAACCTATAGATCTTATGATCCCTTACCATTTTTAGTAATAGCTCCAAAGCAAACAACTTTGAATAATTGTTACAACATTTGCCAATATCTGCTTTAAAGACAAATAAATATTCATCAATGATATATAAAGAACCTCTAGAACCACACACATAACCCTCTTTTTACTAGCTTCATTAAATAACCTGATACAAATTCATCAATTTAAGGATGTTTTAATATTTAAACATTTTAGGGTTTTGGAAAACTGTTGAAATTTCCAAATACTACTCAAATATAAAATGTAAGTTCGAAATCTAAGATGTAAGTTTGAAGGATGAGATATGTATATATCTTGAAAGATATACAAATTATTGTTAGGATTATAAAATCCTCTCTTTGACCACATTAGTATATTTTTTTATTTCCCTAGCTTAGAAGGTCTTCATCACTTCACTAGTGCATGCAGGAAACTTCTACTAGAAATCTACCACTTGTTGTGCATGTCTGCATGCATTTTGGTGCTATAGGGATCAATCCCTATAATTTAGGAAACCACTCGAAGTGTCACCAACAGTATCCAACAGTTGACTCCAGTAGGTATTTAATTATGTCCAATTGTGCTTCGATCCTCATCAGTTAGATCACTCCCAGTGTCTCTAGTGCCAATTTGCATGCTTCAAGGGAATACAAGCACCTTTGTTCACCTACACTCTTCAATTAACTGGTTGTGAGCCTTTTTTCACCTACCCTCTTGAGTTAACTAGTTGTGAACTATTTTAGTGATACGGAGTTGCACTAGTTAGCACTAGTGGTGATTTTCCTACACTGACTTAGCTCCTATGTCAATCAAGGTTTGTAGATTCAATTGCTTCTTCAAGTATTCGAATTATTCCTTGATGATTTTATTATATATACACCCATAATGTGAATATTATTGTATGGAATATTTCTCATATTGGTCTTCACCTCATTGTGTAATAGAAATGATTATTCTCTATATTTTTCTTATGCAATCTATGTGAAGACTATTTATGTCCCAAGATTTGCCTATCAGAATATAATATGGTATCAGATTCTAGTTAGACTATAAAAAAAAATTATTTTTGGTTTTGTGTAGGTATTCCAGAAGAGGATATTCTAACCTCCATTGTTGAAGAAAAACTCTTCTTCCATCCCACTCAGTCATTCTCCAGTGATTCTTCTATCCTAAATTATGTGCAAAGTTTGTGAGTGACTACTCAAGGAGCTGAAGAGAAATTAAATTCCTCCACTCATGCTACTGGTGTGCATAGAAGTGATATTTTTTATGTTATGGAAGAAATATCAAATTTTGGGAATGATACATTCACCATCAAAGATCTAGTGCTTCCAGTGAATTCTTGCTTGATCACTTGCACCAATACTCAGATTTTTGCTGAAGAAGGAGAAATTTGTGCATTTTCCATCTCAGTGGTGCACTTGGGACTTTTGTTCCTCATTCTTGGATATTCCCTCACCTTGTTTGGTTTGAAGTTAGAGTTTGAAGTCCTCTCAGTTATGCTTGTAACTGATCTCATCAATTTTGGTGTGAAGAATCAAGCACCACAAGTTTCTTTCAAATTTACTATTGAGGATTTAATGTGAGTTTCTTCTTATGAGTTTGTTGATATTAAATTTTGTGAATCATTGGATATTTTGGAATCTATATCATATTATGGAGCTCGAGCATTCTCTCTCCATGGTCCTAGGCCTCCTCCTCCTTCCTACTCGATCACATGCTCATATCCTCATAATGCTAGAAAAGATGGAGACCTCTTGCATTCGCTTGGATGATTTCTCCTCTCATTTGGAGCTGATTTTACTTCACATGGTTCGAAGTATCAAGCACATCAAGACTCATTTGGACATGATTCCAAGATCAAGTTGAATGATCAGTCCCTTTTTCTCTTTTGTCAAATTATCTCAGTTGCTCTACATGGTCCCAGAATCTATTATACAGTTGTCTATGTTCCTAATCAAGTTGATCATATTCATCTTCTTCCTAAGAAGAAATTCCTTACAGATGTCTAATCAATTTCACAATTACATGGATTTGGAGCAGTTTATTTCTGGTGTATCTCATTAACCATTTTTTAGGAAGACTGATTTTCCCCATGCGGTTTTTCCTTTTTCCCCATTTTACATATTTTTTTACATTTAGAATGCAATGGGCAACCTTTAGTCTTTGTTACTAGGGACTGGGTTTTCCAAAGTTAGGATTAAAGGGGGGTGTTAGGATTATTATTAATCCTCTCTTTGAACACATTAGTCTATTTTTTTATTTCCCTATATTAGGAGGTCTTCATCACTTCACCGGTGCATGGCGAACACATCTACTAGACATATGCCACTTATTGTGGTTGTCTACATGCATTTTGGTGCTCCAGGGATCAATCCCTATAATTTAGGAACCCACTCGGAGTATCACCAACAGTATCCAGCAATTGACTCTAGCAGGTATTCAATTATGTTTAGTTGTGCTCCAATCCTCATTAGTTAGATCACTCCCAGTGTCTTTAGCGTCAGTTTGCATGATTCAAGGGAATCTAGGTGCCTTTGTTCACCTACCGTCTTTAGTTAACTGGTTGTGAGCCTTTGTTCACCTACCCTTTTCAATTAACTGCTTGTGAACTATTTTAGTGATATGGAGTTGTACCAGTTAGATCTAGTGGTGATTTGCCCACAATGAGTTAGCTCCTAAGTCAGTCTAGCTTGGTAGATTCAACCGCATCTTTAGGTATTCAAATTATTCCTTGATGATTGTATTATATATTCACCCATAATGTGAATATTATTGTATGGAATATTTTCATATTATTCTTCACCTCATTGTGTAATAGCAATTATTCTTCTCTATATTTTTCTTATGCAATCTATATGAAGACTATTTATGTCCCAAAATATGCCTATCATAATTTATTAATTACGAGATAACCAAATTTCTAGACAACCATGAAAATGAGATCTCTTAAAAAAATTTAAGCCTTACTCTAAAACCAAATTGTAATGACTCTTCTTCCACACAATGACCCTGCTAACCTACCCAATAGGAAATCACTAACTCCATCTCTACCCACACTGACACAACATTTAAACAATAATATAAAAGATGATATATTTTAAGATATTTATAATTTTATGTTTTTCTTGTAACTAAAAAAAAATTAAACTTTCATGGAGATGTCTTCTTCCCTTATCCTTAAAAATTATATATCTTAAATTTTTATATTTATTATTTTTAAAATGAATAAAATTTCATAAACAACTTATTTGGTATGCTTTAAATATTTACCTTACAAAAATAATAATTAATGGCCCAGAGACACTAAATACCTATCTTAATGTATTCATGTCCATGTAATGCCTTATCATAATTATGTGTATATTTATGTATTGTTTCTTTTAGAGGAGGATATGAGTGAGACCTATTTGGTAAAGGCCTGCACTCAAGTATACAAGGTATTCCTTTATACCCTACGTATATAGTATGAAAAAATAGATTATATTCCAATACTAAATTTCCTATGACTCACGTAACATAATATATTCCAACATTAGGATACAACTTCTTTCCTAAGCTTTAGTGCTAAGGAAACTTTCTTAAAATGGATTTAAAACCATGACATTTGTATAAAAAGATTCGGGAACTTTCTTAAAATGGATTTAAAATTATGACATTTATATAAAAAAAATCGGATGGATATTAGTTCAATGTGACAATCAATGTCCACTTACTTATATTTTGAATTTCGAAGTTTAAATGTTTAGGTTGAATCTTTATCGGTTGTTTTCCAATTGTCTACCTAATGATTCCTTTATAATAATATAAAATTTGGAAAAGAATCTTGGAATTAAAAAAAAATCGGATGGATATTAGTTCAATGTGACAATCAATGTCCACTTACTTATATTTTGAATTTCGAAGTCTAAATGCTTGCTTAGGTTGAATCTTTATCGGTTGTTATCCAATTGTCTACCTAATGATTCCTTTATCATAATATAAAATTTGGAAAAGAATCTTGGAATTTTGAAGTCCAAATCGTGGGTGTTTCATACTTAAAACATAACTTTGTGGAAATTGAACACAACAATTATTATTATTATTATTATTACGACACAGTGAAGACCAAATCTTATTGAGATGTAGAGTGTAGAGTCTAGACTCTAGACCATAATTATGGAAAGACACGCCAAAGAAAATAAGACTAAGACTATTATATGCTTGGCCAAATCAAATCATCAACCTTCTTGGGACGTAGACAATAATTATGAAAATACACGCCAAAGAAATTAAGCCCCCCTTGGATTGACTTTTAGTTCGGACCACCCATCCACTAATAGCAAAGCTTCAAGGTGAGTCTAGGAGATTTTATTTAGTAACACATATGTCCCTGATTGGTTTATAAAGGAGTCAAAATAATAATATCTACGAAATTTTGGTAAAAAATGTTTCAAGTATTATGGGAACGTTATATGATAATATGTTTTTTTTAATGTTTGGTGGTTTTTATTTATTAAATATGAACATTTTCTTTTATCATACAATATGTATAAAATAAGTGTGATTTCATTCTCATTTTAAAAATAAATATAATTATTTTTATAATTAAATGTATGCTATCATCACATCAAACATTAATAATAACAAATATAAAGAGAAGTAATATTAAGAAAAAAACACCACTATATATATATATATATATAAGAGTTGAGGGTGTTTACATAACCAAGTTGGAATGCATTTGCAATTTTTAAAAGACAAAGAAAAAAACCTTCGAAATGGGTGTCTACACAAGAAAACGCCATTCACAATATGCATATAGGATTTGAGGGCGTCAACACAATGAATTGGAATAAAATCTAGAGAGATATATCTAAAATGAGACTCTAACAAGTAATAATGGATCATTGATTAATAATAAAACGATGGTGCAAAAGAGTGGGTAAAACCTCTTGTTATCTCTAGGGTTGTATCTTAGATTCATTTTAGGATTTTCAACTTTACTTAGTTGTCTTTCATAATTTCACCTTAGTTTCCCTTCAAGTTTCTCATTTTCTTTATCCAAAGTTTTACCCTAGTTGGTTTTGATTAAATGGTTTCTTTTATTAAAGACAAAGTAAGACTTATTATTCATATTGATTTTCAAAAGGGGTCTTATTTCTTTATTAAATGCTATTTCAAATAATGTTATCATGCATAGAACATTAATATTATTCATTTGATTAGTGGATTGTAGCTTGGCAGCATATATTAAAATGTTAAGGGAATAACGCTGCTAGTGATAAAATATGCACATTCATGGATGGATACTAGTAGCACGAGCTCGTGCTAATGTTTTAATTCACAATGCTTATTCATTAAAGCATAGACAACACACGGTGGAGAAGTTTTGAAAAGCACAAAGGATAGATTTTATAATAAGAGTAATTTATTCAAAACATATCATTTGGAGAATCTGTGAAGACATATTTTTCTAGAAATGTCTTGTTTCGTCATCTTTTTTCAGAACATATTGCGATCAATGAAAGATGAATTTGGGGAAAATGAAGGAGGTTTTTATTCCTAAGATATCAAAATACAAAAACCTATCTCAATTTTTACACAGGTGTCAAGGATTGGAAGATCCACTCTCGTCATTTCAGCCTATTTTTTTGACTGCGCAAAATCCAGACTGAGTCATATTATTACAGAGTTGATTATGAACAGCTGGAGGGGAATTTTGACAAACTGAAAGAGGTTTATTTTAGTCACATATTTGTATATAATAACCTCTTTCATTTTTCGTACACGTGTTACATATTGGGAGAATCAAATCCATCATTGAGGCCTATTTTTCAGATCTCAAAATTTTCTTGTTTTGACACATGTTTTTAGAATGCAGATCTCGGCCAAATGGAAAAAAATATCAGAGAACTGAGAGAAGTTTTTGTTCATAACAAACTAATATACAAAAAAATCTCCCAAATTCTACACAACTGTCATGATTTAGGAGATACGAAGTCATAATTGCAGCCCTAGTTTTCAAGGCAGTTTTTTTTTTTAATTTCTACTATCTTTAGAAATTCAACCTCCTATTTCGACCTCAACACCTATATGAGGCATGATTGTAATATTTTGAAGGGGGGGCCTCTTCCTCTGAGAAGGAAGAAGATATTGGGAACTTATTATGGATATCAGTATTTGAACCTGAAGTAACAGGCATGTATACATTTGATCCTGTTTTGATATTATAAGCTGCTTTGAAATGATTATGTTCGTATGAGCCTGATTTTTGCTTTAATAATTAAATTTCATGTTTTTGTGATTTTTTCTGGTGTATGGTATTAATAATCCATTGCTAGATTCTCATAGTTAAATGTGAAATTCTCTTTAGTTTCCTGATACAGAACCTGGTTTATGTCTTTTGTAAATCTATGCTTGTAGCGTTGTTTTATTAATCTTGATTGTGATACATCTCCTACTGTTCAGTACTTTATTTCAAATCTAGCTTGATTTATGTAGTAAGTCTTACCTACCACCAAATTCCATAAATTCATTTTCCAGTTATCCATTAAACCAATTTAATATTTCTCTAAGCTTGACCCTAGCAGTCGGGGTTCAACTTTAGTGATAACACCTCTTTTTGTACAAAATAGTCATTAAATCCATAATTTGTGCCCCCTGTAATATGAGTAAGGGGGATCCTAGCAACTTTGTTTTCTAGACAGTGTGGTTACAAAAATCATATCATGTAGAAGGAAAGTCTTATGGAACAAATTCTAAGAAATAGTATAAAAACAAGACGAGATAGTATTTCTTTTTAATATAAACTAAAAGAAGAGTAGTATTAAACAGGCTGTGCACAACCATTCATTACAAAAAAATACTGCTGAAGAGTTCTTGCTGGTCAGAGAAAAAAGAAACAAAACTAGGCCAAAAGATAGACCATAGTATGTGGCATAAGGTTCTTATGTTTCGAATAATTACAGATGATGTATAAACTCTAACAAACTGGTGAATAAGGAAGATACAAAAAAACATAAACTGTTAAGAGATGCATTAAGGATTGCCTAGGTGCCCCACGAGTTGAATGACAGATTCCTCTTCCATATTCTGAATTGCATTTGCTGGGTTCTCATCAACTTGGCTTCCATGGTTCATCTGCACCAAGCGCTGCAGATCCTCTTGAATGTGGTTAACTTTTCCCATGATTTCCTTCAAATTCATTTCATTATCATCTATTCTGGCATCATGATTGCTAATTTGGTAAGAAGTGTATCCCACTACATCAACAAGGTTTTTTACCTCTTTGGAAGTTTCTCTAGCGTCCATTATCCCTATGGCCACCATTTCATACAAACATCATATATTCACCTTCAGATCTGCAAGACCTTCATTATCCCTTGCGCGTTCCATTTCCTGAACTTGGTGCAGGTCTTTACCAAGATTGTGGATGTGAAGGCTCAGGATTGACAGTCGATTGAGCACTAAGCTAGACGAAACTAAGACCTGTCTATGAGAGATACTTTAGAAGAAACTGATCGAAGGGGGAGTCCATTATAGAGCCTGTAGTTGTTCGCCAAAAGGAGCCAGGAACGCAGGGAGAAGGATAGTAACAATTCAGAAAAAGCCACCAATGCTAATCTCTCTTTCACGAAGCCCCTTAATTGAGGCAAAACATCCTAAGGAAAAAACTGCAAAGAACCAAGCTGTGGCAGAGGACCGTCTTCAGAGCCGAACCTGTCAACTAGCAGAGTTTCCTCTGGAGCAGTAGGGTGAAGAATAACACCAATGTGACTATCAAGGAGGGCGAAGGGGTAGATGAAGCTTCTAGGTGTAGCCATGGTACACTGCTGAGGCTGGAGAGAAGCGTGCCGACTGAGCCCGTAATTAAGCCTAAGGGGATGGCGAATTAAGGCAGGAGGAAACATGGAGGTGTTGGGAGGCCACATGTTTCCAAAGAAATAAACAAACAATTGAACATAGATCAAGCGAAGGGGTAATATAAAACTTAGGATATGTAAAATAGAATTTGTGTTGTGCATTTGGACATTAGGGGATAGGTTTAATAACAATGTCTTGATCATTTATGCTAATATGACCTTGAGGAAGCAAGGCCCCTTGATTAGCTAGAGTGCCCGCATGAACGTTGTTTGCTCGGAGGATGTGAAAAAACTCAACTCAACTAGAGAGAAGGGGAGTGATTTTGTCATACATCCTTCTACAGTTTATGGATCCTGTGAGATAACCATGGATCATTTTGTAGATGACTTGTCTTGAATCTTCAAAGACTGCAAGCCTGGGAATAATTAAAGTGTTTGTGAGGTCAATACCCTGCAAAAGATCCATCCATTCTGCTTCATTATTCATCTTGTGGCCCAGCCCCCAAGCGAAGTTTTTTTCCATTTGTCCTCCAGGATCCAGTAAGATCCCTCTTGCACTTGCCACCCCTAAGATGAGATAGTATTATAACTCCTTAAGAATGCAATAAAAAAATGAATAAACAATATCTTTGAGGGGGAAACCTTCTTTACAATGTATTTCATATACAGAACAATATGATATGAGATGTTTCCAAACTAGAAATCCTTTGTGTGTGCATGTGTGTGTAAGAAATAAAGGGTGCCATCATCATTCTAGATCCTTCATAATTAGGGCTTAACATGCCCCTCCAATTCAAACAAGTTTTGTCCTCAACACTTGATTAACTATGGATGTTTTTTCATGAAGAACTCATCTTCCCATTATTCAATTGAGCACATAGATCTGTGGACAAACACACAAATCCCAAGATAGATCACTCAATTTACTTAGCAATTGAAGAATGAAATAGTGCAAAAATGGCTTGCAACTGTGAATGATTTCATTAATCAAAAAGTAATTGGATAGTAATTACAATGAAGTACAATGGCTTAAATAGCCACATGCAATTCAAATCCACATGAGGAAATTTGAATTGATTAGAATCTACTTGACTGTAGGTAACTAAGACCTTGTCTAAATCACTGTCGGATGACTCAATAGTTAACTAACCTTGTCTAAACCATTATCATAGTTCAAAGGAGTTCTAAAACACAAATCAAGTGTCTACTTCAGTGTTGACTGAGGCTAACTGACTATGGTAGGTGAGAAATGCGCCTCTCCTGCATGCATCCATGCAAACTTGGCGCTAACTAAATGTAGAGGACTAGAACTAAATGTAACTGACTCCTAACTATGCTTGACTAGTCATTAACTGAACTGAACTAATGAAGGTTGGTATCAGCACTCCCAGTGGCTCCTAAATTGTAGGAATTGATCTAGGAGGCACCTAAATTGATGCATGCAAGTGCAATCAGTGGCAGTAGACCTCAATTAGTGTCCCCCACACTTTAGTAACTGGAACATGTGCCCCAATTAGGCCAGGTGGACCCAATGGTGCTAGTGACTAAATATAGACTGGATGGACTCCTGATTTAGACATGACTCCTGATTTAGACATATGACCAAACTGGACAAGGGAGGATTAATA
Source organism: Pseudotsuga menziesii (assembly GCA_001517045.1). Lineage (NCBI taxonomy): Eukaryota > Viridiplantae > Streptophyta > Pinopsida > Pinales > Pinaceae > Pseudotsuga > Pseudotsuga menziesii. The sequence continues at coordinate 29,932 of LPNX010433029.1, read as the reverse complement.
ATCCTAACACCAATACTATCTCTTCTATTGTTATGTTCTTCCACTTGATGAGATACTCAGTAATAGCTTGATTTTGTAGTTTGTTGATCCTTTTATCATGATTGTTTCATGTTCTAGTATTAATTTCCCTTCTTCATCAATCTCTACTAAAATAGTCTTGATGGGGAACTTGTCACCATTTAGCTTTTTTAGGCAAGAAACATAGAAAATTGGATGTACACATGAAGCTGGCTGGAGCTTGAATTTATAAGCAATACTTCAAGTCCTTTGCAACACCTTATAAGGACCATATTACTTCAGTGTTAATTTGTTGTCCCTCTTTTGATGTGTGAGGGACATCTGTTTGTAAGATTGCAGCATCAAAAATACCCAATCTTCCACTTCAAATTCCATTTCACTACGACGTTGATCTACTTGTTTTTCATTCCATTTTGTGTTCTAACCAAGTTATCTTTGAATAATTGGAGAACTTCTTGTTGGTGCTGTAAATTTTCCTTTAATATTCAACTAGGGCTAACAGTGCATGCAAAATCTCTATTGATAACCACACATGAATATCTTTTACAGTATGCAGCGGAATATAAAGCTGATAAATAAATCACAACATAAAATCACAATAATGACACTATTATTTTGGGTATGGAAGCCCTCGAAGAAACCCAAGATGGGAAAATCTGTGTAGCAGTCAGATATAGATTTTAGTATGAGAAAATATGGAACGTTACAATCACTACAAATTCACCCAAACCTGGTGAATCCAGCTACATGGAAGAATCAACAGAAAAACCCCCAGCTAAACCTCAACCCTCTTGCAAGAGTGTACGACCCAACTGTACGACCTCACACGTGTGGATATAGATGGTTGTACGGATGTTGTATGGAATTTTTATGGTATGTATGGAATATATACAGTATCCGTACATATCATTATGTCCTCCCTTTGTAGCGCATGCTCGTCTACCTGTGTGGGTTATGTCCGCTCGATGAACCTACTTCTCGATCCTTCGTCTTCCCAGCTAAATATGTTGTCTGACTTCCTCCCTGTCTGTATCCTATCTCTATAGAAATATAAGTACGTGTGTCCTTTCAACCAATTGAACTATCTTAGATAACTTTAGGTAAAACGTAAAACCTAATTTTACTTTCACTTAAAGTCAATAATCATTTTAATTATTTTCCAAAGTAAACTTAGGAAAAATAATTAAATACAACTCGTTTCCTGTTTCAGAGTTTCTACATGCAAGAACACTTGCATGCAGGAATACCTTCCTTGTTTCTTCTAATATAACATTCCATCTCAATGAGGAAGGGATTCAGTAGCAACCCCAACTTATCTCTGAACTTCACAAAACTATGTTTGCAAAGTGCCTTGGTGAAAATGTTTGCCACCTACTCATATGTCTGTATGTACTCCAACCAAATGGTTCCCCTCTAAACACAATATATCAAGAAGTGGTACCTGATGTTTATGTGTTTGCTCTAGTCATGGAACACCAGATTCATAGATAACCTCATGCCACTTTGATTGTCACAGTGAACTACTGTATCCTTTAGCTCACATTCGAACAACCCTGCAAGTAACTTCCTCATCCACATACCCTCACAAGTAGCCATGATGGCTACCATGCACTCAACCTTTGCTGAGCTCAATGCCACTGAATTTTGTTTCCTACTGAACCAAGACACAACCCTTGATCCAATCATGAAACATCAACCTGAAGTACTCTTCTGATCCTCTACACATCCTGCTCATTCAACATATGTGAATCCTGCTAACTATACACTCCCCCTACGCTCATAAACCAATCCATACTCCACTGTACATCTTATGTAACAAAGTATGTTCTTTGCAGTCGTCCAATGCACTCTTTGAGGGCCCAACAAGAACTGGATCAAAGAGTTGAGTGCAAAGCTGATGTCTGTCCATGTGTTAACCAAATACATAAGTGATATGATAAGATGGCGATACAAGGTAGGATCAAATCTGTCTGATCTTGATGCATCAATCTTCCTCCAGTTGGAAACTAGAGGTATGGCCATAGGATTGAAATCCTCGATCCTAAATCTCTTCAAGATATCAACTACATACTTCCCATTTCTAATGAAGAAGCATCCATCTCTTTGCCAAACCTCCAAGACTAGAAAGTAATGCATCAACCTAAGGCCTTTCATCTCAAACTCCACTCCAATATTGGACTTGCAATATCCAATCAACTTCTCATCTCCTATAAGAAAGAGATCATCCTTTTAGATTTTTATCATTTAAGTAATATGATCTTAGGATCTTATCTGAGAGAATAACATGCACAACAATAATCATAAGAGACAAGATGCACAAATATTTTCCTTGAGGAAGCCATAAAGGAGAAAACCCCGCAACTTCCTCAGAGATAGAATGAGCACTAGTAGAAAAAGTAAAACCCAAAAACATAAAGATCATCTCTGACAACTGATCTCTCTCACTTGTTCCAGCACATCCTCTCTCACTCATGCGCCCCAGTTGAGTGAGTGTGTGTGTCAAATAGAGAGTCTCACTCTCTATTTATACTAGTTTCTGACTTGACAATTACTTACCAGGGCCAACATCTCTAGGAGAGTCTAATAACCCTAGTGCCCCTCAACCATGGGGACTTTTCCCCCCTAATCAACAAGGAGGGTTAACCTCAACTCAATTGTGGGGACTATTTCCCTGACTTACAATGGAGGATTAACCTCATTGACTTTGCATGACTTTATTATATTAATGATTTTCCTGATAGGAACATCGGGGTACAATGAAATACAAATGATTCTCCTGATAGGAAAATCATGATACAATATAAGTGAATACATTTCGAAGTTACAAATACATCAGCACTCCCTCTTAAATAGGAAAGTATTCTCTTGACACAACTCATCGGCACAAGTATTCTTCTCTAGATCATCATCAAAGCTGGATCATCATTGGATCATCATCAAAGCTGGATCATCACTAGATCATAATCAGAGCTGGATCATCACTGGATCATCACTGGATCATCATCACTGGATCATCATCACAGCTAGAACATCATCAAAGCTGGATCATCACCGGATCATTATCATCATCACTGCTTCCGTTATCCCGATCAACTGGTGCTATCTCTCAATTCTTCTTGTCATAGGAAGTTCTATAGAGCCAACCCTTTTTCACGCTGGTTGTAGGCCTAGCCTCCATGTAGGTCTTCATCTTCTTCAGCACTTATATCTGACCATGGGAGGAACACATCCAACATCCATGTCAGAAGGGATTGCACAACACTTACATGTGACCATGGGAGGAACACATCCAGAATCCATGTCAAAAAGGCACGCCCAACACTCACATCCATCGGCATGATATGGCACACCATCTATCATCCAAGGAAAGGTACAACACTTACATCCATTGGCATGATAGGACACACCATCTACCATCCAAGGAAAGGCTTGACACTTATATCTGACCCAGTCAGAAAGGCTCAGCACTTATATCTGACCTAGTCAGAAAGACCCAACACTTACATCCTCTGGCATAGTAGGACACAGCAATCGCAAAGTTCAACACCCAGGTCTATGATCCTAAATCATGAAGTGAAACTGTCAATGTTTATAAAAATGAAAGATAACTGTCATCTCAAAATAAGAATTATGTAATGGAATATGAATGACCAAATACATAAAAGAATTATCAAAGAGACAATTTATGTGGTACAAAGACAAATCATCATCAAGTTTATTCAAAACTATAACCTATCATTGAAGCTGCAAAAAGCTCATGATATACAGAAGTGCTTACAAAAGGCCCAGCATAGCTCCCAAAACTGCCAACCTCCTTCTTCTCTAGTCGAGAGCTGTTTTTATACCAAAAATATTCTATCTAGAAACTAACAATAGATCCTATAAGTCTGGATCGAACTTCCTTCAAAAGTGGGAAGTCAATCCCTTACAAAATGTTTTACACTACAGGTGTCATACAAATGTCACACATAATATTATGAGTTCAAAATCAAACAACTTTTAAACATCTACAAGCTTCTAGAAGCTTCAGCTAAAGTGGCCAAGTCATTAAGCACCTGGGAGCGCCTTTGGAGTCTAGCCAATTCCATATCTTTGTCACTTTCCTTTTTCTGGGCTTTGAGGTGCTCAAGTTGTCTCTGCATAGCTCGTTTCTCTTTGAGGATATTTCTGGAAATCATCAAAAGTTTTTGAAACTCTGCCTCCTTTTCTTCCATGTCTTCTCGGAACCTTTTGTTTGCCACCATTAACTTTTCATTTATATCCTGCAAGTATCTTGTCTGTTCCTTATATGTTTGAAGAGATCTTTGACATTAACCAAGTTCTGGAGTAATATCTATATCTTCCTCTCTCATACAATCTTTTTCTTCAGGCAGATTTCTTAATTTTGAACCTTCATCAAGCTTGTTTTGTTCATCTGTACAAAACATTTTTGGCATGGAACCTACCATTCCTTGCATGTCAATAAACTCCTCCATATTCTCAGAATATTTATCCTCTGCTGTGTGTATTGTCCCTTCACTTGCAACATCTTCTACAATTACCACCTCCTTATTACCTTGCTGTACTATTCCTTCCTCCATCTGCATTTTCTCCCTCAATCTCGTTCTTGGTTTACCTTCCTTGAATAGCTGTTTGCAAATTTTATTTTTAGAAGCAATACTTTTAAATATGTCACTAAGATTTTCTGTATTTTCTTGTGTGCAGGGTGTTTCAGGGTCTAAATTGCCCTGTACAGGCTTACTAACAGCATTCATTTCTTTATTCTTATCCTTCTGATCTGTCTTTGTAGGGTTTGCTATCTGCTGGCTGGCATCATTAATCATCTTCTTACCTTTTTCTTTAGGGTTCTCACTAAAACCTAGCTTTGCCAACAAAGAACCCCATGATCTTTCTTCCTTTTCCAGCTGAGTTAGAACCAACAACTTAATTAATCCCTGGTGATAAATTGATCTGGCCGTATGTGATGGGTGGTTTTGTACCTTAGAAATCATTTTTTGAAGGCTTTTAAGTAGGTAAAAAGGAAGATTTAACTGTGTAACACCCTGAATATGCATTAGAAGTTTCAAATGACACTCTAAGACCCGATAATACCTTCCATCGCAAGTAATATAGTTCTGAATCACTTCTAATGGCACTCTCCATGCTGGCTTCATCCTATTGACATGAACTCCATTCTTCCAATCGAGTTTTTCATTACCAAGGATCAAAAACTCGCTGAAGTCTTCTTTGAATTCTTTTTGTTTGAACCACCTCTCACCTTCTGCAGGAACATTGATAGCTTCAGCAATAGAGTTCTCATTAACTCTCACGGTTAAACTCTGTAGCTGGACTCTGTGATCATTATAATTCTCAATAAAAGCCATTGTTAATTGGGAATGATATCCCTGCAATTTATCACAGAAACTAAACCAACCTGACCTCTGTATCAACTTAGCAGACCTTGGAAATTGCTTAATCCACTATGTATTGCTGGGTTCCAATCTGCATATGAAACCTCCAGGCCTTTTCTTTAAAACCACCTCTGGCTCCTCCTCTTTGATAAACTTTGCCATCTGAAGCTTTAGAGGGATTTCAACTTGACTGTATAGACTAGTAATGCCTCAGGTAGAACATATACCTTCTGCTGCATATGTTGTGTGGTAATCCTTTTGTTTATGTTAACATCTGGAATATGAATAACCTCTATTCTTTTGCTGGAAGTAACAATCTGCAAACCACCGGAGTAATAATACTAATGAAACTTGATTTACAACTAGTGATAGCTTTTTACCCCTGGAATCTCTGACAAACACTCAAATGACCAAGGTCCTCATGCAACATTGTTCTGAACATGGCATTTTATACTGCGGCTTAGTGCTTAGAAGAAACAATGCTGAAACTACTTGCTCTGCAATGTAAGCATGTGTATGTACAATGTATTCCAGTTCTAAACTTACAGGCCCTAGGGTTCAAATAATAAACCCTAACCCTCTTGAATCCTTACATAACACTGTTTGTAACCAGGAACCTCTGTCATTATTTAAAAAAAAAACCTCACGCTGTATATCCTGCACAAAATTTTTGTATACTACATCTGCATGTTCAAGCCAAGCATTGCTAAAAGTGCAAGGGTTCAAGAACAAACCCTAATTTTCCTGAACATTTACATAATACAACTCGTGATTAGATGGAGACCAAGAATAAACCAAACGAGCCTTTGGATGTCGCTCTCTAGCAGAATAATGAGAAATGTTTTTAGGAAAAACGTGCCTCAAGCTATTCTTGCCACGATGAACAAAAGAATTCATTACATCAACGGTTTCATTTGTGAAAAGACAACACCTGTGTTCTTTCATTATTGCCACCGTATTGACTCATTATTTCATGGTCAGGAATATAAAAACCATATAAAATGCCGAATGCCTATGATCAAAGCTTATATTCATGACTATGATAAAGGCTTATATTCATCAAATATTTCATGAAATAACTCATAAACCTTTCAATAGCAAACCATATGTACATTATACCACCAGAACTCAATATGCTACATGCTCACAATATGCTGCCAGTTTGGTTTGGAAGGGCGCTGCCAGTTTGCAAAAAATCATCCTATAACACATACTCTTTTGCACAAACATAGGTTCTTAATTGATGAATGAAAAATTTGATGACTTTAGGTAATCAAGGGAGTCATAAGGGCAAGCAATCAATCATAAAACATAAAAACAAAGTAAAATTAAAACAATAAAAACCAATCCAAATAAAAAATTCAAAAATAAATAGTAGGAACAACCCTAGAGATAACACCTTGGAAGGAACCTCGATTTGGAGAACACCAAGCTTCTCCTTGAAGTACTCAAACTTCACTCTGGCCATTTCTAGCATAGAATCACATCAGGGCTGATTACATCCAAGGACAACCTACAAGCTTCACTAGGACTGATTACATCTGAGGAAAACCTGCAGGACTGACTACATCTGAGCAACCTACAAGCTTCTCCAGGATTTATGCTCAGAAAACCTATCTCACTGATTATGCTAGAACTCCCTCTTTCGAGAGATCTTGATCTGGATCACATACTAGAGCTTCATTGCTCCTCTATGCATCATACAAAAAAGCAAGCCAGATCAATCAAATCAAATAGTAGTTTTCAAAATAAACATACTACATACCAAATATCCGAGCAAGTGGCAACATATTTTTCCTCGGCTGTACTCAGCACCATGCAGGATTGCTTCCTTCTAAACCAAGAGATCACACCTGATTTCATACTAAAGCAACACCCTGAAGTGCTCTTCCTATCAATGGCACTACCTTCTGAATCCGAATCCACATAAACCTCTAGGTTAATTTTTTGATTCACCTCATACTTGAGCCCATACTCAACTGTACCCTTCAAGTACCTCAGTGCATGCTTTGCAACCATCATGTGAACATGTCTCAATGTGTTCACAACAAAGAAAATATATGGTCTCATATTCATTAGGTACATCAAGGAACAAATCATCTAACGATACATCATGGCATCAACCGAATCTGATGAAGTAACACTCAATAGCTTCAGGTTCGATGCCATAGGTGTGGTCATTGCCTTACAGTCCATCATCTTGAACCTCTTCAGGATCTCTACTACATACTTCCCTTGTACTAGGGTGATTCCATCCACATTCTTCCACACCTCCATACCTAGAAAATAGTGCATCATATCCAATTCCTTCATCTTGAACTTGGGCATCAAGTCTCCTTCTTACAACTTTAACAAGTTCATGTTTTCTATCAGGAACAAGTCATCGACATGTAATAGGAGCATCACTGGTCTTCCACCTTCAACCTTGAAGTAAAGGTTGGAATCCGATTTACTCTTAGTAAATCCTAGAGTCATCAGTAATCTGTCTATTTTGTCACACCATGTCAAACCTCAGGATCTTCTGCAGTCACTCCCTCTGAAGTGGAGCATCATTCTCCCTCTGCCTTTCATACTCTATGTATTGAAACATTATGTAATGGAGTGACAAGTAGCTTCCTCTGCTACAAATATTCTATGTATCCATCTAGGGTCATTGGATACCAAGATCCTCTACCTCGAATATTTTCAAAAGTTCTTGTTGCACCTATCTATGAGCTTGTCATCCTCTATAGGATTTCATCTTAAACCTTGTAGAAAAGGTTAAGATCTTCATCACTCTAGGTGATCTTCAAGCTCTTCTTGTATGTGTTATCCCATGAGTTCCTTCTAATCTCGTACAAGGCCTTCTTTAATTTGCACACATGAGTCTGCCTATCATGTGTATTAAATTCCAGTGGCTGCAAATGTCTATTTGTAGTCTATGCCTTCTTTCTATTAGAAGCCTCATGCTACGAATCTTTCCTTGCATCCCACATAATTCTCTTCAGGTCTCGTACCGCATCTTAGACATCATTCTTCTTGAACTGGTACTCTCCTTCCCTTTATTCTTGGATACTTCTTCATAGTTGGAAGAATTTACATCAATGATGTCGCTCAACAGTGTCACATAACTACACTGTGTTTGAGGTCTCTTGAAGTCTCATCATACTATTCTTCATTTTGGATTATTTCTTGAACTTTCGTCACTTGTTCTTTGGAACAAGTCTCATCCTTCTTTTGTAGGTGATTGCACATGATCTTTCCTACAAGTCAAATGCATTAGTTGTATGGTTAGAAAATTTTCATAAGGTATATTCATATCAAGATATAATCATGCAACTATATTATCCAATACAACATTCATTCATATCTTATGGAAACTTTCTAGATGCCTTCCATCTCTACCATGACATCATTGAGATTGTGCACTAATCCAATATGTCGGTAAAGAGGTTTTATTCTAGATAAGTAGCAATGGAGAGTTGTATAGAACCATGAGCTACTTACCCATCACATGCATATTAGTAGTATACTGTCATTAATGCAAACATTCTATCATGCATAACACATCAACTGAATATAATCATATGCATAACAAAACAATATCATGAAATGACAATTGAATACTTATCTTTTATTCGTTTTGTGGGTAGACTCCTTCTTGAGCCTTCTTCTTCATCATCTTTTTCATTCATAATTTCTTATCCAAATGCTAATATGGATAAGGGGTTCTTCAAGAATTGAGTCCTTCATATTCCTCATCGTTTGAGGGATCTTCTTTGAGTCATGAGAGCTAGATCTTCAGTTGCTCCCATCTTCTTTTCTATTATTATGAGTTGATCTTCTTCTTGTGTGCGCTCTTCCCAGAGTCTGCTGAATGTAATCACTTCCTTCTAGTCCACATTCCTTGAATGAATGAATCCCATGATCCTGGGAGGCCATTAAAGGTGGTTATCACAATTTCTATATTCTCTACTTCTTCATCCACTGCTTCAAGTTGTTCTTTGATTTGAGAGACCCTTGTAAAGTATGATTGTATGGTCTCTACATTTTGAATCTTTACATTCTTCAACTGGTTTCTCAAATTCATCTTTCGATTTATGTTCTCCCCTTCAAATAGATTGGTAAAGGAATCAAACATATATTTAGGTGTCTTTAGGGAAGACACTTGTGGTATAAGGTGATCCTTGATTGAATCAACAATGATCTTCTTGGCCTAGACCATGTTCTTCTTGTGTAAGGCTTTTAGCCTCATCTCCCTCTAGAACTGGAACCTCTCCACTTATGTAGGTGTCCAATTCATTTTCTTCAAGAACCAGTGAAATCCTATACTTCCATGCTTGGAAGTTGTCGGCTTCACCAATATTTTCATCAAGCTGGTGTGATTAGTCATCTTGAAATGAGAACCTCAACTGTAAATAACAAAAGATTAGATCTTATCGATTTGAGGTGTTCATCCTGGTTCTAGAGCTAGATGATATAGGGTTTTTCAAAGAAACCCTAAGATTCAAAAATTGGAATCTTTTAGATCTGATTGGATAGAAATATGGGACTCTTCAAGGCGAGCTGTTCAATGTACACCTTTTCTTTAAACAATGGAGGTAAGCTCCCAGAACAGGAAGCCCTAGTTTTCTAATTTCCTCTGCAGAAATGTCTCATATTGTTTCTGTGGTATCTCCAAAAGTACGGATCCTATGTGTCTAAAATTTCATAATGAGGTAGATGCACCTGTCCTCATTCCAAAACCACATGTTTGAGAAGAATTTGTTTCCCCAATTGGGACTTATGAGACTTTTCCCAAGGTGACTTATTTCAGGACTATTCATCATAGAGAAATTGTACGGACTACCACCTATCCCTCTTTCATCATCAGGGTATGAAACTTTTACCACAGAAATTAAAGTCCGTTCCCTATCTGGATCATCTTACTAAATTGAATTTGGACCTTTGTAGCCCAAGATATAGAAATTTTCCATAGGTGTCTTGTTTAGGGATGAATCCTGGAAGAGGCTGGAACCCTGATTTGGAGGAATCATATCTCCTAGAATATAGTGAATCTGAGGCTGAATGTTTTACACAGGGTACATCAGGATTTTATCTTCATCCTATGAAAATATTGACCCCTGAAACTTCTTCAATCCTAAGATATAGTGAATGTGCCAAAAGTACCAGTTTTACTATTGTTGCTGCTACAACATTCCCCAAAAATATTTTTATATTTTTTTGGCCTCCTTTGAAAATATTAATTGCTTTTGCTTTAATTGACCTTTGATTTTTCATGTCCATCATAAAATTGCAGAAAATGTTTCGTTTTTACTAAGGGAGAAAGTTTATTTTGATCCATAGCAGCAGACGGTGTTAAGGGAACCTCAAATGAAGTACTTCATTTGAGATATCCCGGACGCCTGAGACGGTTCTATGGTTTCGTCTTTACAATTTGAGGTGATAAATATAGGGACAAAGGATGAACCCAAATAGAATTTGGGAAAGTGTTGTTCACCTAGGGAGAAGAGTAAATTCATCAGTTTATTCAAACAATACAAAGATGTATTTGCTTGGACTTACGAAGACCTCAAAACTTATGACACCAAAATTATACAGCATGTTATTCCAATCAAAGTTGGAATCAAACCTTATCAACAGCCTATGAGAAATATGCATCCCAAACTAGAGCCCCTAATTCAAAGTGAGATAAAAAAGCTTCTGGATGCTAAGATCATATTCAAAGTTAGACATTCAGAACGGGTCTCAAACTTGGTGCCAGTACGAAAGAAGTCTGGAGAGATCAGACTTTGTGTTGATTTCAGGAATTTAAACCGTGCGTTAGATAAAGATAATTACCCTGTCCTACCCATGGAACAAATACTACAAATGGTCTCAGGTTTTGAGTTGTTTTCTCTATTAGATGGATTCTCAGGTTATAACCAGGTACTAGTAGCAGAAGAAGATGGGCTGAAGACTACCTTCAAACCAAGTGGGGGACTTTTGCATATAGGAGAATGCCCTTTGGACTCATTAATGCTGGAGCAACTTTCCAAAGGGATATAGATATAGATTTTCATGGTCTGATTGGCCATAGTTTTTTGGTATATTTATATGATGTTACGATATTTTCGAAGAAGAGAGAAGAACATGCTTTTCATTTGAAACAGATTTTCGAATGTTGTAGAAAATATGGCATTTCTTTAAATCCTAAAAAATGTGTGTTCGCTATTATCGAAGGATATATTTTGGGTCATGTTATTTTGAAAAAATGGATCTCAATAGACCCAAAGATAATTGAAGCCATATAGCAAATCTCTTTACCCCATAATAAAAAAGGTATGTAGTATTTTATTGGAACAATCAATTTCATGTGAAGGTTTGTGCCAGACTTTGCTCAAATATTCAAACCTTTGCAACAAATGGTCAAGCAAAGTGTGCAATTCAAGTGGACTGATTCATAGAAGGATGCGTTTAACAAGATCAAGACATCCATAGCTCATGCACCATCACTTATAAGTCCTAAATTCAAAAAGGATTTTATCTTGTACACTTTTGCTTCAGATGATTCATTAGCAGTGGTGCTTACACAAAAAGAAGAAGGGGAAGATGAGTACCCCATATCATTAATGAGAAATGGTCTACAAGGGGGTGGATTAAACTATCCCGTAGTTGATAAGAAAGCCTATGCAGTTTTTAAAGCAGTGAAGAAATTCAGATCATATATACTTAAGAATCGTACCAAGGTAATAGTCCCGCACCTGGTCGTATGATCTCTTTTTGTACGAAAAGAGTTGGGAGAAAGAAGAGGTAATTGGGTGACTGCCTTGCAAGAACATGATCTAGAATTCAAGCCAGCAACCATAGTTAAAGGACAAGGACTCTGTAAATTGATGGTTGAGAGTCAAGACAATGAAGATAACAATTGGGAAAATGAAGCTGAATTACACATGGTGGATGTATGTCCTTTATTCACAGCTCCATACTCCTGGTATAGAGATTTACTTCATTATCTTCAAGAAGGATATTTTCCCAAACATTGGAATCCAAAGAAAAGGGGAGCATTACGTCTAAAATCAGCCTTATATCATATTATTGATGGAGTTCTATTTAGAAAAAAATACAACGGAGTTTGTCTTAGATGCTTGGAACGTGAAGATGCAAATAAGGTTGTAGCAGAACTACATTGTGGGCCTGTTGGAGGTCATTTCTCGGGAGATAGAAAAACAAACAAGGTTTTAAGAGCTCAGTATTACTAGCCAACTTTGTTTAAATATGCTCACGCTCATGTTAGGAAGTGTGATACTTTCCAAAGGAGCGGTGGGAGACAAGCAAGGGAAGCAGGACCTTGAAACCAATTATTATTTTAGAACCATTCGAGTAGTGGGGGATTGACATTATCAGAGAGATCAATCCAAATTATTCATTGCACCATAAGTACATCCTAACAACAACAAATTATTTCACCAGATGGGTTGAAGCCATTCCATTACGAAAAGTGAATGAAGATGCAGTTATGGACTTTTTACAAGACCATATTATGACTAGATTTGGGGTTCCAATTTCCCTGGCTTTTGATATTGCTTCATATTTTTCATCTATTAAATTGATTGAATTTGCAAATGAAAAAGGAATTAAGCTACACTATTCTTCCAACTACTATCCGCAAGGAAATGGTTTGGTTGAATCTACCAATAAAAACCTCATTAGAATATTGAAGAAAATGGTCATAGAAAATCAAAGGAGTTGGCATCTAACTTTGCCTAATGCACTCTGCGCTGATAGAGTCACACCCAAGAATTCCTTAGGTGTGTCACCCTACACTCTCATCTATGGGAAAGAAGCTATCCGGCCTCCTAATATTTTGTTGCCATCCTCTAAACTAGCCCAAGACTCTATAGGAATTGATAATGAAGTTCTACAAATCTGAATCCATAATCTGCTAAAGTTAGAGGAGTCTAGATTCAAAGCAAGGGAGACATTTAAACATCAACAAGAGATGGTTTGATAAGCACAAAGCCAGGAAAAGGGAATTTGAAGTAGGTGATTTGGTTCTTAACTGGGATCACCCACATGATGAGAAGGGACAGCACACTAAGTTTCAACAATTATGAATAGGCCCTTTTTAGATTGCAGAAAAGTTAGGCCCCTCAACTTATAAATTGCAAGATTTACAGGGGTGAGAAGAGAACTTACAAGTAAATGGTTTAGTTCTCAAACCATATTTTTATTAATGCTTTTTGAGTTTTTGTACATAAATAAATGGTTTGATTGTTTTTTGTCTTATTTTGTTTAGATTAGTTCTAGTTGATCTACATTTTACTTGCTTAAGATTTGATTTCTTGTAATTTTTGTTTGCTTTACCTTATATTTCAATAAATCAGCACAATTTTTAGTTTTGGATTTCATCAGAGTTCTAGATAAACTAAAATATTTGACTAAAAAATTCTTGCTATTTGCACATACATAATGCTTAAAGATCCTTTAAGATTAGCAGATTATCTGAATAGATTATGAACACATTGAAGTCCTATTTAATCCCTGTAAAATAACTAAGGTCAAAAAAGTCTAGAATAATATTTTGAGGCTCCATCCACTACACATTAAATTCTATCCTAGGAGGCTAACAGCGAAAGACCCATGGAGAGGAAGCAGGGTAAGCGGTTTTATTATATTTAAATGATCCCATGCCACAAATGAAATCCAAAAGGCTAAAAAAGGTCAAAATCTCCCAGGAAGAAAAAATATATCAAAAGCATACTGAACAAAATCAATTTGAATAAGATTGCTCGAAAGTTATTCTCTATCCGTGAGTTGAAATAAAAATATATCTCACATAAAAGGACACTATGGATAGAAGAACCTGAACCAAATTTCAGAAAGAAAGCAATCAGGGAGGGCTCAAAAGGACAAAAGTCTAGAAGCATCAAAAGAATGCAAAACGACATGGGAACGAGGAACAAATGAATATATCTGTTCACTATCTATTACAATCTTGTGGTGTCTAAGTTGGAAGCCATCCAAAGGTAGAGGTAAAATAAACTCCATATCTTGGCCTCAGAAGAGTTATCAAGACTATGAAAACCTAGTTCTCCTTTTCCATTTGGACCATAATCAATGTTTTAAAGTTCATAAATCTTGTATTCTAAGAAATCTAGGCATCTTAAAGGAATCTAATAAAATAGTCTGACAGGAAATTTTGAAGCAGTTGCTGTTCAAAATTCATTTTTTCAGAGATCTATGTCCGCCAGTTAGTCGCCAATTGTTGCTGCTGCAACATTCCCCAAAAATATTTTTATATTTTTTTGGCCCCCTTTGAAAATATTAATTGCTTTTCCTTTAATTGACCTTTGATTTTTCCTGCCCATCATAAACTTGTAGAAAATTTTCTTTTTTACTAAGGGAGAAAGTTTATTTTGATCCACAGCAGCAAATGGGTTTTCAATTTTGAGCCGCAATAGCGGGCTCATCTTCGCTATCCAGCTGCTACGACAAGCCGTTCACTATTTGTTAGCCGCTATGGCAGAAAGTGTTCTATGATTGGGCCACTACGGTGGTTATCATTTTCACTTATGAGCTGATGTATGCATGTTTCCGCTGTGTTGGTGAGCTTCTCTCTTTGCATCCGCTACAGTAGCAGGTTTCCGATTGTTTTTCGATTTGTTTCTCGCGAGCCGCTACGACGAGCATTCTCATTGGTTGTGAGCCACTATGGCGGGATATTTTTTGTCTCGTAAACCATTGTCGGCATGTTCCCTCTACGATGGAGGTTTTTTTATATCCTGCCCGCTATGGTGGCAGAGGTCAAAGAGCATTTCATTTAGCAAGACGGGAGTTGCTACAACGGGGTTTTCTTCAGGATGATCCACTACGATGGATTGTTCTGCATTTTTTGTGGAGGTATCATCTGACGCGTTGTCGTGGAAGTATGTCAGGTTTCAGGATGTTGTTGTGGATGGGATTATTTTTTCTGAGCCACCATTGCAAATGCATAATCATGATGACTTATTTGTTTGGCCCATGGTGGTTGGGATCGCACGTGTAAGGTTTTTAGGGGTTTTTTACCGCCCGTGAAGTCTTTTTATTTGCCCATTTCCCTTGTTTCTTTCACCTTGTGATTTTTTTTACGGAGTGGGTGAAATTGAAGAGCGTTTCCTATTTGGATTCATCTATGCATTTCCTCGGTGGATCTCACGTGGCCTGCACTCATTGGTCATTTTCAACTGCGTGGAGCTAACATTGACTGACAGTTAGGTGTTCTCACTTTGTTTTCCCAGTAAATGGTTCGGTAAGGTCGTAGATGTCATTGTCGGTGGTTAGGTTTGGCTGAGTTATAAAGGGTTTCATTTCTTGTCCTCTGTTATATCATATTTCCCAAGTGTTTTTTCTTGCCCTAGAAAATACATAGGAATTATGAGTATTCAGGGGTGTATTTGCTCAGTTTTCTAGGTTAGATTTTATTTATTTATTTTTATAAGGCCGAGCTTCACGCTGGTATAGATTCACTTGGCCGCTCATGCGTGGGTGTTGGCCTTGGTGGAGGTTTTCTTTTCAGAGCCCATAGGGGAATTTTCCTTCGATTTCGACAGTGGGAATTGTGGCATCATTTTTCCCTAGGGCATCGTCGTCGTGATTTTCTGGTTTTTTTCGAAGCCTCGTCACAACTGAGAGAGAGTGAGGGCCATTGGGGGTTTTTCAATTTTAAATATAGTGCAGAAAGTTTTTCAGCAGGAATTGCCCACAGTTTCAGTAGAGTATGTTTTTAGCCATAACCCTGAGTCGGTCGTAGTTAGTGGTTTCTGATGGAAGGAACGGACATGGTAAATAAGTTTATCTTTTTCTGCTTAAATAATGTATATGTGTGATTGATTTGGTCATATGGGTGCTAAGATGGTTTTGTATTGCAGGTACTATTTGCTGCTGAAACCATGCCAAAAAAGGGAAGGAAGAAGCTCAAAATCACTGAGAGTGATTCTGACCTAGAGATTGCTAGAGTTCCAACTGCAATAAAGGTTGAGATAGTGTACAAGGATACCAAAGAGGTTACAGGAGCAGAGCCCGAGTTGAAATGGGGCCAAATCTACCCCATGATTTTCGATAAGAAAGTGCCAAAAGTTGGATTAGGGGATCTTGCCTTATATGAGAATATTCTGAGTTCTGGGTTAACCAAGATAACTACCAGGCCAGAGGTTTTTCCCTATGCCAAGGTCATTGGTTGGATTTTGTCAAAGATTGACATGGTGGGTATGATAATTAATGATGAAGAGGGCAAGCTCGTAGCATCATTTGCACCAGCATTCATTTCAAAAGCATATAGTCTACCCGAAGTAGAGATAAATGTGACCATAGATTGGGTCAAGAGAATTAAATTCGACTATACCACCACAATGAAGGGGATGGTGATTGAAGGTAAAAATTTCATACATAAGCAGTCAAGAGAGTATGAAACAACTAGTCTTTGAACCCCATTCAGATTAATAGCATTGATTTTAAGTAGGCTGTATGGTAGATGCGATGGAAAAACATACAATTTTGGGTAGATTCCACTCATGTATTATATGGCAATGGAGGGAACAATTTTTAACTGGGCAGATATTTCCACCAAGAACTTATCTAAAAGTATCAAGGTAGCTTTGGAGGGTCTAAATCAGAGCAAATCAGAATTCTATATGTCATTCTTTTTGTTAGATTTCATAATATATAGGAATAAGTTTGAAAAGCTAAATTGTGTATGGATAGAAAGGAAAGCTCCTATTTATGTTGCCTATCATATTATAGGAGCTCACAAATATCACACTCATTATCAGCTGATTTTTGAGGAATTCATAAGGCCCTGTTATAGGTTAATCTTTTTAGAATATTTCCCATGTCTGTCGGAGGGAGCAGTGGAATCTATAAGAGGATTTGGTGATTATTTTTTCACCAAGGAAGGCACTTAACTAAGAATGTATGAAGGAAGTAGAGCACCTTTATTACTGCCTAACTAAGCAATAGACTATATAGTATCGAAGGAGGTAGTTAGGCAGGTATTCCTAGATGGTTTTGGAAGCCATTTGTTTGATATCAAGAAGGCTGTTTTTCCACCAATACCTTTTTACGTGGGAAGTTACAAGTTTAACAGAGTCAAAAGTGCTCTGGATTTTGTTAAAGAGTTGGAAATATTCCACTTTGGAGAGAAAATATTCCATAGGAATGACTCACAAGGAAGGGTGGAATCTCACAAAGCTACTGACAAAGTAAATTTTGAGTATGCCTATTACATAGACAAAGAAGAGAAAGTATTCAGAAATTTATATAGTATGGTAGCCTTGAGAAAAAGGTTGAAAGGAAAATCATTTGAGGTTAAAGGAAGTAGCAGCAATAACCCAAATCTAGATGAAGAAGATGAGGAAGCTGTAAAGAAAGCTCAGGAAGAAATCACTCGTAGGCTTGCAGCATGAGCTAAAAAGTTATTAGCTGAAGAAGCACAGAAAGATCAGGCAGAAGCTGCTAAAAGAAAGGACACAGAGGCTATTCTGAAGAGAATGGCAGAGTTGGAGAAGGATTTGGCTAAAGGAGAGTTAGGCTTTGATCGAGGTATGCAGGATATAGGATGACAAGGCCAAGATACTGATGAATTTCAAGGTGGTGGAGGTTCAAAATAGAGCCCTGTGCAGGCTAATCCAGAGTACTTGCCAGCCACATCTAGCAACATCTTAATAGGAGGTCATGTTCCCATAGCTGAAATGGGACTTGTACCTTTTACACCTTAAAAGCAATATGATGTAGCATGTTTGGAGGACATTTGTTTTGATCCTAAAATGAAGTCCATTGTATGGAGGACAGAGAAAATGTTGAAAGTAGGAGCTCAGCTAGTAGTCACTACGGTGACGGGAATAAAAGTCATTAAAAATGTGGAAGAGCATCCAAAGGAATTAGCTACTATGGGCATTGCAAATGCCTGTGAAAATTCTCATAACGTGGAAAATCTTATGGAAAATATTGAGCAATACAAAGGAAAGATGGATGAGCTAAAAGAGGTGCTGAGAAAGGAAGAAAAGGTAGGAAGAGAGTCCAAAAAAATATGAGGCCACCTTGTCAGAGTTTGAAACATTTCAGCAAAAACATCATATCTTGGAAGCAGAACGAGATAGTTTGAAATTATCAATTGAAGAGTTGAATAAGGAAAAAGGAAGTCTAGAAAACAAAGTGGAAAAATTAAAGCTGCAGAAGGTTACTGCTGAGGGGAAATCCAATCATTATGAAACCCAAGTAGTATCCTTGGAGACCCAGAAAGCTTCATTAGAAGCCTCATTAGAAGCAACAAATAAATAGAAAACATATATTGAACCATTGAAGAAGCATTCTCTCACACTTAGAAGTAAAATTCATCAGATGTAGCTTCAAATAGCAGAGGAGATGTTGAAAGTTCAGCAAGTGGAAATAAAGCTGGAAGAAATTGTGAGCACAACTTCTTACTTTTTAGAGAGGTCCAAGGATATCCTGGAAATTCTACAAGGACGTTTGACTTGGTTGGAAACAACCAAAGAAACTCCAGCTGATGCACCCATCAAGGACTTAGAGACAGTGAAGCTGGAATATGAACTGATTAAATTCGGGAGTAAAGCAGCAAAGGAATTGGTAAAGATAGTTCGAAGGACCAAAGGTGTTTGTGCAGAATTCTGCAGAAAATTTCTCACAACTTACAATTGTTTTCAAACATATGCTAAGAGAAGATTAGAAGAATTTCCTGATCATGAAGGATTTTTGAAGAAATTGCAGGTCAGATGGCTAGAGGATGAACAAAGTATCCAGCTGGTCAAAGGTTTGGATGAGAAGGTGTTGAAAATTGCAATAGCTCAAGAAGCAGTGAGCAGTCATTTATTGGAATATCAACTTTGGTTGATACCAGCTAGAGTGGAAAATATAAAATCCCAAGTTGATAAACATGAGATTACTATCAGATTCCTAGATCCCTCTAGGTTCGAGACTATAGCAACACATGCGAATAGTTGGAAGAAATTCATTAACGATGTGGCAGGGTCCACTTAGTAGTTTGTTTTATTAATACATTTGTAATATTTTCCTAAGTTAGCAAGTCTCCTAAAAGACAAAGGAAATTTTGTAATTGATTTGTAAATAAGCCCAAAGGGCAAGTTAGACCAAGAGACTTGTTTTTTGTATAAAAAGAGATCAAGTCGATAGAGAAGGGATATTTTTTCATGCCATCTTTATGAAATGTTATTGTAAGAAGAACTACTTCCTCTTATAATAAAGAGTATACATTTTCTACTGGAGAAGGCACTGTGGAGCCTCAAATGCTTGCCATAGACTGGTTGAATGTGAACTACTTCTGTTTCAACCTTTTCTATGAATTGTGAGATCGTTCTAACTTACAAATTCTTTCATGTTATGAATGTTTTCCTGTCTATTTATGTGAAACTTCCACATCATATCTGAGTAATGAATGTTTTAATTGACAATGAGATATCTCTTTCTTTATCTTTCTACTTATATTCATGTATTATGAAATATGAACAACTATCTGTAATATTATAAATGCATGTTTTACAGTACATTACTCAGCATTAATTAAAATATTGCTCCTTAGGGATAGGTTAGATAGAATTAATTAGCATTAGTATAAGTTTTTCTTTTTTTTATGATTTAGAAGCAAAAGAGGTAAGACGAGAGGTAAGAATCTGCGCATCACATTGTGAAACTCTTCGTTATCTCTATCGATTGCACTTAATTAGGCACTTGTACATCATATATAAACATAACAACTAAAAAATACACTTAAACGGTGGATCGGGCCGCAACTGGTAAAACAAGATTTAACTGTTACATTACCTATGGTAGCCGGATTGCAAACCAGATAGATTCCCCATACCAAACACTAATGAGCTAATTGGAAACGCTTATTGGGGAGAATCCATACTATGGTTTCCTTGGATTTTATAGGCCTTAACAAGTATTTTAGGATTTTTGAGCCACGGGGTCAAACTAGGGTTTGAGTTTCCCAGAGTTTTATTCAACCTAAAACTTCGAACTTGGTCTCTAAACTTCGATTTTGATGAGGAGTGAAATCCTATGCTGGGCTCATTCAAAAATTCCTCTTCTGTATAAAGCCCTAATTTCCCATAGAAAAAACTAAAAATGCCTGGAATCAAATTCTATTTCGATAGAAAGATGCACCCTTCAATGGAGAGTTAGCTTAGCTTCGTTTTTCTAATGGATTGTGGAGAGAGACCTAAAAGGTAAGAAGCCCTAGCTTTTGCAGCTGCACAGTGTATTTTTCTCAGGTTAGCTCTAATACCATGTTATACTTTTATCATTTAAGCAATATGATCTTAGGATCTTATTTAAGAGAATAACATGCACAACAATAATCACAAGAGACAAGAGACACAAAGATTTTCCTTGAGGAAACCATAAAGGAGAAAACCCCACAACTTCCTCAGAGATATAATGAGCACCAGTAGAAAAAGTAAAACCCAAAAACATAAAGATGATCTTTGACAGTTGATCTCTCTCACTTGTTCCAGCACTTACTCTCTTGCTCATGCTCCCTAGTTGAGTGATTGTGTGTGTCAAATAGAGAGTCTCACTCTCTATTTATACTAGTTTCTGACTTGACAATTACTTACCAGGGATGGCATCTCTAGGAGAGTCTAAAAACCCTAGTTCCCCTCAACTGTGGGGACTTTTCCCCCCTAATCAACAAGGAGGGTTAATCTCAACTCAATTGTGGGGACTATTTCCCCAACTTACAACGGAGGGTTAACCTCATTGACTTTGCATGACTTTATTATATTAATGATTCTCCCAATAGGAACATCGGGGTACAATGAAATACAAATGATTCTCATGATAGGAACACGGGGGTACAATATAAGTGAATACATTCTGAAGTTACAAATACATCAACACATCCACATATAGGACCAGTATGGGAGGCACCTCACCTGTCAAGAAGTATATGTTGTGTTTAGCCTCACTCCACTGAAATCCATTCTCCCGTAGATAGTTGTCAATCCTTGAGTACCATGCTCGAGGTTCCTTATTTAGCCTGTAAAGAGCTTGATGCTATGCATACATGCGTATCCCTATTCTACACATCAAAACCCTATAGCTGCTCAATATACACCTCCTCCTCTATCACTACATTAAGGAAGGTAGTCTTGACATCCATCTAATGGACACACCAACCCATCTTAGCTTCTAGTGAGATAATCGTCTGAATGGAAGAATACCTAGCTATAGGGGTGAAGGTCTCCTCATAGTCAATACCCTCCTTCTGTGAAAAACCCTTAGACATAAAGCATGCCTTGTACTTCTCCATGTTTTTGTCTACTGCATGCTTCACCTTGTAGATCCACCTGGATCCCACCACCTTTTTCCCTTGTAGCCTTGACACAATCTCCCATACCTAGTTTTTCATAATGGAGTCATACTCCTCAACCATATCCTCCTGCCACACATAATTTTGTGCTACCTCCCCTAATTTGGAAGCTTCAGAGTTAATCAACTTTGTCATCAGTGCCATGTAACTAAGCCTCTCTAGTGGTACATTCCATCTAAAATATCTCCTTGGAGGATCAACTTGCCTGGAATCCTGTACTGTGGACCTAAAGATAAGTAAAGAACATATATTAAGAAAAAAAACCACAATATACATATAACAGTTGAGGGTGTCTAGATAACCAAGTTGGAATGCACTTGCAATTCTTAAAAGACAAATAAAGAAACCTTTGAATGGGTGTCTACACAAGAATTTTCCATTCACAATATGCATATAGGATTTGTGGGTGTCAACGCAACCGAATTGGAATAAAAGACATAGATATATCTAAAATGAGAATCTAACAAGTAATAATGAATCATTAATGTGATGATGGAAAAGGGAGGTTAAAACCTCTTTTTGTACAAAGTAGTCACTAAATCCATAATTTGTACCCCCTGTAATATGAGTAGGGGGGATCCTAGCACCTTTGATTCCCAGATAGTGTTACCACCTAAGTTGTACTTAGTGGTGTTCTATCAAGTGATCCTGGTGAACCGGACAGGGATAACTTGTTCGGACTTTAGAGAACTTTCAGTCTTGCTTTCGGGAAGCTTTGTTGTATCATATCACATGTTCATACCCCATGGGGGAATTGTAATAAATGTTCTAGCATGATAATGTCTGTAAAAGACTTGGTCTCTTAGAATTCATTTTTCAATCCGATCAGCCCAGGGTGTTTTTTCCCTTGGTTATTATTGGTTGTTGAATAAACGACTGATAATTTCTGAGTTTTTCACTCCATACCTCCAAAGTTGGGGTGGCCGGCTTGGCATTTAGGCCTATTGAGGTTATTAGAGTCTATGTGTCAATGTATAAGCATGCTAGACATCATTTTTGAGTCATATGAACATGTCTAAGTCCCCCTAGGTGTTTTTCAATTTTTCAGTTTTTTCAGTGTTTTTTATTAAATTTTAATTTTTCCAAAACTTAGTCTATTTTTTTAATAGTTTAATTGGAAAAATTGATTTTGTAATAAAAGTGGGACAAATAATCGGTTTCAATCATGTAGGTGCTCATTTTCAAGCTAAGAGCACCATGTAAACCCATGGACCCACTATTTCCTAGTTTTGAGTGATTTTCCATCACTCAGGTCAGAAAACCTCAAAAATCAATTATTGATTATTTTAATTAATAAATTGATGAATAATGGAGCAAATCCAAAATCAATAAATCAATGGATTCTCAGTCGATTTGATTGAAACCAGTCAGATCTGAAGCAGATTGGCTGGATCTGACAAATCCTTGACTGAAGGAGGTGATCAAATCAGATCCAGAGTTGATCTTGAGCATCCTTTATGGGGAATTTCGCCCTCTCTCTCTCCTCAACACGTTTTTGGCTCAACTGGATGATTTTTGGTGTATTCTTTAGTCAACAGGTTGAGGTGTCAGTCAGATCAGCCCCTCGATTGATAGTTGCACTCAGTGAGACTCAGATCTGGCTCAGCTAGACACAGATCAGGCATTGGTGGACTCTCCATCAATTGATTTCACTTGATTCCATGAGTAATTGCGCCCCCCCTGGGATGGATGGCCTGTAAATTGTATATATTCGGGCATAGCCTCCTCTTCCAAGCTAGTTAGAGCTGGGATTGAGGTGCTGCTGCTATTGTATTGTTGTAATTCTGCATTTGAAATAAAGAAAATATTTGGAGGCAATACGGTGTGGTGCCATTACATGTGTGGATGATTATTGCCATTGTTTTACTGAGGTAACCTGTATCTGTGGTAATTTTTTGCTAATTTCTTGTAGATATGTGGTTAAAATTGGTAATTAGCTTATTACAATCTTGATAGGAAAGGTGTTGTTCAATAAGTTTATTGACTGTCACTCTCCTTTGATGCATGTTTAGAGATCTAGATTTAGCATGTCCTATAAGCTTATATGCATGTTATCTTGAATCTCTTTGTATGTACTAATAGGATCTCACAAGTTTCTTGGCAAGTTCTTTGAATTCAGCTGAGTTGCAGGTTCATACTTTGGAGAGGATGTTGATCTAGTTTGCTTCTTCATTCTCTTCAAAACATTTCAAAGGCATAGTCCCTCGGCATTCCACCTGAAAGCTCTACTGCGGATCTTCAAGGAAACCAGCACTTTTCTCCTCTTCTTCCTCCCTCAAAATCAACACTTTACCCGGTTACCTTTTCACTTTATAGCTGTGATTTTATTTGGATCTGTTTCATCAAAGTAAAATATACATAGATCTAATATTTCATATCTCACATCCTAGATCTTGCACTTAAAAAAATATCATAAGCATCCCAGATCTAGTTGTAGGGAAATTGTCCTTTTGCATGAATTTGAAGGAAAACTTGTAGATCACATGCATTAGATTTCCTTTCACTGTTACAAATTTTAATATTCTGCAATATCAGTGCATTTGTATTGGCTGCACAAACAGTAAGCCAAGATCCCAAGGAAAGCTTTCTTTCCTTGGTTCCTTTTTTGTCGGTTTAGCTAGTTTTAATTTCATTATTTTTTGAGATAAAGTAGGCTGACCCAAAGGTACTCTTAAAGTGCTTTTGGGAAATTGTTATTCTAACATGCTCACTGTCCTCTAGAAGGTATTATAGAGAATAAAGGAGGCTGCTGTCCAAAGTGGCTTTTGGAGCGCTCAAACCCCCCCAGGGGTCTCTCTTTTGTCACAAAACTTGTAAAATTTTTGTATAACTGTAAGATATTGGTTTCAGCCTGTATAAGGACCAAGAAAGCACTGATTTATCAGTGCTTTTATATTGTAACTGCTGTAATAAAATCATTCCTTGAATAGGCTCTTTCGATCCCATTCCCCATCCCCCTTAGGGGGATTCGCGTCGGTGCCATTTTTCGTCATTTTCTGCTTATTTCCTTTTACTAGAATTGATCTGATTTTCAGGGTAGTATATTTGATATTTTTTTAATTCCATATTCCATATCTTACTTTCAAAAGTAATCATAATACTTACCCCACGATTTCCCGAGTGACCCGAAAGGGGAAAGAGATTCGTGGTAGGATTAATCAGAAAACCAGATTTGTGTAGTTGTTTTATTTTTTCTATCATTTGTTTATCAGCAGCTTTAAAATTAACCCCTCCTCGATTCCCCGATTGAGATCCACTTGGATCGAAAGAGGTTCTTGGAGGCTTTTCTTTTAAATAAGAACACATCTCTTAAAAACTTATTAAAATTTATAAGACTCCAGTGTGTATGCTCTGCACTTGGCTGCGGTTCGTCTAATCAGTCAAGCTGTATCGAAAGCACTTGGGTGACTAGCATAATTAGGACTCACCCTCCCCAACTAACAAACCATCAGGTGAAAATCCAACACCTCGATCAAACCTTTACGGTGGCAAAATACCCAAAGGAAGCGGGAACCTACTGAAAAGTGGCCTCGGGGTGCCGATCTCTATCACACCCTAATGGGTGTGTTACGAACATAGCCCTAGAGACTCCATTTCAGCCCACATATTCCTTGCGGGTAGCCGTATAGGTTTTGTTTTGGACATACTCCAAGTACTCTCGGGTATATCTGGAGTCCCCCCTTAGCCTAATTTAATCAATTCATACTTCAATTTTAACTTAAAACATACCAAGATGCAATCACAAAACATTCACTCCAAACATATGCAAGCACACTGATCTCTTTGATTTGACTCCATTATTAAGGAACTGGTCATTTTTGCTTCATATATATATTGTTTATCAGCTTTGTGCTTTCGTGTGTTATCTTCATATCGTGTCATATTTAATTGTTTATAGTTAAAATATTCAAAATCCTAAATAACTGATTCCGTTTAACATCACCCCACTAAGAAATCATCCTTAGTAACTTAATAGGGTCTACCCCCCTTGGCTTCATTAGGAGTTGAGCCTAAACGGAGGAGTCAAGAAGAAGGTGACAGCCTTGACTCGAGACTGGCCCCCAAGGACACACCGAGTGGCTTGAAGATTTCTTCCACGTGATCCAGGTGTGTGAAAAGGTGGCAACACTTTTTGGCGTCGTTGCTGGCGATAAATCTTTTTATTCCCGAGTACGACTTAGCTTAGCTTTTTTCTAAACAACTAAAAAGATAAAAAACTTTTGATTGATCTAGTCTTTAAAAAACATAAAAATTAAAACTCGATCCATCTGGCGACTCCACTATCTAACATCCCTTCAAGAATTTCTACCCGAAGAAACCGCCGACAATTATTCAATCCTCTCCTTGATCCCGAGAGGTTTATTAGGGAAAGATTGAATAGGAAGACTTCTCGTAGGAACCTTGAAGATTTAGGAGACCAATCCCTCTCAGATATCCATGACATATTTGCAAAGAGTCATGTTCACTAATATCAAGAAATGATGGAATTTTACAAACCGCTTGACTTTTCTCAGATAGCAGGTGCTCCTCATAATATTCCGAATGATGCGATCAAGAAGCTCCCCAAGTTTGAGGGAAATAATGCCATCTCTACCAAGTCTCACCTTCGGAAGTTTGAAAAGTACCTAGCCAGTTATTGCAATGATGCTGCCCATGACCATGATGATGTCAAAATGACGCTCTTTGCTTTATCCTTGGAAGATGATGCTGAAGAATGGTACTACAAACTAGATGATGATTCATATAAAACCCTTAATGAGTTCCTAGCAGGATTTAAGAAGAAGTGGGGGGAAAAGAAAGAACCAAGACATTTGCTTGCTGCCCTGCACAATATAAAGAAGATGGAGAATGAAACCATAGATGAATTTAATACTAAGTTCGGGCGTGTGGTTGCGGATCTCCTTAGAGACATCAGGCCAAGCGATGCCTCCATCTTGATATCCTACATCGAAGCTTTCACTGGTTATTTGAGATACCAATTAAGGGATAAATAGCTGGTCGATCTAAAAACTGCTCAAGATCTGGCTGAGAAAATAGAAAGGAATATGCAATCTTTGGGCAAGTTCAACATTCCAAGTTACACTAGGGAAAACACTTCGTACAACAATGAAAAGGGAAAGGCCATTGAGTTAGAGGAAAGGGAAACCTCTAAAGACCCCATGGAAAATATAGCTAGCATGTTGGAAGAGGTGATGACTACTCAGAACCAATTTAGGGCAGAACAATCTATGCAAATGAATAAAATCCAAAACAGAATAGTCACACTGGAGAGAAATAATGGACCTAAGAATTTTCAACCAAAACAAAGTCAAGTGTATCAAAGGAAGTATCCTCAACAAGAGCCTAGGATTCCAAACCAGTTAGACTCAACTAACCTGGTAGAAGAAGTAATTCCATGGTGTAGACCTTGTGAGCAATTCCACCCAGAAAGTACTTGCTACATAGCAAACCAGATTATACAACATGGGATGGCAGAGGTTAGTAATCAGGAAACAACATCAGGCGAGTCTGATCATGTGTACATGGTAGGCCGAACCTATCCTCTATCAAACTAGCATTGGCAGCAGGCCACGGATTACGGTTTCGAAAAGCAATCACCGTCTAAACAGTACAATCCTAAGGATGAAACCATTGCAGAATCTTATAGTGAAACTTTTGATGAAAACTGTAATATACATGATGGAAGTCCTATGTGTTCTCCATATAATGATGATAGTCCTGAAGGTTTACTACCTTGTGACCTTTTCTCTGAAGAAGATGAGTATGAAAATGAGGACAAGTATAGCTTGGAGCATGATACAAGTGATGAAGACTCCCTTATCCCCGACAAAGATGTTGATGAGGAGTCCCGTACATTCATGGAAAATCCAGTCTGTGACATGAATAAAGTGGAAAATAATGAACCAGAAACTTTTGATGGTTTTGTCGATTTTTCTGTCTATGGCATATCTAAAAGAGAGAGCATGGACCATGTGGCCTTGGGAAACTTTGATATGAAAAAGGAGCATGCATTTTATCCATATGATCATTCAGAGTCATATCATGCAGAGCCGCACAATGGTATAAATAATGAAGACATGGAGAAGCAGTGTTGTGAAAAGATAGATGTGATGCAGTTATTAGAATATCAGTCTCAACTATCATCTTCACATATAGATTTTCCTCATGACTTGGAGCCGTTTGGGGCTTATACAGTGAATTATCATCCAGTAAGCCTTGATGATTAGTATGATGGTGTAGTCAATCTGCTTCATCATTCCAATTTGTACATCAACCCTATCCAGTCATGGATAGAAGCAGTCTGCGCAAGCACTTACCAGTTTGGGAGGAAGTTTGACGATGTTATTCATGCCTATGATTTCCCATCCATCCCGCCCCTTCTGGATCATCACACAGGTTTGCATTTTTTGAATAAAGTATCCTTACTTTGGCTGGTAACCAAAGACAAGGAATTTTTTTTTATGTTAATAAAATTCTTAGGTGGTTACATTGGATTTCTGATTACACTTAACCCTTTTTACATCATGCTTAGAGTAGGAAAATAAGCTCCTTGAAAGAGAGCATTTACTTTCTGCATTTCTACTTAGCTATAATAAAACTTTGCTTCTTTTAGTTAGTTACATTTATTTTGTTTAAATAAATCAGCTTAATGGTTCATTTGGTTTTTTATAAAACTTGTGCTACTGAGGTTTTTCTTGTCAAGTTGAGATGTTTTTACAAGGTATATCAACCAGAGATTCTGATGTTCTCATATCCTCTCCTTGCCTCAAAAGACCAGATTGAGCACACATCCCACAGTTGGAGCCAGAATGTTACCACCTAAGTTGTACTTAGTGGTGTTCTATCAAGTGAGCCTGGTGAACCGGACAGGGATAACTTGTTCGGACTTCAGAGAACTTTCAGTCTTGCTTCCTGGAAGCTTTGTTGTATCATATCACATGTTCATACCCCATGGGGGAATTGTAATAAATGTTCTAGCATGATAGTGTCTGTAAAATACTCGGTCTCTTAGACTTCATTTTTCAATCTGATCAGCCCAGGGTGTTTTTTCCCTTGGTTATTATTGGTTGTTGAATAAACAACTGATAATTTCTGAGTTTTTCACTCCATACCTCCAAAGTTGGGGTGGCCGGCTTGGCATTTAGGACTATTGAGGTTATTAGAGTCTATGTGTCAATGTATAAGCATTCTAGACATCATTTTTGAGTCATATGAACATGTCTAATTCCCCCTAGGTGTTTTTCAATTTTTCAATTTTTCAGTTTTTTCAGTGTTTTTTATTAAATTTTAATTTTTCCAAAACTTAGGCTATTTTTTAATAGTTTAATTGGAAAAATTGATTTTGTAATAAAAGTGGGCCAAATAATCGGTTTCAGTCATGTAGGTGCTCATTTTCAAGCTAAGAGCACCATGTAAACCCATGGACCCACTATTTCCTACTTTTGAGTGATTTTCCATCACTCAGGTCAGAAAGACCCAAAAACCAATTATTGATTATTTTAATTAATAAATTGATGAATAATGGAGCAAATCCAAAATCAATAAATCAATGGATTCTCAGCCGATTTGATTGAAATCAGTCAGATCTGAAGCAGATTGACTGGATCTGAAAAATCCTTGACTGAAGGAGGTGATCAAATTAGATCTAGAGTTGATCTTGAGCATCCTTTATGGGGAATTTCTCCCTCTCTCTCTCCTCAACATGTTTTTGGCTCAACTAGATGATTTTTGGTGGATTCTTCAGTCAACAGGTTGAGGTGTCAGTCAGATTAGCCCCCCGATTGACAGTTGCACTCAGTGAGACTCAGATCTGACTCAGCTAGACACAGATCAGGCATTGATGGACTCTCCATCAGTTTATTTCACTTGATTCCATGAGTAATTTTGCCCCCCCTGGGCTAGATGGCCTGTAAATTGTATATATCCAGGCACAACCTCCTCTTCCAAGCTAGTTAGAGCTGGGATTGAGGTGATGCTGCTATTGTATTGTTGTAATTCTGCATTTGAAATAAAGAAAATATTTGGAGGCAATACTATGTGGTGCCATTACATGTGTGGATGATTATTGCCATTTTTTTACTGAGGTAACCTGTATCTGTGGTCATTTTTTGCTAATTTCTTGTAGATCTGTGGTTAATATTGGTAATTAGCTTATTACAATCTTGATAGGAAAGGTGTT
>LPNX010433026.1:0-10562 GCA_001517045.1 Pseudotsuga menziesii | reverse complement strand
TTTGAGCAAATTTGGACCGATATGATTTGAGGTTGTATGATAAGAAGTGCTATTTATGATTGTTTAAAAAGATGTTATTTTATTAAACAATTATACAAAATATCCTTTTTTTTAATAATGGCTTACATATTTTTGAAAAGGGTCTTGTTCTGCCTGAAACTTCAGAATATAACATCGTCTTCTTGATCAGCAACCAATGTTTCACCTTGAGGTTCCTCATCAGCAGCTACTTCTGAAGCATCTTGTTCTGCTCTATCTCTCTTCAATTTCATCTCAGCATCCAATTTTGCAGTCTCATTTTGCTTCTTTTCTTGGACCTTTTTCAATCTATAAAATTCTTCTCTGTCCAACTCATCCAACTCACTGTTAATGTAAGCAATTGTGTTTTCAGTTCTTGGGATAATAACGTGTTCGATAGCATTAACCCTTCTGTTCGTCACTTTAATCACTTCATCCAAAATAATAAATGCAGTCTGTAAAGAGGCTAATTCAACTAAAGTTTCAACGGCTCTTGAATAGATTTCCTTGGCTCGTTGAACCTGTTGACCACCTCTACCTAAACCAGTTAATCTGAAATCATTAATTTCAGGGTCGATGTAGGACTCAAATTGAGACAAATACACACCACTAACGTTTTCTTGACGTGCTCTCACTTTGAATCTTGCAGTAGAGACACTTTCTTGCACTTGATAGCCAATGTTTTCACCTGTTGCATAGGAAACTTCGGCCAAGGAAAAGGCAGCAGTTTGCATAACTCTCCCCATCTTTTGCTTAGCATCATCAATTCTTTTGGTAATATCTCTGAATCTCTTTGTTAGGGCTTCAGACTTACGCTTTAGTAAAGAATAACCTTGGTTGGCACCTTTTAACTTGGTCTTCATCAAACCCAGCGTCATACGCGTAGGAAAGACTTGCTCTCTATTACCAGACATTTTTGAACCTTTTTCACAATGCTGTTAGGAACCTATGTACTACAGATGCTGATTTATTCTACTGCTGCTTCATCTAACCTTTATCTGTACTGCCATTGTCTTTTAACAATCCCCGTTCCTAATCAAATTTGCATTCGGGTAACAAAAAATCAGGTGAGTAATATCAGTAATAAAAAGCACTATTGTTAAAGGTGTAACTGCGGCAATTGTTAGACGATCAAAGTTCGTGTTTAGAATAAATACAAGAATATAAATAAACACTTTTGTTACATAGGGTTTAGTATGTAGGCTTAGTAACCCAATCGGTGGAGCTCATCTGTGACAGCCTGCTTAAGGCACGGGCAAAGGCAAATCTTTCTTCATCAAGAGCAAACATCTGCGATTTCTTGGCAATCTCTTTCGAAAAACCGTGTTTCTCAACCATCTCATCTACCATACCAGTATCGACGCTATCAGGTTCTTTGGTTGTTGGGCGTAGCTCAAAATCATTAAGTATCTGTTCAGGTTCCACAAACAGGGAAGTAAAATCCGCTGCACCCGTGGTGGCCAGTTTCCCGCCACTGTCATATACGGCATCTAAAAATGTAATAAATCTTCTCACTTCATCACGAACGTAAATGGACAAATATGGAATATCGGTCACTATAAAGGCTTCAAAATTTTTTGCCAACGTCAAGTAATCTCCTGCGGCCAAAGGCTCACCACACAACTGCTTGAAAGTAAACTGCGCGACTCGAGGTGGGGTACACTTAGGGACTTTGAATTCTCTCCCCCAAATAGTTAATGGATAATCATAAAATGTCTTATGCACCGTGTGTGAATCAGTGGAATCATCGGTGTGGGAAGCCTGTGCGAAATAGTTATACCATTCCTTAATATGAGTTTCTCGACGGGTTTTACATTCCTTTGATGCGTATTTTATGCTCGTTCCGGATGGGAAATAGTAAACTGAGGACACAGGTCTTGGAATCTTACGGTAATCTGTTGGCGAATTCAAGAAGATAACCTTAGTTCTATGCTTTATCAGTTCAATACAAGGAATAAATGATTGTCTTTGAACACCGTTGATATACAACTCATCTGGATGTCTATTCGAGGTTGCGAAAAGTACGACACCATAATCATCGGATAGTAAGGCAGTC
Organism: Pseudotsuga menziesii; assembly: GCA_001517045.1. Classification (NCBI taxonomy): domain Eukaryota; kingdom Viridiplantae; phylum Streptophyta; class Pinopsida; order Pinales; family Pinaceae; genus Pseudotsuga; species Pseudotsuga menziesii. Next base: position 8,488 of record LPNX010433026.1, on the reverse strand, counting down.
ATCAGCCTTCTCAATATCATTGCATCTGCCACATCAGTGACTTGAAACTCGTCAAAACAAAGAACATGCGAATTATTTGCAATCTCTGCGGCCAAAAATGGAACCGTATCGATCTCTTTTCCTTTTGCATCACCTAGTTCTTTCAAATTTTGCTCTCTAACAATTTCATGCGACCTTTTGTGAACATATTGCATAAACTGGTGAAAATGTATTCTCTTTTTTGTTAAATGATTGGGAATTGTAGTATAAAAAAGGTCCATCAACATTGTCTTTCCGCAGCCAACATCTCCATATAGGTAAACTCCTCGAGGTATCGAGTTACCAATTTTGGATACATCCACATACGCCCCAATGTTCTTAGGTTTGCCACGGCTAAATACGGATTTAAGACCATTCAACCAACCGCCAACTTGGTCGACAGCATTGGGTGTCTTGACAACCGGAGGTACATATTTAACCAGTGAATCATACAAATCCCCTAAGGAAGAGATGATACCACGCTGATATGTATCATCCCGTAGCTTCCCCAACTTCACCAGTCTGTCGTACTCTTGCAAGGGCGTCAGACACTTATTTGACTTCGTAGATTGATACCGACAAATGCGAAAGCTGCAATGCTGCACTTGTCGGAAGGTTCGAACAGCATTGGGCTTCAAAGCGATCATGATTTTAACCAGCAAATACTATGTTTCACTGCTTTACCTATTTATTCTTTGTTCTTTCGGAGCACCCGCAAATCAGAAGAAAGGAACTTCTCCCTCCCACTTTAAAGTAAATCCGGAGATTCCCGTTATTACCTTACATATCGAAATATGACCCATAAAAGATGTGTAAAATTACGTAAGACAAAGGAACTCGGCACACCTATTGAATAGGTAATAGTGGAATCAGGTGCCTAAATAAATGAATAAGAGTACTGTATTATCTAGTAGTTGTTATATTATCTAACCTTTACATAATACGATTATTTCACATTGTTATGTTTTCGGGTAATAATTATGAGATGGAGTGAAATTTCACGAAGAGATACAAGTAAAATAGCAGCTCTTCAATAGCAAGAAGAGTGGCGCTGAGATTGAAAACAACTGTGCTAGTGTAGAGCAACTGTGATAATAGCTGGTACGTTTCCGAGAATGGAAGTACACAGTATATTAGGTTCCTTGAGCATAACTGATGATTTTGACCAATTGGTTGACGTCACAAGTCTGTTTGATGAATTGTGTTCAAAACTAAAACCAGAGGCTATCGTGAAAGATCCCAGGTTTGATTTGTTCGAGGGTACACATTCTTTAGAGGTCAACAACTCCAAATTAGACTCCAGTCTGATAGAATTGACAGCAGAAGAAATAGAATTTGATGTGAACGTGGCCTACGATCCACCGTTGGCAAGTGTAGCAGCCATAGCGGATAGATTACTTAGATGTGTTATCTCCTGGCTGAATGACTACCAGACTTTACCCACTACTGTATTAAGCTGCAGGTATACAGAAAGCTTATTATCGTCATTAGTTAAGGGAACAACTGCCGGTTCGTCCTGGTGTACAGGGAATATTTTGTATGATAAAGTACTAGGAAGTTGCATACTTGGCGTTTGTTATTTAACAAAATTTGTGCAGAAACTCTTGAGTGCTGGTATTGTTTTTGAAGAGGAGGATTTAAATTTTAATAACATGGGGTTTAATACATTCGATAATTTGCCGGGGCAAGATGTTGTTATCAATTCTCTCACCGAGAGCCTTCAGATATTAGAGGCATATTCTGATGATAGCTTACATTTAACTATGCTGAAGCATATACTAAAAATTATCATTTGCTTAGTCCACTTAGAAGACCATCTGACAGACTATTCCACAAAGACAAGCCACCTGGATGAGCTAATTGAAAACGCTAACTCGGTTAATGGCATATTTCCACAATTACAGCTGTCTCCACCAAAGGGTGCGTTCTCAACATATATACAAAAGCACAGGTCTAATCAATTCCCTCCCAGGAAGATTACGAAGTTACCGACGGATTACAGCGGCTTTATTACACTGGCAAATGATGTTAAAACAATACTCCTTGTAGATAAAGCCGAGTCTGCGTTGGAGACCTACCAGTTTGCCAAATTCTTCAACAAGTTGGAACAAAGGCATGTCATTGCAAGGATCTTATTCCCCTTATTTTTCATTAGAGACGACAGAACAGTTTTGGGTAAATTTTCATATACCCAATTTTATTTGCTACATGTCAAGGAGTTTTCAGCACAAACTCCATCTGAATTTGAATCCTCTATTGGTAATGAACTTATCCAAGAAAGCTCTAATATGCTTTTAGAATGGTACCAAAACTGCTCCCAAAACACATGTAGATATAGACAAGGTTTTAACAGGCAACTTATTCTATGGGATTCTCTTCAAGCCCAGTTTGAAAGTGTCAATTCACAAGTTTACTGTTCGTGGACATATTTTATGAAACTATCAAGTATGATCGAATTCTCTTTAAAGGGGTTTGATTTGGATATTTACAAACCCTTTGAAGCATACTCTATGTTTTGGTATGTTTATTATTTAAGTCACCACTTAGAAACCTTTTTGAAAGATAGTCAAAATGATATTGAATCAAATATTAATGCCATTCATTCCATGAACAAAAAACTTAAAAAATTGAAAGCTGGTGAAAAGAAGGACCAATTGAGGCTAAAGTACAGGTTTGCTATGGATAATGAAATGGAACAATTACAAGCTACCAAACAATTTTTAAACTATCTTTTGAAGGAAATTAACATTACCAAATCTTTATGTCTAATAGAGGTTTTCCAATTTGCAATTTTAAAGTCATTTGGTTTAATTGACAACAAGAATAGTACTCCGTCAAAATTCTCTAATGAACGGTTAATCCATAATTTGAGATTCAAGCCATTTAATTCAATTGGTGTTCCTGAGTTACCAGAATATGAAGTATTTCAACAAACTTTAAAAGATTTTGTCATTGAAGAAAAAGGAGCTGCATTTGATATAAAGTTAGAAAGGGCCACTAACTTTATCGAAACTGAAGTGCGCAATGTCGTTAGTTCTATTGATGAGATAATGCAAGGAATCAAGGGAGGCGATAATAACGGCGTTCTAGTAACAGGAACAAGACTGGTTCAAGAGCTCTCTCTGGAGTACTATTGTAAACTAAAACATACTTCTAAAGCATTATCAGTCAACTCAAAAGTTATCGTCAACACTTTGAAAAAGAACATTAAAAACAAGGACTCCCACGAATACAAGGTTGAATTAGTTCATACAACAGAAGGATGGAACTATTTCCCCATACAAACATTGAGAATAAAGCAAGACCGCTATAAATAATCTGGAATTTACCCTAACTGTACAAAATATATTTAGCATTATATACCCGCTATTTAATTATTATAAAGGAGACCTTTATACTCAAACAAATGAAGCCACCTTATGCCATTATCCCATTCGTACCAGTCTAAAACAAGATAAATACCCTGTTTAACATCCGAACACCAAATATGTGTGGGTGTCAAACAAAGAGACAGTGTAATGAGACAATGTACTGCTTGTAAACTATAACAGTATCAGCTCAATTTCAATGCCATCTACTCTAGATATCGTTGCGATTGTCCCTACAAGCCGCCTACAACGGCGTTATTGCTGTAAGCTGGTAAAATGCAGTGCGTTCCCCCGTTGTGAGTTCGGGCCAAAATTACTTGGCTGGGAGTTCCGTCCGTACAGTTGTGGCTTGCTGCCTAGACTTAGGCGGACGCGGCGGCAATTACCCCTGGGTTCTCCCTAGAGCTGGAGAGACATTCTTGGTAACCGAAGGGAAAATCCCGGAAGAAAATTTGGAATCCGTTAACACTGCTGGAAATGGACATCTCCTAATACTGAAAAAATTATTCAAAGTCTAGAATTTTGGTAAATTTCAAGGCTTCTTTGAGTTACAGTTCGTTACTATTACACCTTAAAGGAACTTTCTTTTGGGGTCTAGAAAGTCGACAACAAGAACAAAGGATATACAAAAATGCCTCCAAAGTTTGATCCTAATGAAGTTAAATACTTGTACCTAAGAGCCGTTGGTGGTGAAGTCGGTGCCTCCGCTGCTTTGGCTCCAAAGATTGGTCCTTTAGGTCTATCGCCAAAGAAGGTTGGTGAAGATATTGCTAAGGCCACCAAAGAATTCAAGGGTATCAAGGTTACCGTCCAATTAAAGATCCAAAACAGACAAGCTGCTGCCTCTGTTGTCCCATCTGCTTCCTCTTTGGTCATTACTGCTTTGAAGGAACCACCAAGAGACAGAAAGAAGGACAAAAACGTCAAGCACAGTGGTAACATTCAATTGGATGAAATTATTGAAATTGCCAGACAAATGAGAGACAAATCCTTCGGTAGAACTTTGGCTTCCGTTACTAAGGAAATCTTAGGTACTGCTCAATCTGTCGGCTGTCGTGTTGACTTCAAGAATCCCCATGATATCATTGAAGGCATTAATGCTGGTGAAATCGAAATCCCAGAAAATTAGAAAAAAATTAAAGAAAGTTTCAAAGCTTTTTAGTTTTTTTATTGTTTTTGTATTTTAATATGATAATTGCACAAAATTCCAATACGTTTATTTTCTAATTTTTGATTTCGATTCTAGGGTTATACTTTTTCTATCTGTTTTGTCTCTTCTCTTCCTCTCTGGATAACCACAATGAAGAGGATAAGTGACACATTATATTTCTATAATGTATTTCCGAAAATTATATCTGCATGTGATTATACCCTCCGTTTTTTTGTTTTTTCATTTTTATCTTTTTTTTTTTTGCTTTTCACTTCATTCTTTTTTCTTACTTTGCTTTCCATGCTTGATTCTTTACTATTATTACTAACTTGTGAAATAGTTTTCTAATTTGCTTTTTATTAGAAAAGAAACCATCTTGAACGTTTGACAACACTCTGGGACCAAGTTTCGATGGTTATTTTTTTATTTCCATCGATGTCTTTCACTGTACTTAGTTCCAATTTATATTGCAAACAAGATTAATTTAGGCGATTACTCACTAAGATATACCTATTTCTACTATGGTTATATTAGTCCATTTCATAGCCTTACATTTTCTCTTAGTACGTACTCTCTTGGGATTGGTCTGTTACATTAGTTCGTAAACACTTGTTAATCGTTATGGTTGAGGGAGGGTATATCTAAATATCTGAACTTACTTCTGCTAATGGTTGACGACCAATAACTGATTCGAAAAGTGGAAACTTACAGTTCCTTCAAGGCTACTTTCAGATGCGCTAATGGGCGTGCTTGACACCCATCAGCTTTTCAAGTTATGTGTACGTTAATTGCAATAATGAAAGGAGGAAAACAAAACCTTTCCTGCGTATGTATCTATGGGTCTGAGCAACTTCCCAACTTACTGGCTGCCTCTGCAGTAAAAACTATCAAAATATTATTTTGCATTGGTAAACATGACAGACCGGACATAAAATATCCGCAAAAGTAATAGTCTCCAAAATCAACGGACGCTATCATTTTACCCGGCCTTAAAGCGTGAATAACACGAAAAATTTTATTGCGATGGCCAGAATTGTCTTAGAGGGCAATTTAACATTAATCTGAGGCTGCGGTTTGCACTTAATTCGAAGTTTGAATCGGGTATCCATTAACAAGGGTGATTCTTTCCACAAGTGCATCTTTTTGTCCACAAAAAAAATGACAGGGAAAGTCAACAGAGACCTTTTTTTTAAACTAGCTTCTGATCTTCGAGAAGAGCGTCTACATGCAGCTGTCGCATTAATAAAGGACTTATCCGCATTAGATTTGCCCGATGATGCAGAAGAATGGTCTTATGTATTGAATCGTTTAATCAAGGGTTTGTCGTCTGATAGAAATAGCGCGAGGTTAGGATTTTCTTTATGTTTGACGGAAGTAATCAATTTAGCTGTTAATATGCCACCAGGTCAACGACCAAAAGGTTTAGAATCAACGAACGAGTTCTTGAGCACCTTATCAACCATTTTGAACGTTAATGTCAATGAGGGAACAAAAAAATCCATGAAGGGCAAAGATGAGCGTGGAATTTTATTTGGGAAGTTATTTGGCTTGAAATCTCTACTAAATGAACCTTTATTCTCAGAAATATTTGTTAAAGATTTGGAAAAAGGAAACACCGAGTTTTTCATTCGATTCACGGAACAGCTAATTGATCTGGCCCTGAAGAAAAACTGGATCAAAGAACCATGCTTTTTTACCCTTTTCCAGACTATGAAAATGCTGCTACCTTTTATGGATGAAAGTTCCGCTGAAAAAATTCTTCTGATATATGATAAATATAACCTGACTCTGACAAATGAGGGACTGTCAACTTATTTGTTGCTGAAATATGAAGGTGATGAAAGTCTAATTCCCTCGGTATTGGATTTGAAAAATCCAGGTTGGAAGGATAACGACCCTCTGGCAAGAGGAAATCTGCCCCTTTTAACAAAAGTATTGAGAAACTCTTCTGTAATTCCGGATGCCAATGGAGGTTTAAAAGAGACGAAAAAACAGAAAAACACGAATTGGAACCCTAGGCTGCATTTTGTTTGGAGTGTTCTGCTACCGTTGTTTGGTAATGGAAAATTAGAGAACACTAGTCATATTTCGAAGAAAAGGAAGAAAACCAACAATAAAAAGGTTCAGAATTCAATTCAATTTCCAGAGTTTTGGAAAATGGCCGTGGACGAATCATTTTTCAATGAGAAAGCTTCTAGTGAAAGAAAATATTTAGGCTTTCTAATAATCGACGCGGCTTTCAAGGCAGTTCCTGGCTCGTACATCGGGTTTTGCTTCAGCCAAAACGTTATGAGAACATTGATCAACCAATCAATAGATTCACAAAGAGTTTTAAATAAGATTTCCCAGTTAACTTTAGACTCCATAGTGAAGGCTTGTGAAGAAGATTCTGCAAACAGACTAGTACCTTGTTTAAATGCAATGTTATTTGGTCCTCACGGTTCCATAAACTTTGATAAGTTAACAAAATCTGGCACCGTTTCCAAACTTATTGCAATTAAAGAATTACCTTCTACTGTTCTTGCCCAATTACTCGATGTGTTTTTGCTACAGTTACAAGATAAAAAGGGAGATTTATCTCATACCCTTTTTGCTCTTGATTCCATCCTTCATATAGTTCGTGCACACAAAGTCGAAATCAATGACATGGACATAATGAAGCCCGTGTTGAGACCCATCGTATATATGGCTTTCTTCAAACATACATCAGATGATCTGAAGTTAGAACAGCTACACGAATTAGCCAAGGAAAGACTTTATTCCATCCTGGGAGAGTTGACAATAAACAAAGAAATACGTTGCAAAGATCCTGAAATAAACTCATGGCAATATCTGACATTAAAGTTAATACTGGACATTGAAAATTCTCATGTAGGAGATTTAATCAATCCACTGGACGAAAATTTAGAAAATATAAAAAACGAAGCTATATCTTGCTTGAGTAAAATTTGCAGATCAAGAACTGCTCAATCTTGGGGTCTAAGCACGTTGTTATCTATGTGCTTAGTACAATTATATGCAGGTGACACCGATTCTATTTCTGTGATCGAAGAACTTTGCGAATTTTCCAAACACGAGAATAACTCAATGGTAGGCATCACTGAAATCTTACTATCACTTTTAGCCCAAAAGAAGGCCTTACTCAGGAAATTGAGTTTAATAATCTGGCAGCAGTTTATTGAAGAAGTTGGTTTGGAAGAATTGCAAATTTTATTAGATATTTTAAAAGCGAGAGAAAACAAGCAAGGTTTTGCCCAGCTATTCGAAGGAGAAGAAGAATTTGAAGCAATTAAGGAAGAAGATGATGCCAGTGAAGACGAATCGAAAACTGGTAGTGAAAGTGAAAGTGAAAGTAAAAGTGATAGCGATGATGCTGATGAAAAAGATGAAGAAGACGAGGCAAATGAAGATATTTTGAATATTGATAAAGAGGCCACTAGCGCCTTAGTGAAGGCGTTAAATTTACCCGATAACATAGTTAATGATAAAGGGGAAGTTGACTTAGACCAACTTGAAGGGCTTTCTGACGACGGTGGAGACGATGAAGATGAGGAGTCTATGGATGATGAAAAAATGATGGAATTAGATGATCAGTTATCCGAAATTTTCAAACGTCGTAAGGAAGCATTATCAAGCATATCCACTGGAAACCAGCGGAAATTTGAGGTAAAACAATCTAGGGAAAACGTTATCTCGTTCAAGCATAGAGTTGTCGACATGTTAGCTGTTTACGTCAAATATTGTGAAAAATTGACTCTTGCTAATAAAAGTGAACATTCCAACAATTTAGGAGGCTCATTGAGCAAGCTCGTTTATTTTATTATCCCAATGCTGAAATGTGCCAATGAGACTCTTGATAGGCCACTCGCCGACAAAATTTCTAAATTGTTGAAGGGTAAAATATTCAAGATAAAAGTAACTGCATTCAAAGACATGAACAAAGACATCGAGC
>LPNX010432993.1:1033643-1045744 GCA_001517045.1 Pseudotsuga menziesii | reverse complement strand
ATTACCATTACCATCGTCGTGTCAGGAAAATAAAACGCGGAACAGTAAAAACCAGGGATCGGAAAAGATGGGTCTGGAGGGTTTGATTGACGTTACCTCCGCGTGCCAGGGGAACGTGCTTGGGTTCATGATAAGCAATGAACATATCTCACCCATCACTTCCATAAACTTTACAAAACACACAAAAATTTATGCCAAAACTCTCAACTAATTCACTTGACTGAGTTAATGCTGCTGACGTTAGCCCGCCGCCGGGTCTTGGGGCACAAAGTCCCATGCCTACGTCACCTGTATAAACCAATAAAAAACAAGATAAATTAATATTTAAATAATTCCCAAAAAAATATTTAATACAAACTGTAGGAAAAATTCGATGATTTTTTAAAATTGCAACAAATTGCTTCATATAATCGCCTTGAGCGATTCATATATATCCCCTCAGGCGGGGACATAAAAACACGCACTTAGTATTAACTAGTGTTCTTAGCAATGTGGTGAATTACCATTTTATTATTAAAAAAAATATCCAAAACCTCTAAAAACATTGTGTGGTTGGAGTGTGTAACTATAATGATATGAATCAATTTTTTCTGTTAATATTTTTTCATAATATTTGTATCATTATATCTAATATTACTTGTAGTAAATTTTTAATAAATTTAAATATATAACAAAAACTTAATTTATGAAAAATACTACAGTTCAATATAAAAACAATAAGATAATGATCTAATGATATAGAAAATACCTTTAAAGATAATATGAGGTATCTAAGAAGGTGCCCAAGATAATGAATATTATAATCCTAGGGAGGATAACATGGAGCACCTAGGGAGGTACCCAAGGTGATAGTGAATGTATTGTGGTTATACTCATGCAATTTGTTCATTGGCTAGTTGGTGGGTAATAAATATGCTCATAAAGTACTTAGAAGAAATAATATAATAATAAGGGGTAATTGGCATGTGAATTCACAAGAAAGTTTAAGTACACATGAGTATCATTATATTGAACATGTTTGATGTTTAATGTGAGTATTCTATTATAACCTGCATGGCTTGTGAAGTGATACCTTTCATAAGAAATAAGTAATAGTGTTACCATGCATTAAGTGTCTTCTCTAAATTATTGTGTCATTATCTTGTTTATTTTATGAATCTATTTTGTTATTTACAAGTTAATTTATATATTTTATAGACCTATTAAAGTTTATTGCAAGTGGTATCAAACTCTTTTCTTAGCCAAAAAGTGGAAGATATTTTTTTCTTTTACAAGTTTTTGAAGGAAAAAAAAAAGATGAGTTATTGTGTACAATGTAGATCCATTTCTAAAATTTATTGTGTACAATTTGACAAACCAGTTATAGATTTGACATTTTCTTGGAAAAATAGTGAAGTTTAGAAAACAATCATCTGAATTGTATTTTGAAAAGTGGAGTTATTTGTAACGTACCCCGTTACAACTTTATAACACACCCAACAATTCCCATGAACCATGGTGTTTGTGAGTGTTAACATATGCACATGTTATTATTTAACAAACTTTATATGAGAGGTATTTACCAGCTCTTCACTTGGAATTATCCAAAATTGATAAAAACAAAAATAGGCTAAAGCATGAAAATTGAACTAATAAAGGAACATACCATTTTTGCTTCCAATCTCACAGTTTACAATTTAACCATTTAAAAGCTATAAGGAAACCAAACCTCTTTTTTTTTGTTTTAACAATATACTTAAAGCTTAGAGAACTAATTTAAATTTTAACGGACGTCCCTAATAAGGAATCCAATCACACGATTCATCCAACATTCTTACAAGGAATTGGAAAATCAGAAACACTATTTCAAAACAATTTAATTGGTAAATAAATGTTTTCGTTAGATAATTTTGGAAATAATAAGACTTAACATGGTTAAATGTTTTTTCACAGGAAATATGCATTCAGAGAGGCATAATTCCACTAATTAATTTCTTATACAAAGAATTGTCACTCTCAACAACAACATTAACCCAAGATGATAGATTCCATAAGCATTGTTCATTTTTACCCATGCATGAGAATATGCATACACAAATATGTAGAATTCAAGTTTATATATTCAATTTACAAAATCACATTAAATACAAATAATAATTCTAATTCTTCTAAGAATTATTCCATTCATTCAAATGCATACAAGTAATAATAAAGTTGATACAAAGAATCAGTTACCTATCAGAATAACTGATAATTTGAGCAACATGTTTCATGTATGGCACACTCCACCCAACCATAGGCCACATTGCTCATATATCACTTAGCAAGGAACCACCCCCGAGATAGGACTTAGAAATAACTAGGAGAATATTCGAAATTAACAGAAAAGGAAATAAGCAAGTTACAAGATATATCTCAACAGTTATATTGCATAAATTTGGCTCACGTCAAACGCAAAACAAACAATATAAATTATTTTCCCATCATCAAGAACTCGATGCCAACCAATTCCTCAGCAAACAATGTAGACCCTTTCCTTGGAAACTATTTCAATCACATAACAGTGTTAACCCTTCACTGCAATACCACAGGAACACCACTGCTAATCAAATCCATATAATTTCCACCAAGGTCCACCAAGGAAGGTTTACACTAGGGACACCATTTCTTTGGGAAAATTATCTAGGGGTAAGACATAACAATCCATGCCCCACAACTAATGAATTTCAATTTTTATGACAAGGTCGATTGATAGATTTTCTAGAATTTGTACTCTTCAAGTAGATGGCTCTTTTTTTATTATTTCCAACGTGAGAGCCACCTATTTCTCCTTGTTGCATGGCCAACGTTTACACCCATGTGGTATCCCAAAATACTCACATCCCATATATGTCATCACACTTTCGTTTTGCATGCCACTAAAAACTTTCATTTATCATATGGATTAAGTTTGTAAAGTTCAAAAGGTATTAAAGATTAAATTAATATTAAAACACTTTTGGGTTCAAGGTTAGGGTAAGATAATTTTATAAACTCCCCTTAGGATATCTACAATGGATCTAGATCTTGAGGGCGGAGAGCCGGAAGGCTTGCATGTCGAGAGAGGAGGAGAGAAAATATAGTCACAGAGCTGAAGCAGACAATGGACCAGTTGTGAGAAATGCATGGAAACGAGATCTAGGTTGTGAATAGCCTAAACAGAGAAACATAAAGCAAATATGACACATGGATGGGTGAGGATGAAATAGGTTTCTTTGAGCCTCACCTCTCAAACCATACTAAGAAAGACACTCAGATCTAATGACTCAACAATAAATCAATAGAATAAGAGAAATGTAGGATGCCAAAATTCCTTGAATGCTTTATTTAGAAGGAATAAATCCTTTATATTACAATGTTCCTTGAAGCCATACCATGGAACAAAACCATGGATTTTCAAATACCATGGACAGGAGAGGGTTTTTTGATGAATGGGAGAGGTTGTCCTCTCCATTTAATGCTTTTATGACTTATACATCCGAATTTAGACCATATGCCCCTTGAAATGCAGATCATTCTCCCCCCCTTATAAAATTATGGTCCCTATCATTTCATACTAAAAAGAGACCCATGATTACAATGTTCCAAATGCCAATGAAGAGAATGGTTTTGTGTGGTTGACCCATAACCGTGACCATGGTTATTTTTTGTTGACCCATTACCGTAGGTTTTGTGTGGTTGATTCATAACCATAACCATGACTGTGATAAATACATGACAACAATATCTAGGTTATGAATATCCTAGACAGAGAAGCATAAAGTAAATATGCCACATGGAGGGATGAGGCTCAAAGAGGGTTCTTTGATCCTCACCCCTCAAACCACACTAAGAAAGACACTCAGAACCAATAACTCAACAATAATTCAATAGAATAAGAGAAATGTAGGATTCCAAAAACCCTTGAATGCTTTATTGAGAATGCATAAATCTTTTATATTACAATGTGCCTTGAAGACATACTATGGAACAAAACCATGGGTTGTCAAATGCCATGGATTGGAGAGGGTGGCCTCTCCATTTAATGCTTTTATGACTTATACATATAAATTTAGACCATATGCCCCCTAAAATTTGGATCATTCTTCCCCTCTTAGAAAATGATGGTCCCCATTATTTCATGCTAAAGAGAGAACCATGATTACAATGTGCCAATATCCAATGAAGAGAAGGTTTTTGTGAGGTTAACCCATAACCATGGGTTTTGTGTGGTTAACCCATAACTTCGGACCATGGTTTTCTTATGGTTGACCCATAACTGTAGGTTTTGTGTGGTTGACTTGTAACCATAACCATGACTATGAGAAATACATGAAATTGATATCTAGGTTGTGAATAGCCTAGAAAGATAAACATAAAGTAAATATGACACATGGAAGGGTGAGGCTCAAAGAGGTTTCTTTGAGCCTCACCTCTCAAACTATACTAAAAAGGACACTTAGAACCAATAACTCAACAATAAATCAATAGAATAAGAGAAATGTAGGATGCCAACAATTCTTAAAAGCTTTATTGAGAAGGAATAAAGCATTTAAATTACAATGTGCCTTGAAATCATACCATGGAACAAAACCATGGGTTGTCAAATACCATGGATTGGAGAGGGTGGCCTCTCCATTTAATGTTTTTATTATGAATGGGAGAGGGCAGCCTCTCAATTTAATTCTTTTATGACTTATACATCTGAATTTAGACCATATGGCCCCTAAAATTCAGATCATTCTTCCCCCCTTAGGAAATGATGGTCCCATCATTTCATGCTAAAACGAGACCCGTGATTACAATATTCCAATTTCCTATGAGGAGAAGGGTTTTGTGAGGTTAATGCATAACCATGGGTTTTGTGTCATTGACCCATAACTGTGACCATGGGTTTTTGTGGTTGACCCATAACCATAACCATGACTGTGAGAAATACATGGCAACTATATCTTCATTGTGAATATCCTAGACAAAGAAACATAAAGTAAATATGCCACATGGAGGGGTGAGGCTCAAAGAGGGTTCTTTGAGCCTCACCTCTCAAACCATACTAAGAAAGACACTCAAAACCAATAACTCAACAATAAATCAATAGAATAAGAGAAATGTAGGATGCCAAAAATACTTAAATGCTTTATTAAAAAGGAATAAAGTCTTTATATTACAATGTGCCTTGAATCCATACCATGGAACAAAACCATGGGTTTTCAAATACCATGCATGGGAGAGGTACAATGTTCCTTGAATCCATACCATGGAACAAAACCATGGGTTGTCAAATAGCATGGATGGGAGAGGGTGGCCTCTCCATTTAACGCTTTTATGACTTATACATCCAAATTTAGACCATATTCCCCCTGAAATTTTTATCAACAACACCCTTACCTTCTCGTTAGTGAATTCATAGGTCCCCATTATTTTTAGTGTATGCCTTAGCCACAACCAGTTGTATTTTATATTAATAATTGCACTATACAATTATTCATCCCTTCAAGAATTTCATAATTAAAATTTACATAATCACATCATCATACTAAGGGTTTCAAAACTGGGATGTTACATTCCCCTCCCCCTTAGATTAATATCATCCTTAGTGTTTCATTTTCCAAGACCTAATTTAAAAACTTATTTGCATTTCAAAATGTTCAAATTCATTAAAAAAAATACAGGTACTCATCCCACATAGTTTCTTCCATCTCATAGGTAGCTTCTTCGGGACTATAATGGGTTCATTGGACCTTTACATGTTCTATGGATATATTCCTAAGTGTCATGGTACTTTGTTCCAATATATAGATTGGATGAAACTAAATATCCCCTTCTGGTTCTACCTATAACAAAGACCAATCAAGTTTATGATTAGGATCATATATATAATTCTTCAATAATGAAACATGAAAAACATGATGCATTTTCACAAATGGAGGTAGGGCTAGCTCATATGGTACTAGTCCAAATCTACACAAGGCATCAATGGTCCACAAAATTTGGATGCCAAATTCTCATACTTTCCAAGACTTAATGAGTTTTTCTTACCTCTGACTTTCAAAAATACTTGTCTCCCACTTGGAACTCTCTATTCATTCTTCCCTTATTAGCATAAATTTTATGTATATCATGTTCCATGTTCAAATCTTGCTTGGTGTTGGCTACTTGTTCTTCCAAGTCCTATAGAATTTTAGGTCCAATTATCAACATTTCCACAAGTTTCTCCCAGTTCACTAGAACATTGCACCTTCTTCCATATAAGGATTTTGAACGGACTCATCTTCAATGATGCTTGGTATCTATTATTATTGTTGACACAGATATGTTGATAGGGGTTCACACTTCGTTGACACCCCTAAACATCATGATCTCCCTGACCACCAGCCCATATAGGTTTTAACCTGTTCGAAAACACCTGCGAAGTAGGTGAAGTCTCACTCGAGAGGTTTGAGGCCGGTGAGCTGCAGGAACCACGTTTCCGCAGTAAGGAGGAGGATCCACGTCCCTATTTTCCCACTATCTTCTTAATGTTTCGATATTAACCAGAGATTCAGGTGGGATTTTTATCATTACATATTCATATTAAATCACATAAATAACCATTCACGTTAGATCGCATCATCATATTCATTCATAAACATATTGACAAACATGAAATCATTCAGAATGCATAGACATTGCATAATTCTAGAATATAAACTATATCACAGTAGTTACTCATTCAGATCGCATCGATAAAACCATAAAACTAGAAAATAAGAGTTTCCAACATCATCCGCACTTGTCATATTACTTTCACACATCAAAACATGCCATCCCAAAATACATTCTCAGAGTTGCAAGACAGAACCGAAATACATACGCAAAGTTCAATTTTCTACAGATGTTCAAGATATAGTTTCAAACAAACTCCCAGATTGTAATAATATACTACTATATTCCTACTATATATATAATCTTGCGCATTTACAAAATGGTCCACTTATAACTACTTTCTAACTAACCTGGACCAAAACGTATGAAACTTATGACCAAATTGAATCTTGTTGACTTCCCCTCCTTGCTCACTATTTCTATCTTTCGCACCACGTGCATCCATACCGCCTGCCAATAGGCCCATGACAAAAAATTGTGGCTCAAACTCGAGCCACGTCAACTGGATATTATGTATGTGTTGATCTTGATCTTGAAATATTCATACTTTTGTTTAACTTCATCAACTACAGCCTTTGCTTTTATGCCAATTGTTGTGAATTCTTATGCATCCTTCTCCAATGGATGCTCGAAAATCTTCTCAGTCACTTATGTGTGACTCTACTGTGTAGCTTGAAGGGTATTTGTTGATGTATTTGTAACTTCGGAATGTATTCATCTATGTATCTTATATATTGTAACCCGATGTTTATTCCAGGATGTATCTATTATGTATTTGAGTCATGTTGTCATGCCTCGATGTTCCGATCAGGAGGATCAATAATGTAAACAAGTCATGTCAAGTCATAGTGGGTAACTCTCCGATTGTGTAAGAGTTAAAGTCCCCGCAGTTCCGGGGCACTAGGGTTATTAGACACTCCTAGAGATGTTGGCTCTAGTAAGTAATTGTTAAGTGAGGCCGACATGTTGGAGTGCACTTCAAGTGAACGAAAGAATATAAATAGAGAGTGAGCCTCTCTATTTATCACACACATCACTCACACACTCAAGTGTAGTGCATAGTTGAGGAAGGAGAAGACACCGGGGCTAGTCAAGAAGAATATTACTGCTGTTGGGAGATCACTTATTGTTTTGGGGCTTTTACTGTTTTGGTGCTGATTCTATCTCTAAGGAAGTTGCAGGGTTTTCTCCTTTATGGTTTCCCCGAGGAAAAACACTGTGTTCATTGTCTCTTGTGTTTGATTGCTATACTTGTTATTCTCTCAGTTAAAGATCCTAATAATGCTAGCTTAATGTTGAAAAACTAACATGGTATCAGAGCTAACCTGAGAAGAATACACTGTGCAGCTAGGGGAACTAGCACTTCCTAGTTTGTGGACCTTCCTCCATAGATTTTCAGCAAAAGTAAGGTGGAACAACTCTCCTCCTTAGGGCGCATCTTTCTGTCGAAGCAGAATCCAATTCTGAGGTTTTTCAGTTTTGGACCTGTCACTGCTATTGGAAATTAGGGATTTTTATAGAAGAGGAATTTTTTAGTGAGCCCAGGCTTGGATTGATATCCTCCCCAAAATCGAAGTTAGGGACAAATTTCAAGGCATTTGGGT
This sequence comes from Pseudotsuga menziesii, assembly GCA_001517045.1. Classification (NCBI taxonomy): domain Eukaryota; kingdom Viridiplantae; phylum Streptophyta; class Pinopsida; order Pinales; family Pinaceae; genus Pseudotsuga; species Pseudotsuga menziesii. The sequence continues at coordinate 1,037,498 of LPNX010432993.1, read as the reverse complement.
GGACAGAACTCCGGAAAAGCAAAACCCTAATTTGCTCATGAACCAGCTCTGCAGGATTTCAGCTCAAGTATCAGATCCGACATTTTGACCTGGTAAGATCTAAGATCTCTTGTATTTCCATTTGAGATTCTCATTTTAAAGATGTCTCATCATACCAAGCTTGATGAAAATCTTGAGGGAGATGATAACTTTTGAGCTTGGAAGTATAGGATCTCCCTGGTCCTGGAAGAGAATGAATTAGACTCCTACATTCATGAGGAGGTTCCAGTTCCAGAGGGAGATGAGACAAAGGCCCTACATAAGAAGAACATGGTTATGGAAAAGAGGATCATTGCTGATTCTATCAAGGATCACCTTATCCCACAGGTGTCCTCTCTTAAGACACCTAAAGCTATGTTTGATGCCCTAACCAAGTTGTTTTAAGGAAAGAACATAAACCAGAAGATGACTCTGAGGAATTAACTGAAGAATGTGAAGATTCAGAATGCAGAAACTATCCAGTCTTACTTCACAATGGTTTCTCAGATCAAGGAACAATTAGAAGCTGTTGATGAAGAAGTGGAAAATGCAGAGATTGTGATGACTACTTTGAATGGCCTTCCTAGGTCATGTGATGCTTTCATTCAAGGAATCTGTGCTAGAAAGAAGTTAGTCAAATTCAGTAGACTATGGGAAGAATGTTCTCAAGAAGAAGCACAGATAGCAGCTCGAGAAGAGAATATGTGAAGTGAAGACCAAGCTCTCGCTGTTCACTCCAAAAGAAGCAGAAGAAGACATCATTACTTCAAAGGTAAGAATCCTCATCATAAAGATAACAATAGAAAGGATCTATCTAGAATAAGATGTTATACATGTGATGAGATAGGGCACTTTGCAAAAGACTGTCCTAAGAGCAAGAACCACTCTCATAAGAAGAAGGGGAACAAAAGAAGACATCATGCTCAGGATGATGAACCATCCAAGAAGAGATCCAGATATGAAAGTGAAGATTCTTCAAGCGAGGATGAATATGTTTTGATCTCCGCTCTCACAGGTAACATTACTCATGGCAGTGATGATTGGCTTATAGACAGTGGGGCTTCCAAACATATGACGGGATTCAAAGAATCCTTTGTAAGACTATCAGAACATGAATCACCTCACAAGGTGAAGCTAGGAGATGACTACCAATATCCAATAAAAGGTAGTGGGGAATCTTCATATAAACTAGACTTTGGTAAGTCTCTAACAATGAAAGAAGTATTGTTTGTGCTAGGACTCAAGAAGAACCTTCTCTCCATATCAGCATTGGATGCAAAAGGAATGCGGGTTGCATTCATAGATGGTCAAGTCATTATGTGGCCAAAAGGAAAGACTATCGATGATGCAGTGGTGATTGGAGAACAAGAAGGAGGCTTGTACAAATTGAAGGGCCATCCAGAACAAGCCCTGGTCCATGACACAGTAGAGCCAAGTGAACTTTGGCATAGAAGGCTTGCACATGTGCATTACAGAGCACTACCTATTGCAAGCAAAGCTGTTGAAGGTCTTCCAGAATTTCAAGCCAAACATGATGGTGTTTGCAAAGGATGTGCGAAAGGAAATAATACAAAGAAGACATTTCCCAGCAGCGAAAGCAAATCCAAATGCATACTAGAAATCATCCACTCCGATGTATGCGGTCCTATGTCATCAAACTCACTAAACGGGTATGCATACTATGTTTCTTTTATTGATGATTTTTCTAGAAAGACATGGGTTTACTTCATGAAGAACAAGGATGAAGTATTCAGTAAGTTCAAGGAATTCAAATCCTTGATCGAGAACCATACTGAAAAGAAGATTAAGACTCTTCGATCAGATAATGGTGGAGAATTCACTTCGAAATGAATTCAAAGAGCTATGTAAAGAATCAGGGATTAAGAGGGAGTTGTCTACTCCTTATAATCCACAACAGAATGGGATTACAGAACGGAAATATAGAACTATCATGGAAGCTGCAAGAGCCATGCTTCATGATCAAGATCTACCTAAGCATATTTGGGCGGAAGCTGCCAGAACAACGGTGTATGTACAGAACCGTACTCCACATAGAGTACTCGAGAACAAGACTCCTGAAGAAGTCTTCTCCGGCAAGAAACCAGAAGTCAGCCATCTCAGAATATTCGGTTGTCCCGTGTACATACACATTCCAAAATAGAAGAGAACAAAATTAGATCCTTCAGGAAAGAAGGGCATATTTGTGGGATACTCTAAAAGCTCGAAGGTTTATAGAATCTATTTCCCGGGATACAAGAAGATTGACATCAGCAGGGATGTGACATTTGATGAAGACACAGCCTACAACAAATCCAGAAAGAGACTTGCTGAAGAACCTGAAGAAACAGAAGCAGAAGTACCCAGAATTCGTGATACAACCATGAACAAAGAAGCTCAAGAAGAAGATCAAGATTTCGAGGAACCACAAAGACCTATAAATACACCTTTGGAAAATAATCCTCATAAGAGGAAACCTACTTGGGTACGAGAACTCATCCAAGGTGCGGAAAGATATGGGGTTCCAGAAGAAAATCACAGAGAAAGAAAGAGGACCAGATCTTGCTCCGGGTATGTAGCCTTACTATGTGATTTCATTGATAAATAACCTTCCAGTTATGAAGGAGCAGCAGAACAGAAAGAATGGAAGGATGCTATGATCGAAGAATATCAATCGATCATGAAGAATGATGTTTGGGATGTTGTCCCAAGACCAGAAAGGAAGTCAGTTGTAACTTCCAAATGGATCTACAAGATCAAGCATGCTGCAGACGGTAGCATTGAAAAGTATAAGGCAAGATTTGTAGCTCGGGGTTTCTCTCAGAAAGAAGGAATAGACTATGAAGAAACCTTTGCACCTGTAGCCAGATAGACTTCCATCAGATTAGTACTTGCTCTAGCTGCAGTGATGCAATGGAAGATACACCAGATGGATGTCAAGACTTCCTTCTTGAATGGTGTAGTAGAAGAGGAAGTGTATGTAGAACAACCACTCGGTTTTGAGACACATGACAGAGAGTCTCATGTATGCATATTGAAGAAAGCCCTGTATGGTTTGAAACAGGCACCCAGGACCTAGTATGGCAAAATTGACAGCTTTCTATCCAGTTTGGGCTTTACCAAGAGTAAAGTAGATTCCAACCTTTACTACAAGGTTGAAGATGGCAACCAGTGATGCTTCTACTATATGTAGATGATCTATTTGTGATAGGTACAGATGGTTTGATTGCTAATACGAAGAGAAAGCTTGCTGCTGAGTTCGAAATGAAGGACTTGGGGATGATGCATTACTTTCTAGGTATGGAGGTGTGGCATAGTGCAGATGGAATCTTCCTTGGACAAGGGAAGTATGTAGTAGAGATCCTAAAGAGATTTGGGATGATGGACTGCAAGGCTATGACCACACCCATGGCATCGAACCTGAAGCTATTGAGCGATGCTTCATCAGAGTCGGTTGATGCTACGATGTATCGCCAGATGATTGGGTCATTGATGTACCTGACGAACACAAGACCAGATATTTGCTTTGCCATGAACACCTTGAGCCAGTTTCTGACAGATCCAAGACATGTTCACTTGACTGCTGCAAAGCATATTCTGAGGTACCTGAAGGGTACAATTGATTATGGGCTCAAGTACGATGTGAATCAAAAGATTAACCTGGAGGGTTATGTTGATTCAGATTGGGCAGGCAATTCCATCGACAGAAAGAGTACTTCAGGGTGTTGCTTCAGTATGGGATCAGGTGTGATCTCTTGGTTTAGCAGGAAGCAATCATGTGTGGCACTGAGTACAGTTGAAGCAGAGTATGTCGCAGCTTGTTCAGCTAGTTGTCAGGCA
>LPNX010432993.1:994518-1033592 GCA_001517045.1 Pseudotsuga menziesii | reverse complement strand
GTATGGCTACGGAAGCTACTGTCTGATATATTTGATCTCCAGTTGGATGCTACTTGTATACATTGTGACAACTAGAGTTGTGTGAAGTTGTCAGAGAATCCAGTGTTCCATGAAAAGTCAAAGCATATTGAGATCAAGTATCACTATATCAAGGATATGGTGCAGAGAGGAGCAGTGAAACTCTAGTATGTTGCGACGGAGGAAAAGATAGCCAATGTATTGACGAAGCCATTGGCTAGGCTGAAGTTCAAGTACTTCAGGGAGAAGCTTAGTGTTCTCTAGATCGAGGTTTCCTCCGAGAGAAAGTGATAAGACCCATATCCATTCTGACATGGTGAGAGGATTGGTTCCTTCCATGGTCAGATGTAAGGGTTGAGCCATTCTGTCATGGTGAGAGGATTGGTTCCTTCCATGGTCAGATGTAAGGGTTGAGCCATTCTGTCATGGTGAGAGGATTGGTTCCTTCCATGTCAGATATGAGTGCTAAGATCCATATCCATTCTGATGAGTAGGTCAGATATAAGGGCTGAGACATTATATCATGGTGAGAGGATTACTTCCTTCCATGTCAGATATGAGTGCTGGCCATTCTGTCGAGTAGGACAGATGTAAGGGCAATTGCCATTCTTTGAATGGAGCTTCCTGGTGAGGTACCAGGAACACTCAGTCTAGGACTGAGTAGCCATTCTTATGTGATAGAGGGATGTGTTCCCACTTGATCAGATGTAAGGGCTGAACCATTCTGTCATGGCTAAAGGATTAAGTTCCTTCCATGTCAGATGTGAGTGTTGGCCATTTCGACGAGCAGGTCGGATGTAAGGGAAACTGCCATTCTCTAGGAGAATGGAGGCACCTCATCAGTTACCAGGTAGCTCAGTCGAGGAGGACTGGAGGCCATTCTGATATGAATGTAGGATTGGTTCCTACAAGATCATATGTGAGTGCAAGCCCTTTCATCATTGTGAGCAATATGTGTTCCTGCTTGGATGAATGTAAGTGCAGAAATCTTTCATCATTGTGAGCAGGATGTGTTCCCGCTTGGATGAGAGTCTTTCATCATTGTGACCAGGATGTGGTTCCGGCCTGAGTGGAAGAACAGAGTTCTTCCATCATTGTGAGCAGGATGTGGTTCCGGCCTGGGTGAAAAGAACAGAGTTCTTTCATCATTGTGAGCAGGATGTGGTTCCTGCCTGGACAGAAGTGCAGAACTCTTCCATCATTGTGAGCAGGATGTGTTCCAGCCTGGATGGATGTGAGTACTATGCCCTTCTGACGAGTTGGTCAGATGTAAGTGCTGAAGCCCTTTCATAGATGATAGTAGTTGTGTCCTATCATGCTGGTGAATGTGAGTGCTGGGCCCTTCTGACGAGTAGGTCAGATGTAAGTGCTGGAAAAGACCTACATGGAGGCTAGGCCTACAACCAGCATGAAAAAGGGTTGGCTCTGTAGAACTTCCTGTGACAAGAAGAATCATGAGATAGCACCAGGGATGATCCAAATCGAGTGATGATAGCCAGCGATGATCTAGATCCAGTGATGATTATCCAACAATGATGATCCAGATCGAGTGATGATCGAGATCTAATGATGACAACCAGTGATGATCCAGATCGAGAGATGATCCAGATCTAGATATAGATCGAGTGATGATCCAGATCCAGTTTAGTGATGTTGATCCAGATCGAGAGATGATCCAGATCCAGTGATGATGTTCCATGATGATCCAGATAGAGTGATGATCCAGATCCAGTCCAGTGATGTTGATCCAGATCGAGAGATGATCCAGATCCAGTGATGATGTCCCATGATGATCTATATTGAGAGATGGTCCATATTCGAAGGATGACAATGACTTGAAGATGAATATGACTTGAAGACTCAGAAGACTCGAGATGCAGATGACGAGATGATCCAGTTGATACAGAGAAGAAGACCAATGCTGGAAATTTTGTCGAAAGAATACCTTCCTAATTAAGAGGGAGTGTTGATGTATTTGTAACTTCGGAATGTATTCATTTATGTATCTTATATATTGTAACCCGATGTTTATTCCGGGATGTATCTATTATGTATTTTAGTCATGTTGCCATGCCCCAATGTTTTGATCGGGAGGATCAATAATATAAACAATCTATGTCAAGTCATAGTGGGTAACTCTCCGATTGTGTAAGAGTTAAAGTCCCCGTAGTTTTGGGGCACTAGGGTTATTAGACACTCCTAGAGATGTCAGCTCTAGTAAGTAATTGTTAAGTGAGGCCGACATGTTGGAGTGCACTTCAAGTGAATGAAAGAATATAAATAGAGAGTGAGCCTCTCTATTTGTCACACACATCACTCACACACTCAAGTGTAGCGCATAGTTGAGGAAGGAGAAGACACTGGGGCTAGTCAAGAAGAAGATTACTACTGTTGGGAGATCACTTACTGTTTTGGGGATTTTACTGTTTTGGTGCTGATTCTATCTCTGAGGAAGTTGTGGGGTTTTCTCCTTTATGGTTTCCCCGAGGAAAAACACTGTGTTCATTGTCTCTTGTGTTTGATTTCTGTACTTGTTATTCTCTCAGTTAAAGATCCTAATAATGCTAGCTTAATGTTGAAAAACTAACAGTATTAACCTCCTTGAGTGCCATCTGCTCGCCAACGTACTAGAATTCATCCATCTGTGTTGTGCAACGCTGATGGCGCTCTCTTGCTTTGGTTTCTCTCTGTTGCAGCGCTTGGAATTCTGTTGCCTTAGTCACCTCCACCACAGGGGGAATCGCTTTGAGTGACACCCTCATTGTTGTTAATTATGCCTCAAATTCATGTAGTTGCATGCTCAACTACTACATCTGCTCATCCTAAACCACACTTATCCAAAATTGTGTAGTTGTATCAATGATTGTCTTAGCCTCCTTCTTAGTCTCCTCCAACTTTGTTTCCTCAACTTCAATCGTTCCCTTGCATGCTGCAACTTGTTCTGGTGGTGTGATTGGGATTGATCATGCTTGCAGCTCTTCATTGTCTCTTCTCAGATCTACGATAACTTGGCCTAATCGTATAAATTTATCTTCCATGAACATCTCCCCTATGATGTCAGGGATTTCTAGTTGTACCTTACCATCCCATATCTTCTCTTTTTCCAAAATTACTATGTCCTATGCCTTCTTCATGTGCTCTATTTCTTGCTTCTCCATTGCCTCTTGCTCCTATGACTTCAGCGAACGCCAACAATTTCTTCTCTGTCAGCAAGCTCCTAGATCACCATCTTTTGCAACTTCATGAGAGTGTGGGTTGGAAATTAATTAACATCAAGAGCAATTGTATGAAACTACTGGAGTGTCACATCGACATCCTCACTTATTATATTTAATGTGTGCAATGGAATCTATATAATTCTGACCTGCTTTCCTGTGCTCAACTCTCCAGTTGTTTGCAACACATTTGCTTCTGGCACCTTTTCTAAAATTGCATTAATTAAAGATTGCAATTGTTTCCTTACCTCTTGAAAACCTTGTGTCGAGTGTTTTTTTAACTATGCATCACTCGTAGTGGTCACCGTGGTGATCGCAGTGAGAATGCGACTCACCTAGTCACCTATCATGTTTGGCACACTGCTAGCTTTGCCCTCCTCAAACCTCTCCTTTGTTCTACCTTCTTCGAACTGCTACTCCATCTCAGATTCTATTGAAGTCTTATATGACTCCACCTATGATTCTTGCTCACTTTTCGGTGCTTATGTGTGGTATACCGAGGCATCAGGTGGAGGACCTGCCTTAGTATCTAACAATTCGTTGCTACTTACCGGGATTATCCACTTGGCGGTCCAATCATCAACTATAATTTCAAGTTCCTCATCTGTCAACTTATACTAGGTGGCCAGCCACTTTTTTTATTTGTCTCAGCGCGCTTGGATATGAATTGCATGTGGACCCATCGCAAACCTTGCGATCCACCAATTCTTCACTGTTGCTTCCTCGAAAACACACATAACCTTTTCTGCTGCAATCTGCAGCATGTCACAATAAAGATAAAACTGGTTTGTGCAATCAATCAATCATTCCCTCCTATTGATGTACCACAAATTTTGAAATCTCACTCCCTTACATAGATGAGTGACTTCAAATTCCATGCCCTGATAATCCTGGGGATCCTCCCATCCAGCCAATGGAATCAATATCAACAACCATGATTAAGTGAATGCCCTCTTACCTTCTTAGATGAGCATCATGCCCTCTATTAACTGGTTCAACAGAAACAATGACCAATTCATTTTCACCCATTCTGTGCACTGCTCTATGCATGATATCACTCCAGATGTGCATTGATTAGGGTGGTTCTTTATTACCACTTTGATAGCCAATATCTTGGCTACAATTAAAACTGCGCAATCATATATTCTTCAACTTAGCAGCCAACCGCTTGTCATTATCCTTTCCACAGAAGTATTATGACGGATCAGGTCCCTTAATTTGAAGCCCAGTTATCTATGAAATCAACTCCACAGTGACTGGTACCTTAGTGTCCAGCCACAAGTATCCTCCATGTTGATTTTCACATGCATTGGCTTCTGTAAGACGTCCAAAATGCGACATGTGCATGAGGCCTAACAACCCTGGCCTTTGTAATCCCATTTCCCACTGTTGTGGTGTATGAACAACTGGTCCGCTATTCCCACTCCCTTACGACTCAAATGGTTATGTTGTGCATTCGACGTATGCCAACAAGTCGTGATCATTGTATTTCATTTTTGTCAAAAATGGCACGATATTCAACATGCAATGCATTCCCATGGGCATCGCTGGCATTTGAATGGGGTATTTCTGGTTCTTGGTTAACTTAATATGTGTTGCAGCAAGCTTGCATGGGAGGATAAACCCAGGGATTTCTACAATCATTGCCCCCTTCTTCATCGTAGAGTCTTCAACTCTTGTTTTCGATGGTGCAGCCTTCACCTCTTCTTCCTCTTTTTCCCTACCTGAACTTCGGGTGGCCTATTTCTTCTGTGTGGGGGACTTGGGCCGATTGGCCCCCCTCTTATTTTATGGAATTTGTGGAGATTCATTTTGTGTGTTGGGAATTTCCTCCATAATCTACGTTCTTATAGGTGGTGAATCGTTGACAATACCACTTGAAGTCACTTGCTCCATTGCTGCAATCTAATCACTCACAACCTATCAAATATGATTTATTATCTCTCGATGCTCTGCTCAACTCAACACTCACAATGGTTCATCCAACTTGTACCCCACCAATTATTATAGCTCAGAAGCACATGTGTGAAATATTTCCAATCATCACAACCAAATCCGCCACTTATCACCCGAATCCATCGACGATCCTTTGGATCTAACGATCGGATTCCCCATAAATACGCTTTCCATCAAACTGTGTCATCGCCTAAATGGTTTAATTATTGAATTAATTTCCTGATTAGACCATATTGTGTCCCCACGGATGTCACCAAACTGCTTCCTTATTGTGACCGCAAATTTTTTTTCTTGCACTGCCATCGACTTCTAGTGCGCCAACCTTCTATGTACCACATCTTATATTTTTTTCATCTTCCACGCAATGCCTTAAGCATAGAGTCACACCTGGATATCCCAGTAGGTATTTATCATGCTTCCATTTACTAACTTAGGCAACATTATGCCATCGTGTTGCTGCAATTTCAACGCCCCTCCGTTGGTAATGAAATTGATTACATAAGGAACTAACCAATGCATTTGCAACTTACCCGGGTGTTTTGCAAACTTACTGTCATAGGGTAGCACCATATCACCTTGCTGGAAGTGGTTTGTTTTTATGTGTTGATAATGCCATGCCTTCTGGTGATCCTTTTCAACTCACTAGTGAAATCCTATGACAAACCGATCTTCCTCAAGCTGGAACAACTACGTCAAGTGTTATTTCAGTGCTCCTTTGTCATCCATACATGTTGTTGCTGCAATGAGCAGACTTGGAACACTATAATCCATCGAAATTACTTCTTCCTGACCATATACTAGCTTAAATGGTGTCTTCCTTGTTAACTATTTTCAAGTGGTTTGATAGGCCCATAATGTTGTAGGGATATTCAAATCCCAATCTTCACGGCTTGCATGGAAGACCTTGGTGAGTGCATGCTCCAATACCTTATTAAATTCTTCCACTATTCCATTAGCTCGTGGATGATAGGGAGTGCTCTTCTTGTGCTGAATTTGGAACTCCTTCATCATTGCGCTAATAGTGCGGTTGATGAAATTCCTCCCTTAATCACTCATCAATAGCTTTGGGAAGCCAAATCGAGTGACAACATCATTGAACAAAAACCTTGCTGGAGTCACGACAGTGCAATCTGCCACTGGTGTTGCTTCCACCCATCTCGTGAGGTAATCTGTTGCCATGATGATGTATCGCTTCCCCATCCTTTTTCCTGGTGGGTTGATGGGTCCCACAAAATCCACTACCCATTTATCAAATGGATGCAGCATTACCTGAGGTAATAATTTTATCTCATCCCTTTGTGAAGGATTCCCTATTCTTTGGAAAACATCGCAACTCTTCGCATAATCCACCGCATCACTGTGCACAGTTGGCCACCAGAGGCCTGCGCGGAGTGTCTTCCTGGAAGTTACGTGACCTCCATAGTTTTTGCCTACAATTATTTCATGCACTTCAGCTAGTATACTCTCCTGCTCATGTCGTAAGACATATCGACGCAGAATCTTATTTGGACCCATATAATATAGATGTCCTGCAATTAGCTAAAAGTCTACCACTCGAATGACCAATTGCTTCTTTTAGTTGGTGGTCAAATCGTTTGGTGCTTTTCCTGTGGACAAAAACTAGATAATTTGCTTATAGTGATCATTGACCTTTCCAAACTTGAATAACTTTGCATCATGTAAACCATCCTCAATGTTGGTTGGTTCTTCACATGTCTCAATCCACGAAAAATGATCAAGTCCCGCATTCAAGCGACCTGGCTTCACAATGATTATGAAATCAAACTATTGAAAGAGTAGTCATTAGAGGAAATTTCAACTCAAAATGGGCCTCCTAAGGAAAATTAATAAAATAATATTTATTAATTTTGGAGGCAGAAAAGAAATAAAATTACTTTTTTGTTCGTATTTTCGACATATATCCATGTGCTTTTACTCAAAGTTCGATCGGGAGAGCTCGTTGGATGAGGAATTAAATTTCGAATCCAACAAGTACCCACTCAGCATACTTTTGACGGGCCCCACTACCCCAAAAACAAGAAATACCTGAAAAAATGTGATGATGACATTTGCATCCAACGAGTACCCACTCAACATACTTTTGACGGGCCCTGATACCCCAAAAACAAGAAATACCTGAGTGGGTATTCATTGGATGAAGAATTTAATTTGGCATCAAACGAGCTCTCCCGATCGAACTTTGAGTAAAAGCACATGGAGATATGTTGAAAATACGAACAAAAAAAGTAGTTTTTTTTATGATACGTATGCCCAAATTTATATTAAAAAATTGTTTAAGAGGTGTTCCTTTTTTGAATTTTAAAGAATTTTGATTGGCTAATACATGATGACATGGAATTTGTATTATTTTTTGAAGGCCCATTTTAAATTGAAAATTCCTCTAATGAGCCAACAGGATATCTCCCCCCCAACATAGGCTTATTGACCAAGTATTTCAATGCAAAATGATCAGAAAACATTTTGAAATGTCCTCCTAACATATAGTGGTGAAAATTATGCAAGGCATAGACCATCGCCAATCCTTCTCTCTTAGTTGTCATTTATTTCCTTTCCGTCGATGACAACTTTCAAATTGCAAAAGCAATTGGATGATCAATTGTTCCTTCTTTGGGCTGCTCCAAGACAACTCCTACAGAGACTGATGATTCATTAACATGGACATGAAATTCCTTCATCCAGTTTGAAAGACAAAAACCAATACAGTGACCATTTTCCTCTTGATAGTGTCAAAACTCCCCTAACACTCATTGCTCCACTCAAACTTCACACCCTTCTTCAATAGTTTTTCCATTGGTGCAATGATCGTTGCATATCCTCTAATGAACTTGTGATAGTATCTTGTATGTCCCAACATCATTCTAAGTTTATTCACATTCATTTGTGGGGGAAGATTAACAATTATTTCAATGTTAGCTGGATCGACCAACATCCCCTCCTTGCAGACAATGTGCCCCAACAAAATCCTTAATGGTGCATAGAATATGCATTTCTTCGAATTCAGTGTGATATGGTGCTATCAACACTGCTCCAACATCAATTTCAAATTGGCGAGGTGATCCTTTACCAACACATACACCGTTTAGCCATCCATGTATACCACCAAAACTTTCTGGATGAAGTCCTTAAATGCAGCAACTATGGTCCTAGAGAATATCGCAGGTGCGTTCTTGAGTCCAAACACATCACCATGTATTGAAAGCATCCCCACTCAATCACAAAAGTCATCTTATGGAGATATTCTTTCACACTCTTGATTTGATGATACCATGACAACCCATCCATGAACGAGTATATCTCCTGACCACCTACTCCTTCCAGCACTTCGCCAGTAAATGGTAGGGAATTGATCATGAAGGCATGCATCATTTAGCTTCCGTAGATCAACACAGATCTGGACCTTTCCTGTCTTTTTGTATTGAAATACCATTGGAATGATCCATTCTATTTCTTTGACTGGTTCAATGATTCCTGCATCCAAAATTTTGTCAAGTTCAGCCTTCACTCATTCCTTGTAGTGCATATTCAGGTGATACAGACACTGCTTCACTCGCTTCGCGTATGGTTTGAATGGGATTCTCATTTCTCCTAAATATCCTAGGATCTCTTTCATTTCAGAGAATTTGGTTGAAAACAAATCTTGAAACTCATGTAATATATTGATGATCTTCACCATGGTCGTTTCATCCCAATAATCTCCAATATTGGCGAATTTCAGTTCCTCCTTTATTGCAGAGTTGACCTTCTATATCTTCAGCGATTGGTGGACTTGTCCGTCAGTATTTTTGGTGCTGCAATATCCTGACTTTCTTCAAATTATGGGATATTAATATTCCTTGGTTCATCCCCATCATCAGGACCTCCTATTACATATATTGTAACACTCCCTCATCGACTGCATCATTGGTACCTCACGTGATTCCTCAGGAAATGAAACTGGAACTATATCCAATACAACATCATGGATATCCTATAGCACGCTATGAATCACAGGATCAATATCCACAAAACTAAAAGTATGACTGAAACATATCACCAAATCCTCCCTTGTCGTGATCTCCCTCCGGAGCTCTCCTAATACATACCAGTGACGCGACATTTCTTCTAGTGTGTGTACAAAAGCATGTACCCACTCATCCTTTGGTCGTGATACCCACACAGTCTGACATGCAATCAAATGGTCACTGGGATCATTTTGTTCATCATAATTATCAACTTGATAGCGCTATACTTCACCAAAGAGAAATTCCATCAACCCGCGACATAATGACCATCCCTCAATCAAGTTTTTCTGTGTATCCCACCATTGTGTTGGAGTGTCCTTCAACGCTTCCTCTAATTCTAGCAGTCTCTGTGGTTTTCAAAACTTGTCTTCAAATTCACTAATGAACTCAGGCAAGTTGGGTAATCCTTCGTATGTTGGTAGCTCAAAAATATTTGTGGATACCCAACGTAGCGATTGAGTGATTCTCCCACACTTCGAATAGACACCTCATGTAGCTGATTCTGCCAATTTTCCAGTGCATTATCAGAGTCCGATGATGCAGAGATCAAACTTCACCAACCCAATTCTTCATATGTAGTGGGATGGACATAATCCTACAAAATGTTTTATGTGTGGTCCCATCCTCCTACAACTTCTTCCTTGATTGTTTCGACATATCTTCTTCCTTTGCTCGGGTACAATGGGGCTATGATGCTTATGTCGTGGTTTTCAAAATTCATCAATCGCTTCTTGAATTTAATCACCACCAAGTTGTCATTAGCCATCTAGACCCCAGGAATGTGGGATATGAGCTTCCTTCGTCGAAAATTTTGATGACATTGAAATCCGCATATGTCTTCATTCCTTTGACTTCCACCACTAAGCGTGGTACTCGCTTAATTGGTAATACCCTTATTGAATCTTGATTGTCTAGTCGCACTTGGACATGGGACCAAACTAGTTGGGGTTTCCCCATATTCTCCCATTTCGGCTTTGTCAAAATGTTGGCATATGAGCCCAGATCCAGAATAACTGAATCCACATCGTAATAACCAATTTGGACATTCATCGTCATCTCCTTTCCGGTTTTCTTCTTGTGCAAGGAATTCATAAAGGAGTCCTAATGACCTATCTATGGTCAATATAGAAGACTTGCAATCTCGGCTAATGCATTAGGATCTTCTTCTAGCTATAAGAAACATTCAAACAAACTTTGCAACGTACCATGATTCCTTGATGGTCTTGCTACAAGTGTCGAATAAAAACATGCGGCATTTCATAAATAGGAAGCTTACCAGTATCCCTTTTGATGGTGTCTCTTGTGTAAAATAATGTATCCCTCTCAACATCCACATTGAACTGCACTTTTTTTTGAGCCTCCAATAGAACCTATGGGATTGGACCATCATCCCTCGTCGTCGCACCTTTGTGAGTAATAACTCCAGTATCCGCAGGTTGAGTCCTAGGTTACTGAGATCTTCCTGACTATTGGACCTTGGTTCTGGTTATGTGGTGGATTCACAAAATATTTTTCATTCTGGTTCACATTCTGAATCTAGTTCTACGGTGGTGGAACGTTCTTCTCATGCCATTTTGCGATCAGTTGTGGACAATCTTCAACAATGTGATTAGCGGTGGTGTAGTAGGTACATTGCGACTAAAGGTTTGGGAAATCTCTTTGATGATGCCCCAATAATACGCAATTGTAGCAGTGCACCGGTCCTTGACCTTGTCCTCCTCTTCGACTAAAACGTTTGATTTCTCCTCCTAGGAATCCTCTGCGAAAGCCTCCTTGCTATTGATACTATGATTGATTAAATTGATGTTGTTGCGGTGGATTCGGTTGTAGCGAAACAAACTGCGATTGAGTGTACTATGGTTATTGCAGAGCATACTGCATCTGATTATATTGTGGCTACGTCGGAGCAAACAACGGTTGTGGAGGCACAAACGTTGGTTATGGTTGATGTGGTCGCGTTCTCTCCAACAATCGATGCTCTTCTCCTTTCATATAGTACGTAGGAATTATCCTTTCTTGGACCAGATCATATTCTCAACAATCCTTCTCTTCATGGCCAATAGAACAAAATTACAAAATAATTTTGCAGGCTTGGATACCATCTTCAAGAGATACACACATTCTGTGTGTCAATGTCCATGAGTTTGACTGATTTGGAACCATGGTAAGCCACCTTGACTTGGCAGATTTAGAGGTCCCAACAATAATTAATTGTGGAAGTCTGGGAATTGATCTTTGTGATGTCCTTCTTTGTGACATCAGGTACACCTGAATTCTTCTTGAATTTCTTTTCCTTTCTTGATATCTTGTAATTGAATCATTAGATTCACCAAATGTGATTGGATCTGATTCATTCAACCTCCAGTTTTGCCAACTGGTGAAGCTTCGATATTATAGCGATCTACAGAGCTTCACTCTATATCGCAATATTCTGTTGCATCAATGTCATGTGAATATGGGGTACTAATGCTATGTTGAACCATTATTTGTGTTATAGATCACTCATTCTAAAACTCACTTTTTCCATCAGCATCTTGAATCGTTGATCAAAATCCTAGATCGATTCATTCGGATATTCCTTGATTTCCTTCAATTATGTAATGTATTGTGACTCATATTTGGATTTTCTGAATTCTTCAATCAATCTAGTTATAATATCCGCTAGATTCTTCTGTTGGTTCCATGTCTAAACTTGTACAAAGTTCATATACCAATCTAATGCACAACCTTGAAAATTTGTCGCCAACTGACCTTTCTTAATGTCTTCATCTTGGACTTTCTTCACAGCCCATACTACTTCACAAAGAAACCAATATTGTTCAGGATCCTCAGTCCTGTTCCCATGGAACAAAGTTAATTTCATGTCATTTCCCGCTATCTTGGGCCTTCTTCCTATGTTCACTGATATGCTACTATTATTGTGTTGATGACACACCAAGAAATATGGTGGTGATCTGGTGTTTTTTCCTAACTGTGGTGCAGTGCATGGATGTGTAGGTACGTTATTTATCTAGGTTGGTCCTTCCTTGGGATTGGGTGTATCCTGGTCGTCTCCTTCATCATTGTAGGGTCCCTTAGTCCCTTGTGAACTTCTCTTGTAGTTTCTTGTCACAGTCGCATCAGGACTCTCCTCAGTCCTCTACCTCTTCTCTTGTCGGAACCTTACCCCACTTCACAGACGACCACAATCTTCCTCGACTTCCCTCACATTTTCATCGTAACTCCCATCCATCTACCCAATATCATTCCATCCAACCCTCATATCTACAGTATCGGTAACCTCCACGCACCATAGTTTTTACCCATCGGAGTTCATTTTCAATATTCCCTTTTCATAGATAAGCATCTTAATCCATAATTGCAAAGAGAATAGAAACCTACCTCTTCTTCCTTTGAAGAATTCTCTTTCTGCGTCGCTATAGGACTTGATTGTGTTGACCGAAAACTCAATGATGTATCCTTCCAATATGATGTTGAGCCACACTTCGATGAACCTCGATGTTTTGTTGTCTACCTCCTTTAGCTTCTAGATCAACTTTAGGGTCCAACAAGTAGGATCGCCTCCTTGAAAAATTGTCTGTCGATAGGTCATCTGTGTCAACCACTCATACAAGATAATCGAAAAGTCGACGAAGAAATATTTGTGGATATCATAATAGATATGGCTTCTCAGCCACTCTTCTATTGTTAGTATGGAACTCATATTTTCTTCTGCTGCAGAATATCAAGCCTTCAGATTGAACCAATCTTGAATCTCTGGTCTTTTCGGATGCCACAACATATCCTCCTTTTCCTTGCGCTAGGGTCCCGATAAAGAAACCATTTTTTGACACATATCTATTGACAGGGGTTTGCACTTTGTTGAAACCCCTAAACATTGTGATCTCCTTGAACACCGGACCAGATAGGTTTTACCCTGTTCGACAACACCTGCGAAGCAGGTGAAGTCTCACCCGAGATGTTCGAGGGAGATTTTCATGAACCACGGTTCCGCAGTATGGAGGAGGATTCACGTCCCAATTTTCCCACTATTTTCTTAATGTCACAATATTAACTAGAGATTCAGGTGGGAGTTTTATCATTACTTATTCATATTCAATCACATCAATAACCATTCACATTAGATCACATCATTATATTCATTCATAAACATATCGAAAAAAATGAAATCATTCAGAATGTAGATACATCGCATCATTTAGGAATATAAATCATATCACAGTAGTTACTCATTCAAATCGCATCATTAAAATAATAAAACCAACAAAATAGAGTTTCCAACATCATCTGCACTTGTCATATTACTTCTGCACATCAAACATGATCCCAAAATACATTCTCAGAGTCACAAGATAGAACCGAAATACATATGCAAAGATTGGTCTTTAGCAGATGTTCAAGAGATAGTTTAATACAAACTCTGAGATATTAATAATCTCCTATTATATTCCTACTATATATATATGCTTGTGCTTTTACAAAATGGTCCACTTATAACTACTTTCTAACTAACTTGGACCAAAAAGTACAAAACTTATGACTAAATCGACTCTTGTTGACTTCTCTGCCTTGCGCACTATTTCTGGCTTTCGCACCACAATCATCCATACCACCTACCAATAGTTATAAGAAAACTCTACCAAATATATATATTCCTCCAACTTGATAGGTTTTTCCATAATATACATTCTCTCCACTTATTCAATGACTTTATTAACTCACTCAGTCTTCCCATATGTTTGTTGATGATAGTCTATGTTGAGATTCATTTTGGTTTGAAATTCCTTGAACAAGCCTTTCCAAAAAATGGAACTTGGAATCTTGATCTAAAAAATTTCCTTAGTAATCATGTGTAACCTGGAAACTTCCTTCATATAGATCTCTGAAATATTTGTTTCTTCAAATGTTGACTGTGCAAGTATAAAATGAGCATATTTTAGTCAATTTAACAACCACCACCATAATGGAGTCATGTTTCTTTGTTTTCCTTGGTAATTTACTGATAAAATAAATAGTTACCATGTCCCATTTCCATTTTGGAATTGGCAATGGAAGAAGCAAGCTTGCAAGATGTTTATTCTCTACTTTTACCCTTTGACATTCAAGGCACTTAGAAATGAACTTTGATATCTCTTTCTTCAATCCTCACCAATAATACTCCTTTTTAACAACTCTAATAGTTTTCTGATAGCCAGGATGGCATGCATAGGGAATATTATGCATCTCCTATAGTATAGTATTCTTTAATTCATCCCTTTCATGTACATAAATTTTGTTGTTCTACAAGAGAATTCCATTAAAGAATATATTTCAATAGCACGTTGTCTACTGTAAAGTTGTGTTAACTTGCAAATAATGCTCATCAAAACTCAATGCTTCTAGCAATATTCTCTTCAAATTTGTTTCCCATCTACTTATGGTTGTAATTTTCATCAATTGATTTCTTCTACTAAGTGCATCTGCAACTTGATTTTACTTTCCTTTCATATGCTTAGTTTAAAAATCCAATTAACTTAGGAATTACATCCATCTACCTTGATGAGCATTCAAGTTGGATTGTTCAAATAAATATTTTAAATTGTGATGATTTGACCTCAACTCAATTTGGCTACCCATGAGGTAATGTCTCCACATTCTCAATGTGTGTACTATGGAACCAAGTTCTATGTCATGTGTAGAATAATTCTTTTCATTATCCTTTAATTTCCATGATTCATAAAAATGCATGCCCTTCTTGCATCAAAACTCCACCAAGTCCTTCTATAGATGCATTTTTTCATACTATATGCTCCTTATTTAGATCTGTGGTCTTTAAAATTAGTGCACATGTGAGTAATTCTGTCAGAAGTTTGAAACTATCTTCACATTTCTATGTCAAAAAGATTTCACACCTTTCTTCTATAAATATGTAATGGGATTAGATATCATAGAGAAAGCTTCAATAAGTATATTGTAATATCCATCCAACCCCATAAAATATCTTACCTTAGCTACATTTCTTGGAGTAGTCATGCTTGTATAGATTTTATTTTGGTAGGGTCAATGGTCTCTCCTTCCTCTGAGATAATGTGACCTAGATATAATAGTTGTTTTTTTATAGAAATAACACTTAATCATCTTAGCATACAATTGATTCTCTATCAATATTTATAAGGTTACTCTAAGATGTTCTTCATGTTCTTCATCTATCTTGGAGTATATTAATATATCATACAAGAATACAATAATAAACTTGTCTAGAAATTCTCTGAATACACTATTCATCAGGCACATAAATGTGGTTGGTGTATTTTTTCAATCCAAAAGGAAAGACTATCTATTCATAATTCACATACTTGGTTCCAAAATCAGTTTTAGCAATATCTTCATCCTTAATACGTACTTGATAATAACTACATCACAGTTCGATCTTATAGAAGACTCTTTCTCCTCACAACTAATAAAAAATATCATTCATCTTTGGTAATGGTGCATGTTCCTAGCCGTAGCCTTATTTAGATGTTTGTAATACACACATAATCTCAAGGTACCATCCTTGTTTTTCACGAAGAGGGCACACACTCCCCATGGAGAGACACTAGGGCATATATATCCCTTCTTCAACAATTCTTCTAATTGCATTTGCAATTCCTTAAATTGAGGCATGTTCATTCTATATGGAGCTTTTGATAATTTGATCACTCCTAGTACCAAATAAATTGTAAAATTGATATCCATTTTAAGGGGTAACCCTAGTACATCTTTAAATACACCTTTAAGCTCCTGCAATATTGCATACTCTTAAGAAGATGGTTCTATGTCAATTTGTAACTCTTCAACATGGATTGAGTAAAATTAACAACCCTTTTGGATACACTTCTTCATCTCCATGGATTATATTTGTCTAACAAATATCATCCTTGAAATTCCCTCTATTTGAATTGAGTTCATGTCCTCATCTAAACATGTAATGGTTTTGTTGTGACAATCTAAAATATAAAAATTTGATTCCATCCAATCCATCCCAATTACAATATCATACAATCCAAGCGAAATTATATCTAAACTAGCCCTTGTCTGGAAACCCTTCATCTCAAAACAATAGTCTTTGATCTTCGAAGTGATCTTTCGCTTCACATCAATGGCTAACTGCACAATTCTGGACTATGGTAACTTACTTCTCACTAAGGGACATCTTTCAATCGCAGTAGCATTAACATAATTGTAACTAGATCCATAATCAATTAAAATTGAAATTGATACATCAACAATCTTACCTTCAATATCAATCATGGTCAATTGACGGCATGCTTATCGATTATCCAGATCTACATAAATTTGGGGTATGCATCTAGCCATATCTTTGATTGTGATAGCTTCTTGAACATTATATATGTTTTCCTCTTTATTGCCTCTCTTCGGGGATTTCTTAAAATAGTGATGACCTCCACAATTTCATCATTTAACTTGATTTTGTTTCCTTTTCCCTACAAAATCAACCATATTTGATTCACCACATGGAATTTTCCCTTTGGAATATTTAGCATGGCTACCTTTGACATAGGAGGCTTAGACCCCTTTATCCTATGATCTTGTTTGTATTTTAGTTTACGTTTCCAATCTTGGTGCAAATATTGTCTTACTTTATTTTGTTCATACAAGAATTTATCCTTCCTTAGCTTCCTTGAGAGTACGAGGTTTATCATAAGTAATTTTTTCTCGATAGTATGTTGGTAACCTACTAATAAATTGTTGGATTTTAACCTTCTCATCTTGAATGAAACCAAAATACCTTAATAGTTCTAGGAACCTTATCTCATACTCCTCCATAGTCATATTATCTAATTTGAGTTCAAAGAACTCCTACATTTTCTTGTCATAATACTGTTGATTTGTTGAAACGGGTATTCATACTTAAAATACCTCTAAAACGTTTTACATGAAGTTTTGTTTTCATCAATATTTTTCAATGGCTTTAGTTTCTACCACCAGAGGTAAGCATTTCCCTAAATATTGTATATAGCGATTTAGGCCTCATGATTATCAGAGTAATTATGCAGTTACAGATATTTCTTCATTTCTAGCAACCATATTTATACACTTTCCCCTGATTTCTCTCTATTAAACAAAGGAGGTTTTAATTTTATGAGTTCGCCTTGTAATGGGTCCTCATCCAATTTCCTTTTTAGGTACCTTCTCTTTGAAGAGTTTGAATTATTTTTATATTCCCTCTTTTTGTGATGACTTTCAACTGATTTATCATGGGAATGTTTCCCCATCTCACTTACATCTCCACTTCTTGAGTGATAATGTCTCTCAAAACGTCCTGTTCTCAAAAAATATTTTTCTTCTCCTATCATGATGGGAACAAAGACATGTTGCACTTAATTATGTAATTTAATCAAGATCTACAACATTTGTAGATTCACCTAGTTATGTTGATTATTTTTCCATTTTCAGTCCATATATTTTTCAATGTTTGGAGCACTACCTCTGCCTCCACCTCTGTCTTATGGGTGATATATTCTATCCTTTGGTAACTCATCCCCATTTCCCTAATGAGATTGAAAAGTTACGTCCCTTCCTCCATCTTAACTATACCACTTCCTTTTAATTTGGCAATTTGTTTAATTGATAATTTTGTTAGGCATAAAAAAATCCAGTTACACATATTTCAACTAGAATATGAACATACATTTTCCTTTCTAGTGTTTTCATTCAATGGTTTGAGTATAATAAGTTTATTTCAAATACAATATGACAACATTATATGTTTTATAACCCATGAGGTTCTAGAGATGAAACCTTTCTTTGATACCACTTTGTAACGTGCACTGTTACAACTCTATAACACACTCAACAGTTCCCATGAACCATGGAGTCTGTGGGGTGTTAGCACATGCAAGTGCTACTAAAACAAATTTTATATGAAATTTATTTACCATATAATCACTTGTAATTATCCAAATTCAGTAAAAAATGGGCTAAGGAACTAAAATTGAACTAATAAAGGAACATACATTTTTTTGCTTCCAATCTGGCAATTTAGAATTTAACCATTTAGAAGTTATAAGGAAACAAACCCTATGGTTTTTTGGTTTTAACAATATACTTAAATATTAAAGAAATAATTTTAACTTTAAAGGACATCCTTGATAAGGCATCTGATCACACAATTTATCCAGCATTCTTACAAGAAATTGTAAAATCAGAACATTATTTCAAAAAACATTAATTGTTAAATAAATGTTTCCATTGTATATAGGAAACTTAGATAATTCTAGAAACAATAGGAATTAACATGGTTAAATGGTTTCTCAAAGGAAGTATGCATTCATAGAGGAAAAATTACACTAAGTAATTTCTTATACAAATAATCATCACTCTCAGCAATGCCATCAACCAAAAATAATAGATTCCACATGCATTCTTCAATTTTACTTATGCATGAGAACATGCATACACAGATATGCATAATTCAAGTTTAGATATTCAATTTACAAATTCATATTCAACACTAATAATAATTCTAATTCTTCCAAGAATTACTCCATTAATTTAAATTCATACAAGTAATAACAAAGCTAATACAATACATCAATTATGTATCTTAATAAACGATAATTTAAGAAATTGGTTGCATTTGAGCCATGCTCCACCCAATGACAGGCCACCTTGCTCATATATTAGCTATCAAAGAACCACCTTCATGATGGGACTTTGAATTCACCGAGAACACTCAAAATTAACAAGAAAGGAAATAATAAGGTTACATTGCATATCTAAAGAGGTATATCTCATAAATTTGGCTAATTCCAAACCCACAACAAATAATATAAATTATTGTCCCCTGATCAAGAACTCGGCACCAACCAATTCCTCAGCAAACAATACATACCCTTTTCTTAGTTTCTATTCCAACCACATAACAATGGTAACCCTTCACTACAGTTCTTGAAGCATGCTGCTGTTAATCAACGCTGCAGAATTTCCACCAAGGAAGGTTTACACCAGGGTCTCCATTTCTCTAGTAAAATTATCTAGGGGTAAGACATAACAATCCACATTCCAAAACTAATGAATTTTATTTTTTATGACATGATTTATTGATATATCTTCCAGAATCCATACTCTTCAATAATATGACTCTTTTTTTTCTTTCCATTGTGAAAGCAAACAATTTTTGCATGTTTTATGGAAAAATTGCCCCCCATGTGGTCTCCCAAAAAGACTTGTACCCCAGATATGTCATTACACTTTTGTTTTTCATGCCACTAAAAACTTTAGTTTAGCATATGGATTATGTTTTTAAAGTTCAAAAGGTATTAAATATTAAAATAATATTAACCACTTTTGGGTTCAAGGTTACGCTAAGGTCATATTTGTTATAACTAAAAACCTATCATAGGATCCTAGACTTTAACTTCATGACTTCTAGGGGCCAAAACACACTCATTTTTGCCACCTAATTCATCATATAGCATATAACCACCACTCATCACAAACCCTAATCACAAATTGATCTTAATTGGTCTATTTTCTCAATCTAGGGCCACATTCCTCAATTACATGGCATGACTAGTAGATAGTCTCAATTGGTAACTAGGTGGGCCATTCCAACTTCACTCCTAATTGACCTTGCATACCCTAATTTGACTTCATGGACCTAAATTATTATGATTTTTGTACTCCTTCCTAGCCAGTTAACTAAATATTCAATCAGTAAACTAAGCAATTAGTCATATAACTAGTTGTTGTAAAGTTTAGAGTTAGTATAACTCAGTTTAGGATAATTAACATGGCTCAGTGAGGCCATTCATGCCCCAATTCACTTTCATGGAAAAATTAGGTATTTTTGGTCATTTAACTTAAAATTCATTGATTTAATTGACATTTCACTCAATTAACCTAACACGCCATCAGTTAACTAGCCACTCCATCGGTTAACTCAGTTAACTAGTCTAGACTCAGTCTAACTTAGTCTAGTAGAGTTAGCATGGATAAATAAGGTTTTTTTAGATCTTGTTAAGCCTAACACACCTCATTAAAGCATGGGAAATTTGAATTCCATTCAGCCCTAATTCAAAGTGCTTGCCTCTAAATAATGTACTTTATCTCTCTTTCAATTTAATGAAATTGTTCATTCTTATTCTCTCATCTTTTGGGTTTCTTGTGTAATAATTTATGTTATCCATTTATTACATAAAGTTTTGATGATTCATTTGATTCTCGTTTCATATCTATTAAGCATATGAACCTATATCTAAACATGTTCAAATATTATAATAATACAAACCCCCTTAGGCTATCTACAACCCCCTTACCTTCTCGTCGATGAATTCATAGGTCCCCATTTTTTTCAGTGTCTGCCTCAACCTCAATGGTTGTGTGAATTGCAAACCATAGATATTTTCATAGAGTTCCTAGATTCCAATCTCATCAATGCTAGTAGATGCAGAATGATTGTGAAATTTCTTAATTATTGTGAATATAATAGAAATTCCAATCAATAGTGTTATCAACCCAAATGGCACTTCTCTGTCCGAGTGTTGACACTTCATATGTTGGCACACAAAAGGACACTTATGGATTGAAGGTTTCCTAAACACTATAGATGGGCATGACATGAGATGCATTCACTATCCAACCAGCTTGCCATTTTACCTTTTTATATGTTGATTATTGTATGCAACTATCTCCACAGCAACTCACATACATATGCGACTATCTCCACAGCATCCCACGTACTGTACGCGAGTATCTTCATTGCAACCCGCATACAGATCTGTACGCGGGTTTCCCTTATAGCGACTCACGTGTCATACACAAGTTGCCAATATCAATACTCGCGTAAACCTCCATTCGACATTAAAAATAATAAAACATGATTAATGGAGATTTGTTGAGCCCTAACCATTAACTATCTCAACTATATCAACCTCCTCAACCTTCGAAACTTCTCTATTTCCTAAAGTATAAATAGAGGCCTTGGGGAGGGCATTAATCAATCAATCTTGGAGATAAAAGTTATGCTGGTGGTATATCTTCAGAAGTATTTGGAGCAGTAGAACTTAGAATCCTTTGGTTGTAGAGGAGTCCTTGTTTCAGGCGTTGGGTTGTACACTTATCCCATTCACTATTGTTAATAAAGAGAATTGTTCTTCCAACCTTGTGTTGAGTCTCTTTCATGTATCATTGTTTGATGAATATTTTTTATTAAGCACTCTATATATTGTTCATCTAACTTGTCATATATACATGTATAATATTGTACTTGGAGAATTGTCTCTTTGCAGGTGAAGGAGGTGCATCCCTGAAAGCTTTGGAGAGAAGCAGAGCAGGAGAAGACAAAGCTTGGATCAACCATCGTTAATCGGATGAGTCCACCATATCTTCCTATTTCCTTTCTGTACTTTAAAGCTGATTGTTTGCAAGTTTTAGAAGTATGTTGGTAACCCCAGAACCTAGGTTATAAGGGTGTTTATTCCTGAACAACAGAACTGGCGACTCCACTAGGGAGCCTAGACTACTGTGGGTTATTTCTGTTTACCGTTGCCCATTCTTTGCCTTGATTGTATGTGTGGTCTCCTGTCTTGGTTCATGCTTAGGGTAGTGTTTGAAGAACTTGAAAATTTTATCTTTTTATTAGAAATTTTTATACCTGTACGCAGGTTTCTCTTGCATATAGTCGCGTACAGAGGCCTGCGTATGCGGGTTTCTCTCTAGGATAGTCACGTACAGTACGCGGGTTGCCCTTGTACACAGTCACATACAAGCCTGAGTATTCAAATTTTTGGGTTAGGGTTTTCTTATCCTTGTCCCTTTATAAAGTTTGTTTTCTGGTTGGTCTTCCTTATAAGCATTGCATTGTGAGTTTGATGACCTTATTATCCATACCTTGTGCTTTCTTGTAAAGCCCTTGAGTTCTTATTGTTTGGATTGTCTTCTGTTAGCAACTTGAAGTGGATTTTCCTGTTTGGGTTATAGGTTCGAGTGTTGGTTTCCTGAATCAGTAATCATGGTTCTAGGCACTGTGTATCCTTTCTATTTTCGGGTAGTATTTGGTTTTCCACTTGCCTTTGTGTGATCTCAGTGATTTCCTTTCATTGTGTCCGCCCAAGCTAGGGTTCCAAGTCTTCCTTAGGTGGTTGATCTTTTGGTCTTATTAATCTGTTTACTTCACTCTGCTTACTTTATACAATTAGTTTAATTCAAGCATACTCAAGTTTTGTGCATTTAGGTGCATAGTAGTCTTTGAGCATTTTAAAAAGTGAAAATAAAACATTTAGAAGCTTTTGCATTTGATTTTTCACAGAGTAGTTTTATTTTCAGTTTTTAAAATATAATCTCAGAAAACTACAAAAAAAATAGTCTTAGTGTTCTCTTTATCGTTGCATTTTCATCAATTTATATTTACAAAAATGAAGAAAAGAAGCTTGTTTTTTAGTAGTGGTAATTTGCTTTGGAAATATACACCTTTTTTTTACATATTCTTATAGAGTCGAAAACATCATAGTCCTTCACTCCACTTCCTTCTGAGTAAAAAAATAGCCCTTAAAATGAACGCAATAATTAAAATTTATTAGTAATTTTTATTTTTTAGGGCCATACACCTAATAGCTTAGGCTAGACTTGTGGGATAGGAAGTGTTAACTTCCCATAAGTTTTAAAATTCAGACATAGTGGGCTTATCGATAGGTCGATCCTTCTCTTTATCGATAGTATCTGGGAAGCTCCTCTCAAATGGGAGTCAAGCACAAGGCCACATGGAGGCATTGGACTAAGGAGATAAATCTCTAATTCCTTGTCGAAATGTAAATCAGGAATTTTATGCATTTAGGGATTCTGTCCTAGACAGAGTTTCAGGCTCAGCTACCCTGCCCATGCGTACAAGTCAGGCTTACGACTCCCCCCAAGACTGTTGGTATAGTTAAGGTAGCCTCTAGTCTCTTGACATCTAGGGTTCATACATAGGTAAACTGAAAGGCTATTTCTGGTTCACCTCGGACAGGCTTGGAAGGCAACTGTTGTTGAAAGTGTAGGAGGGCGGTGGGTGATTCCTCCGCTTGTGCCTATGAACCTCTTCAAGGACGCCAAGTAACTCTTTTTCAACTTTCTTTGGGAAAGCATATCTTTTACCCTTGCTGACTGTTGAGACTTTATGAGTTTTCCTAGTGATTGATCTGTGATTTGTCTATGTTTATATGACCTTAGGGTTTGAATTGTCAAATTTACAATCATCGAGGACCAACCCATAAGAAGGTCACGAAGGTTGCAAAACCTTCCTCCTCTCATCACATTGGAACCTCCACCTCCACCTGAAAGGCAGAGATTGGACACAAACAGTTCATTTGAACCGATAGGAGTAAGTGAATTTTTGAGTGAACCAGCCCTTAGGGATAACCGCTTTGATTTTAATATAGTTGAGATAGAAGAATTACAAGCTGATGAGTTTGCAAGGAATTTTAATACACCCTTGACTGACTTAAACGATCCTGTGATCATCTAAGTTAGGCCTTTTGATTCACCTTTTTTAGGTGTCCCTGTGGGAAGGATAATGTCTTTTGTGGGAGAAATTTCTTTTGGATTCACCTCAGCCATTCCAGTTGAAGGGGCACTACCTCCCCCAGTAAGTGCCCCTAGATCTAGCATACCTACTATGCCCTTAACTCCAGTAAGTCAGGTGGTTCAACCACCGGTTCCCACAAGCCTAACAAGTTCTTCTGGTGGCATGGTTACTGGGATTCCTAGTATACCTACTGTTCCTTCCTCCTTCACACACACTGCCCAGAGCGGTTTGGTAGGATCCTCAGCTTTCGTCCAAGGATTTCCATGGAATGGGGGGCATATCACCCCATCCACTCCATATGTAGGACCATCACCTTCTTATGTAGGAGTGCAGTTTGGAAACACTACCTCTTATGGGAAAGGTTTTCAAACTCTAGTCTTGGCCTCATTCACGAGATCTTCCTTTTCGTTGTTTAGTAGAGGGATACCTGCTCCTTTTTTTCAAACCCCATTTTTGACTGGGATGATCCGAACCTCTTATACTGCACCTCCCACCCACAATCCTGTGGCTTACGGATGGAATCCATTTAAAAGTAATCCATCCACTTCGCAACCAGTGGCAGGGGGAAACCACACCTTTACATATGGGAATTTGGGGGCAAGTCCGTCTAATCCCCAGACTGGCACTTTTATTGCTCCAGTTCAGCCCAAGCTTCCATTCTTGGCAACGTTAAAATTGCCAGATTTGTCTAAATTGATGAACGACCTGGTGAGGCATGACCCCTCGTGGCCACATGTTCCCACCAAATTTCCATAGGACATCCCAAAATTCGAGGGAAAAGTTGGTGAATATCCTGGGGCTCATGCCACCATTTTTCATTTATGGTGTTCTTCTAATTAATTGAATGAAGATTCAGTGAGGTTGAGGCTGTTCCAAAGAACCTTAACAAGTACTACAGCAAAATGGTACATTGAGTTTCCTTTTGCTGCATTCAGTAGTTTTTGGGACTTGGCTAGTGCATTCCTTGGCCACTTTCAGCTTCTGATCCGATATGATTTTGTTACGGACTTGTTATCTACCTTCAGGCAAAACAAGGCTACCCACATCTCAGATCACATCCAAGAGTGGAGGAGGTGAAAGAGCCTTATTAAATCCACTATTCCTCCTGAGTTTCTACTAGAGTGGTTCCTTAAATCCCTATTGCCTTACATATCTAAGGACATATCCACTTCAGGAGTGATGAATGAAGAAGAAGCCATTCTCAAGGCCCAACAATTAGATTTGATTTATTCGCAATCTAGGATCTTGTATGATATTATCCTTGAGGAATTGAGGCCTACCAACGATGCAGAGAAACCTAAGCCTAGACCCCATGCCGATGGTGTGGCTGGGTCCGTAAACTCTCCCACTATAGAATATTTGGCCAAACAGCTCCATCAGCTGTCCGTCAAACATTCTATGGCGGAGGAAGCAAAGGCTTCCCCCTACCTCAAAATGCAAATGTTTTTACACAGACCTCTCAGAAGGGAAATCAGCAGCCCAGTGGGAAGAAAAAGAGAGGAAAGAAAGGGGAGGGAAATTAAAACAAGTAGAAACCCACAAATAGTGTTGATGGGGGCAAGAAAGAAAAGAAAAAGGTGAAATTCCTGTGTAAGTTGTGTCATGGGGATCACCCCACTCACCATTGTCCCCTTATGGAACAAGCCCAGAAGCTGCTAAAAGCTCAACAACCGGCTGTCCTGAAGGATCCTTTTCCCCAAGGGAAGAATTCTACTTCAGCTTCTAATGTAGCAGGGGACACTTCAAATGCCCCTAACCCCAATTATATCAACATGGTTGGATCTTCGACTTTGCTACAGACTAGGAATAAAAACTATGAAAAAGAGACTTCTGAGAAGGGTAAGTCTATTGGTGAAACTTCTAACCCTCTCACGATTGAGAAGCCTGCTGAAACTATGCCTAAGATACCAAAATGTGTCTTTAAGAAGACCTTGCATAACCCTAATGCTAGGGCTGCTTCAAACTACTCCTTGGTTGAATACTTAGCCCAAACTCCTTGTGCAATGTCAGCTTTAGAGGTGTTACAAACCTGTCCCACCCAGTGGGATGCCCTCTTAGTAGCCTTAGGCAGCATGGACTCGTTGAGTAT
Source organism: Pseudotsuga menziesii (assembly GCA_001517045.1). Taxonomy (NCBI): domain Eukaryota; kingdom Viridiplantae; phylum Streptophyta; class Pinopsida; order Pinales; family Pinaceae; genus Pseudotsuga; species Pseudotsuga menziesii. The sequence goes on along the minus strand of LPNX010432993.1, from coordinate 1,007,744 downwards.
CATGGTGAAATTTCACTTGTCTGATGTTGAAATTTGCCTACCTTACCATGTAGCCTTATCAATAGATGTTATCCATGGTTGAAAGACCATTGGAAGGGCAGTTGTTGATGAGGGTGCTTCTACATGTGTTATGTCCTTGTCATGTTGGAAAGCTCTCGGATCCCCAGAGATGGTCCCATCAAACACTCTACTTACTATTTTCAATGGAAGGTCATTCCGTCCACATGGTATCCTACCATATTTTGAAATTAAGCTGGCAGGGAAAGCCGTATCTATTGAGGTGGAAGTGATTGATGCACCTTTGGATATAATTTGATTTTGGGAAGAAGCTGGACTTATGCCATGTCCGCTATTGCATCGGTCTTCTTTCAGGTGGTAGTATTTCCACATTAAGGGAAGTTGGTTACTGTTGACCAACTCGATTTTACTCGAAAAGGCCACATGGAGTCTAATGAGTCAGCTATGCCATTGGTTAATCAGGTCAAACCTGTTGCACAGAGCTTGGGGGATAGAATGTATGCATCACTGATGGGCACATTTTATCTTCCAGCCCCGATTAACTATATAGGTTCTACTAGTGTGGGGAAGTCCATAGCCACGGTTGTTGATAGGACTGATCCTTGGGTTCTACCTTCCCCCCCATGAACCGAAAGTGCCCTTATCGAAAGTGGAAGTGGCTTACCTAGCTATCAATCAAACCATTATTGATCTCGTTCTAGACCCTCTCACAGTCTCAGAGGACATCGAAGAAGTCTATTTTCCTGCTTGGGTAGAAAACTCTTTGCATTTTATGGATTGTTTAGATATGGTCTTACCTTCTAATGAAGCCATTCTGGAAGCCATGAGTGTGCATGATAAGATCTGCGAAGATATTCATCATCCATCCTATTTTCTTCCAGAGCTAAGCAGGCTGAGAGAATCAAGAGTTTCATATGAGACTGACAGATGATGTTGATACACCCATCAATCCTTTACCAAGGGAAGGAATGTTTGCCAAGGGAAATATGGCAAATATTTATGCTACTATCCCTATCAACATCTCTGTAAATATTGACATTGTGGAAAATATACATATCGGTGCAAACTACTCTCCTGAGGAGATTGCAATCTATATGTCCTTGTTCAAGGAATTCCGTGACGTTTTTTCCTGGTCATATGAGGAGATTCCAGGCATTGATCCATTGATAGTTGAGCACGAGATCATAACATACCCTGACGCTAAACCTGTTTGGCAAAAGTTGAGACATGTTAACCTGCGTAAAGCGGCGACTATGAAGGCTAAAGTTGAAAAACTATTGAAAGATGGTTTTATTTATCCCATAGCTCTGACAGAATGGGTATCCAACCCAGTTCCTGTTGATAAGAAGCAAGGGACCATACGCATCTGTACTGACTTTCAAGATTTGAATAAATCCTGTCCTAAGGACAAATATCCCATGCCATTTATAGATCAAATTATAGATGCTTGTGCAGGAAGTGAAGTTTTCTCATTTATGGATGGTTTCTCTGGATACAATCAAATTCAACTAAAACCGAAAGACCAACATAAAACTGCTTTCATTTGTCCTTAGGGTACCTTCACATACAAAAAAAATACCCTTTGGATTGAAAAATTATGGGGAAACCTTTCAACGGGAAATGAAATTTTCCTTCCATGATATCAAAGCCATTGTCAAACCTTACCTTGATGATCTGCCTGCACATTCTCGTAAGAGGATTGACCATAGATCACCGACGATTGATATTTGAGCGATGCAGATACTATAGGATCCTCTTGAATCCCCACAAGTGCGTATTCTATGTCGAGTCAGGGAGACTTCTCAGATTCATTGTCTCTAATAGAGCCATTCAGGTGGATCCATTAAAAGTAGAGGCCATTGTAAATCTGCCTCCTCCTCGTTCTATCAGGCAACTTCAGAGCCTGCAGGGAAAGTCCAATTTTCTCTGACATTTCAGTGTAAACTATGCCAAGATTACCAAGGGTTTCATGTTCCTGCTAAAACAGGACACATCATTTGTCTGGGATGAAACAGCACAACTCGCTTTCGAGGCATTGAAAAAAGCTTTGTTGTCGACACCTTTACTGCGTCTGCCAGATTACTCTAGAGATTTTATATTGTATTTGGCCGTGTCCGAGTCGACCATCGAGGTAGTCCTGATCCAGGAAGACGATAAGCTCTAGGAGCATGTCGTTTACTATCTTATCCATGCTTTAGCTAGACCTGAACTCAGGTACTCCCATGTCGATAAATTGGCCTTAGCAGCTGTCTATGCTGTTCATAGATTACGTCACTACATCTTACTAAGGACTACAACGGTAGTGGCAGATGGTAATCTTTTTTAATATGCTTTGTCCTGATGGATTGTTGGAGGCAAATTAAAAAAATGGATAGTCATTCTCCAAGAGTTTGACTTGGATTTCCAGTCTGATAAGTCTAAAAAATCCTTAGTTTTTACCGAGCTTATAGCAGAATTTCAACTGAAGAAGACTCATTCCTAGATGAGCATATCTTCTTGATATCCACCTCTGACCCCTAGTACAGAGATATAATTATATATCTCCAGAATTTGAAGTATCCTGCAGATTCCTCATGGGAGGAACGACGTAAATTACGCCTTCATGCTAAGCACTACCTTATCATAGGAGATACTTTATATCGTAGAGGGGTAGATTCCATTTTGCGTCGATGTCTTACCCATGAGGAAGAGGAGATTGTCCTGAATGATTCCCTTAGTGGAGCATGTGGGGGTCATTTATCTGGGTTAGCAACGTCCTAGAAGATACTATGTGCTGGTTATTTCTAGCCCACGATCTTTAAGGATTGTGTGGAAGTCGTGAAGCGTTGTCATCCGTGTCAGCTTTACACCAGAAAAATGCGGTCACATCCTGCTCCATTATTTCCTATTGTCTCAGGGGGCCCCTTCATGAAGTGGGGTATTGATTACGTGACATGTAACCTAGCCTCGGTTGGGGGGCACAAATATATCATTGCCGTTGTGGACTATTTTACGAAATGGGTAGAGGCAATGCCCACCTTTAAAGCCAACGGGGAATAGTAGCTTTCTTCATGTTCAATCAGATTATAGCACGGTTTGGTATACCCAAGGTGATTTTCACTAACCATGGCAGTCATTTTCAAAATAGCATGATGACAGAACTAACCACCATGCTTGGATTCATGCAAGAACATTCATCTTTGTATTATCCTCAAGCGAACGGTCAGGTTGAGGCTGTTAATAAAAAATTGAAGACTATCCTCAAACGTACTATTAATGCAGCCCATTCTAACTGGCATATCATGCTATACCCCACACTTTGGGTGTACCAAACTAATGTAAAAACTACTACAGGTTTCTCCCCCTTCCAACTTCATGGAGTGGAAGCCGTTACCCCGGTTGAATGTGAAATCCCGTCTTTGAAAATAGCTATTCATGTTTTACCCGATACGACAAAGCTTGAAGAACGTCTAATACAATTAGAACATCTTGATGAGCAGCATAGATATGCACTGACAACAAATCAATATCACAAAAATAGGGTCAAAATCCAATATGATAAGTCGATTAAGCCTCAGATTTTCTCTGAGTGGGAACTTGTTTTCTTCTAGGATCAAGACAAAGAATCCCTAGGGGCAGGAAAATTCAATGCCATGTGGTTGGGGCTATGTCGTGTCGAAGGTATTAAAGAAGGGTGCATATGAGTTAATTGATTTTTATGGGAATAAGCTTCCTGAGCCTAGAAATGGGCTCTACCTTAAAAAGTACTATGCTTAGGCTTAGCACTTTTTCTTGTATTTTATTGTATGTATTTTTATGTACACTAGTTCGTCGGTTTGTGTTTTTAATACCATCTGCTGGTTGTTTCAGATGTCTTCCAAGAGGTTCTTAGGTTTCACTAATGGCGTCGTCACAACACTTGTAATCTAGCTTCAGCGGCATGGGTCATTTATTCTCTCTCAGGACAGTTAGTTGCCTCAGGAGGCACTTGCTTAGGTCCTGCTTCTAATAATGTCGCTGAGTATAGGGCTGTAATTGAGCTTCTATGGGATGCTTTGTCACATGGTATCACTCAACTGGAAGTCTGACTGGACTCTCAACTAGTGGTTTCCTAGCTCAATCGAGCTTATCAGGTGCGGAACCCTATTCTATTGCATTAGTTTATGCAAGTTAGGTTATTGGAAAGAAATTTTGAATTCATTACATTCAATCATATTCCAAGAAATCAGAATTCATTAATTGATGCATACACTAATTACATCTTGGATTGGCATTTGACAAATTTTTTATAAAAATATACAGCATAAACATAAGAAACATTTGTAAATAATCGACAATATATATATATATATATATTGTCTATAGAAAGATATTCACATATATATATATGTGTGTGTGTGTGTGTGTGAATATCTTTCTATAGATAGGTCGAGTCTCTGATCCTCAGATCCAGTCATAACTGTATAATATACAAAAAATATACAAAATATGGATCATAGTCCATCAAATGCCCTAGATCTAAGCAGGACCGCCCTAGTCACTTGGACCACCCTGGTCCCCCCGGTCTCCCTATACTCTGGCTTCTTCAGCCTCTTCAGCTTCAACAGCCTCAACAACATCTATGTATACTAAAACTGCTCTGGCTACCCGCCTCAAAAGGCATATCCAGACAGGTGGAACTCCAACCACAAACTCCTGCATGACAGCTAGGATGTGCTCTATCCCCAAGGTGTGTACTATCTAGGTAAGCTTGGCCAACTTCCCCTCCAGAACCCTAATCAGCCCCTGGTCTTCGCTTAAGACAGAACACACATACATGCGTGGATACCCTTCAGGGCGGACTGGTCCAATATCTGCATTTTGACATGTTTATAGGATTAGAACTCTTATACATATGTATTTATCTATATATTTAAAATTCATAAAAATTTTAAAAAATTGAAAATAAAAATTACCTAGCTCTCCCCCTGCTCCTCCTGGAGGGAGGACAAGGTCTAGATCACCACGGAAATCCATCCCAGCATATGGAAACTACTCCAGTGCTGGCAACTGTCGCTCCCACCAAAAGTAGAAGTCATCGTCATATACACTCTGCACTGAACCACCTCCTCCCTGGCAGAGGAAGATATCTCCCCATCTACTCAGCTTAGGGTGACGAGGAGAACGAACTGGTAGGGGTACTGCAGGGCTCAATCCCGGCACTGTCTCGAAGAAGAAGGAAACTAGTATGCTAGAATATCCAAAGTTCTTCCTCCTTCCTCTCTTGCAGTCAGAGAGTTGTTTTCTCAAAATCGGGATAACTCCCGAGCACAAATCATATAGGCCCCCATGCATGCAATCCACTACCAACCTCATCTGGTTCTATTTAGCGAGATGAAGAGAAGATGATCCCGCAACTCTCACTATGGTACTTGTCAATACCTATAGAGGAAGATCACATATGTGTACAATAGGGATGCAAATCCCTATCTTTTGGGTACCTGGTGCGTAGTATATATCAATGTAGTTTTGGACACTCATAGGGTCACCGCCTCTACCGGTGCCCTCCAAATTTACTAAAGTTCCTTGTCGTGACAGAACGATAATGAAATATATATCCTCTAAAGTAATATCCAAGGATTCACCTTGAACGTCGAACATGCCTAAATCATGATCCCAGTAGTTTATCATAAACTCTAGCAGGTGGACAATGGCCCGCATAGGTGATGTGCAAAAGAATTTCAACAACCCACTTGACCACAAAACATTTACGGTGGGGGCACTTTGGAGTGCTTCTTGGTCCATATCCTCATGCTCACGCTCCCTCCACTCAAGCACCATATTCAAACCTAGTAAAACAAACATTGCAAACCTTTAGTTTAATGAAAAAATTCAAAATTTTGACCCAGACCACTAATTTTTCCCCTCACGCAGCATACACGACTGTCTAGTTAGGCATGTCGTGTACTATACACGACTGTCCTTCAGGGAAACTCATGTACAGAACGCGTGTATGCGAGTTTCAATATAGAGAACCCGCATACACAGCGTTCCTTGATTAAGGGCGCTCAAAAATATAAAATTTGGACTCAATTTTGAAATTTGCTAGGATCAAATTGAAGAGATTGGGGTGTAGTCTTACCTGACACTTGCGAAATTGGATTTGGTCCACCAGATTGTCCACACTGATCAACTGAAGGCAGAGGTGAAAACTTGTCTTTTATGGCTAAAATTCAAAATGGTGAGTTTTATTTATGTTTTTGAACTATTTATAGAAATAAAATTTCTCAAGTGGATTTTTTCCTATAGTTCATAATTCACTAAACTAATACCATATCTCTTTTTTCCTTGTAACAGGCTTATCATTGTTTTAAGGTGTTTTTTGCTCATATAGTGTGGTTTTTTGTCATTTCACATGCATTTTGCATATATACTTACTCCATCTTAAACTTAGCAATCAACATTTTAACCACGGACTATGGTATTTTAAACCATTAGGTCCTTGTCTTTACCATTGTTCTTCCGTGGATAGGGCCTTCCTCTCATGAGTATCCTCATTTAGAAGCAATTTTGTCTTTCGATACTCATGCTGCAACTATCTTAGGTATAAGGGAATCCTCGTAGCTAAATTTTCACACCAAATGGAGCCTCATTTTGGTCTCTTTTTACAAGCTATCCCTTTATAGGACTCCCCACCTTTATGGAGTTTATTTAGGCCCAGGTCCGACTCCTCAAAATAGACTTGACTGCCGAGTTAACTTGTCCGTTCAAGCTCATTAAGAATATGTGAATGGGCATCTGCATTGGTGGTAGGTTATCTCTTCCTCGGACCATGTGGAATAATACGAGAAAGGATCACTCTCTTTTCTACAGAATTGAGAAGAGTATTCTCAGGCATAGGTTTATCACTTTTTCGGACCTGAGGGACTAAATTTACGGAAAAGGAACACCTGGTATGAGCTTAGTTTTCTCTTTTTCGTGCTCTGGACCTAAAACATGAAAAATATTTCGAGTGTACTTTATGTCTTTGTCATGATCATTAAACACTAAAGAATAAGGCATCGAGTTTATTGTTGTAAGCCCCATTTCTCGTACTCAAATGGATCTTTCTGAGTGATCTTTCTTTCCTTCACACTAGGGAAACTCAAGCTATATGCTACTATTGAAGGAGCGTTGGGTAGGTGGTAATTTAACCTTTTTCAAACCTCCCTGACTAAGTATGAAAAAGGTTCACCTTTTCTTCTACGAAAGTTAAGAGAGTTCTTCTGTGGTATGTTTTATACTTTTCCAACCTCAGGAGACTAAATTGGATGAAAAAGGACCCTCCTGGAGTCTTCTTTGGAGTTTTCAGACTCTCTAAATGTGAAAAAACCAGCTGAGCATGTACTAGTTCGGGCTCATTAAATCCACGAATCAGTGACACTATCAAGCATTATTCTCTCTTCTCTTCAAGCTTGTTAAAAAATGAAGAGAGATCCGAGTTGAATTTCCTAGACTCGTTAAAATTTAACAGGGAAGGTAAGGAAGAAGTTTTCTCTTGGTTTTTAGTTAGTGGTAGCATGTCATCCTTGAACATAGAACTTTCTATTTTTTTCGATACCCATGTCTCAGTGTTCACTTTCAGTTCAACTATTACTTCGATTTTATTACTCCTCCTCTTGTTAGTTCTACCTGGGGAATCTAATTATGTCTCCTACATGACAGATAAGTCTGGTTTTTCTATCTATAAAGTTAAAAGCTGCCTTGGGTCATTTCTATGTCGTGCTCACTATTCAAGGACTTAACTCAATGTCTGATCTATATTCTGATCCCATCATTGTCGTGTAACACCCCGGTTTTGACCCCATTGCATTAAATGCACATGATGTATATATTGTAATTAATCATGGTGTGGAGCTAAAAGAAAAAGCCCCACAATCGATTTGGTTGTGTTATGTTCGGCGATTGAAATCGTTGCCGATGGTATATCGTGATCTACGGCACATATTAGTTTCGGCATCATGTAAATATGCACTTTAATTAAAATGAACCCCAACTAGCTATGTCAATGCAACCATGATGAAAATGGCATGATTTTCCTAAGGATAAGGGGGGGGTTATTAAACTTTGAACCTATGGGGAAAATCCATGTGTCAGATGTTAAACCCTTTTGACTTGCTCACCTTCCCTTGTCTTATTCAACCACCACCATTAAAACCTCTGTTGTTAGTTGGGGTAGTTATGGCTTGGGAGTGGAGTGTGGCAGGACTATCAGTCCTTGCCCACATGCACACTCCACCAGTAGTTTGACCCTCACGTTGGAAAAAAAAACCACCACCGCCAACACTCCATGGGGACACTCCACTCTCTCCACTACGCCATTCTCTCCATTGCTGGTTCATCCTCAAGCACAGATGGGAATTGTTCATCCTCACGCAGGGATGGTAGTTCTGTCCATACTCACGCACATGATTCTTCCTGGTTTTGACTCACGTAGCGAGCTGGGATCCGTGTTCTTTCATCCATGATTTCCCTGTAAAGGGCCATTCACGTTTCCCAGCTGTGTGTATGTTTTCCTTACCAACTATGGCTTGTGTATATGTTATCCTTTTGCCCAGCTGAGAACCTAGCTTTTCTTTCCATCTTCGGACTGTGTAAGTTTCCCCGGTGACTTCATTATTCAGAATGGGTCATTGTTTCCCCCACGTTTGTTGGCCGTGTCTACCCTTACATTTTGGGGCTGCTGTAGATTTTTTTTAGTCGTTTTGACCACGATAGGGCCAAGAACGACTCAGGAATTGTTTTCCTTACCCAAGCTGTGAATTGCTTGTGTGACTGCGTGTATGCAGTGGTTGGTCTTCGGACTGTGATGGAGTAGGGATGAGTAATTGGTTTTCTTGATAAACCTGGTGTGTTTGGGAACCACACAGGCAGAGCTAGAGGGATGGCTTTCTTCTCCACAACCCTTGAACAACACTGGAAGGGAAGTCAGGGCCTAAGGGTCTGTGTAGCAGAGAAGGGATTGATTCGTTGTGTTGGGTGTGTGTGGGTGTCTTAGAAGTCAGGCTAGTTCTGGTTTAGGTGTTCCTAGCTCTGTAATGGGCTCACCAGCTTAGCATTTATCCTTTCCCAGCTCCTTGATGGCCTGATAAACCTGACCATGTTGGCTTGGCTGTCTTGTTGATGGCCTGATAAACCCAACTGCATTGGCTTGGCTGTGTTTTGTGTACCCATGGCTATGTGTAAGCCTGCTTGTTCCTTATTCCTTGGGGAATCATGCCCAGCTCGGGGGTGGCAGCATTGCTGAGAGATTTAGGAGCATGCTAGCCTATGGTTGGGTGGAACATTGCAGCGACGTAGCTAGTTGTGGGACAAGTTCTCTATGAGATAAGTAATCTTGACCATTTCGTCTCTGTATTTATATTTATTGTTTAATGAATATGATGAACATGTTGAATTCTTGTATGAACACATGTTTGCTTCTGCTGTATGATAAATAATTATGTATGCATGTTCTAGTTCAAAGCATTTTGTTTTAGCATTTTATATACATAAATGTTCATGGGGTGGTTTTCCGGATGGTTAATGCCATGGTAGCATCCTCTTCGCCGGTCGGAGGGTCGGGGACGTGACATGTCGTATCTGTTATCACTTGTGTCTCCCTTCCTTTACCCAGTTCCTAGTCACTCTTGTGATCCGTTGGAGGATCTATTGCCTTCCTTATCATAGTATGGTTCCGCATCAGCACTTCCTGACGACGAAGACCTAGAGTTTTGACGATCATACCTCAGGATTCACTTTCATTATTGGTGAATTCCTTTGCTTCAGTTATCGATTATCACCTATTGATTGACAATCTGTTGAATCCACTCCATGTTCGACTTCAACCTACATTTATTCACATGGCTTGGATTATACTGGTTTTTTGGGATTGTTTATGAAGACCTTAGTTCTCTATCTATGGACTAAGTTGTGCAAGATTATGTTCGATCCATTTACACATCTTCCATATTTTCGAAGACTCATCATTATTGTATATTGTGGCTTCAATCCACCTTTGTAATATACGTGGTCTTGTACCTATATTATATGATGTACTCAAACATTGTAACGGAGCTAGTGTTCCAGTATATTGAACATAGCATCCTCATATATGACTTTGTATATGACATTATTATGTATTTGTTTCAAGTACTACCTTTGCTCCATTGGATTTCTGAGTTCTCCAAAGATAATGATTATAATTTATTTCGTCCATCGCTCCCCTTTGACCTCAGACATTAGGGGGCATCTGTTATCAACCCAAATGGCACTTCTTCGTCTGGGTGCTAACACTTCATATGTTGGCACACAAAAGGACACTTATGGATTGAAGGTTGCCTAAACACTATAGATAGGCATGACATGAGATGCATTCACTATCCAACCAACTTTCCATTTTACATTTTTATATGTTGATTGATGTACATGAATATCTCCATAGCAACTCGCGTACATACGCGACTATCTCCACAGCATCTCGCGTACTTGTTGAAATATTGTAACTTCAAAGAATATTCTATATGTATCTTTTGTGGTCCCCGATGGTCCTACCGAGAGAACCACTTGTATTATCTTGTACCCTGATGATTCTAATCGAAAGAACTATTAAGATTCATGAGGTTTTCCCCTCTAATTGTAAAGGTGGGTCATTAGCACCCCAGTGTGGTTACTTGATCCTACATGTGTAACTCGATCCTACATGATTAACTCGAGCCTACATGTCGGATGAGTTAATTGAAGTGAATGGATGAATATAAATAGAGGTGTATCTCTCCTCATTTGAGCACACACTCTCACTTGAGTAGTGCACTTGTGGAGGAGAGAAGTAGCTGGAGAAGGAGGAGGATCAAGTTTTTGATCTCCTTGCTGGTTTTATCTTTTACCTTTTTGGGGTATCTATATTGAGGAAGCTTTTGCTGGGTTTTTCCCTTTAGGGTTTTCCCAAGATAAATATGTGTTGTTCTTGTGATGCTGTTTCTTTCAGTGATCCTGTGTATATGCTTTCGTTATGAAAATGAAATGAAATACTGATGTCTTAGCTAAGCATATGAAAATTTAACATGGTATCAGAGCTAACTTGAATAGGACAACTTTCACAAGGAAAAATAGCCCACTCTCTGTCCCCAGAAGAAATTAGGGCTTCTTGCAGAAGAAGAATTTTTTAGTGAGCCTAGAATAGGATTGATCTACTCATGAAAATCGAATTTTAGATACCTGGATCAATATTTTTGGTTGGGTGAAACTCCAGGAAAGTCAAACCCTAGTTTGACCCCGAGCCAGAAAAACCCTAAATACTAAAACTGCTAAGTTTTGGTACATTCGCTATATCCCGAGATTGGAGAAGGTTCAGGAGATAAAAATTGTAGAGACCAAACATAAAATCCTTATGTATATTGTGTCCAAAATTCAGCTTCATATTTGCTATATTATGGGAGATATGATCCCTCCAAGTTATGGTTCCATCCTCTTCCAGAATTCATCCCTAAACAGGACACCTAGAGAAAATCGCTATATCTTGGGCTACCTAGGTCCAAATGGAATTCCTGAAGATGTTCCAGAAAAATCATGGACTTTAATCTCTATGGTATGAATATTAGACTCAGAATATGAACCAGTGACACGTGGAATTCCGTACAACTTCATTGTTCTGAACAGTCCTGTAACAGGTCACCCTGGGAAAATGATCATAAATCCCAATTGGTGAAACAAATTCTGATGTAAACTATGGTGTTGGATCAGGAACATGCAAAGTTACCTTATTGTGAAATTTCAGACATAAATCAGCAGTAATTTCGGAGATATCATAGAAACAGTGACATGCATTTCTGCAGAAGAAATTGGAAAACTAGGGCTTCCTGTTCCGGGAGCTTCCCTCCACTATTTTAAGAAAAGGAGTACATTGGACAGCCCCACTTGAATAGATATATCTTTCTATCCAATCAGATCTGAAATATTCCAAGTTTTAAAAATTAGGGTTTCTCTGACAAGCCCTAGATCAACTAGCTCTAGAAGCAGGACGAACACCTCAAATCGGTAAGATCTAATCTTTTGCTATTTTCATTTGAGGTTCTCATTTCAAAGTGATATATCACATCAGTTGACAAATTTCAAGCATGGAAGTATTTTATCTCTCTGAAGAAAATGAATTGGACACCTACATGAGTAGAGAGGTTCTAGTTCCATACGAAGATGAGGCTCAAAGCCTTACACAAGAAGAACTTGATCAAGGCCAAGAAGATCATTGTTGATTCAATCACGGATCAACTTATACCACAAGTGTCTTCCCTAAAGACACCGAATATGTTTGATTCCTTGATCAAGCTATTTGAATATAAGAACTTAAATCAGAAGATGGCTTTGAGAAAACAGTTGAAGAATGTGAAGATCTAGAATGCAGAACAACTTGAAGCGGTAGAAGAAGAATGTATGCCAAAAGTAAGTGATTACTTTCAGCTCGACTAATAAGAAGAGAAGAAGAAGATGGGAACAATTGAAGATCAAGATATCACCATTCAAAGAAGATCCCTCAAGTGATGAGGAATATGAAAAACTCAATTCTTGAAGAACCTCTTATTCATCTTATCATTTGGATAAGAAATGATGATTTCATGAATGAAGAAGATGATAAAGCAGAATTATCAAGATGGAGTCTACCCACGAAACAAATAAAAGATAAGTATTCAGTTTCCATTTCATGATATTGTTTTGTTATACATTTGATTATATTCAGTTGATGTTTTATGCATGATAGTTTGTTTACATTAATACTACTAATATGCATGTGATGGGTGAGTATATCATGGCACTATACAACTCTCCAGTGCTACTTATCAAACCTCTTTGCTGACATATTGGATTAGTGCACAATCTCAATGATGTCATGGTAGAAATGGAAGGCATCTAGAAATTTTCTGTGAGATATGGATGAATGTTGTATTGGCTAAATAGTTGTATGATGCATAAGAATTTGTCGTTATGCATATGTTTCATGAAATAGTTCTAACCATGCAACTGGTGCATTTGAATTGTAGGAAAGGTCTTGTACAACCTCCTACAAGAAAAGAAGGATGAGACTTGTTCCAAAGAACAAGTGATGACAACCCAATAAACATGAATCTGAAGCTCCCAGGGTCAGAGACACCATAACGGAAGAAAGAGCTTCAGAAAGCGATAGATCCACCTCAAAGGATGAAGACCACCATGGGTATGAGAGATAAATCAAGATGAAG
>LPNX010432993.1:969023-994120 GCA_001517045.1 Pseudotsuga menziesii | reverse complement strand
CCCAAACCAGAAGGAAGGAGTATTGTATCCTCCAAATGGATATACAAAATAGAGCATGCAGCTGACTAAAGTATCGAGAAGTATAAAGCAAGATTTGTGGCCATAGGTTTCTTTCAGAAAGAGGGAATTAATTCTGAAGAGACACTTACTCCAGGAAGTAAGGTACACTTCCTTCAGAACTATCATGGTAGTTTCTTCCATAATTAATTAAAGACAAGCCTTCCTTAATGGTATGATTGAGAAAGAGTTTTTTCATCGAATAGTCACAAGGATTTGAAGTTGAAGCCAGATGGAATCACGTATGCAAGTTGAAGAAGGCCCTCTATGGCCTGAAGCAAGCTCCCAGAGCTTGGTATGGAAGAATAGATAGTTTCTTGTTGAGCATGGGATTTACCAAGAGTAAAGCTGATCCTAACCTTTATCTCAAGGTTGTAGAAGATGAACTTGTAATCCTGTTAATATATGTGGATGACTTATCCTTGACAGGAAATGAGAAACAGGTCATGGAAAGCAAGAAGAAACTAGCAGAAGAATTTGAGATGAAAGACCTTGGGTTAATGCATTATTTCCTAGGTGTGAAAGTATGGAAAAGTTCAGAAGAAATATTTCTCAACCAGGGAAAGTATGTGGTATAGATATTGAAGAGATTCAATATATTGGAATGCAAAGTCATGGCCACACCCATGGACTCCAACCTGAAGCTGTTAGCTGATGACTCATCAGAGTTAGTGGATATGACTCATTACAGACAGATCATTGGGTCATTTATGTACTTAACAAATGCTAGACCAAACATTTGTTTTGCTTTGAACACCTTAAGTCAATATCTTGTTCAACCAAGACGGGTTCACCTAGTAACTGCAAAACATGTGATGAGATATATGAAAGGGACTATAGACTTTGGTTTATATTATGATGGTAGCCATGAGTATAGATTGTATGGCTACACAGATGCAGATTGGGCTGGAAGTATCTCAGACAGGAAAAGCACATTAGGTAGATGCTTTTGTTTGGGGTCTGCTATGAGTTCATGGTTTAGCAGGAAACAGTCCAATGTTTCTCGTAGCATGGCTAAAGCAAGATACATAGCAGATTGCTATGCTAAGTTGTGAAGCCATATGGATTCGGAAGCTGATATCAGGTCTCTTTGAACTGAAGATGGATACTACAATGATTCTATGTGATAACCAGATTTGTGATGACAGAGAACCCTGTGTTCCGTCGTAACACATAGAAATCCAGTATTTCTACATACGAGATAAGATGCAAATGACGATGTTTAAGTATTCCCATACTGAAGATATAGATGATGTTTCAATATTTACATACTGTAGATAAAGATGATGGTGATTCTGTATTTCTATACTGAATATAGAGATGATGATGCTTTTAGTATTTCTATATTGAAGATATAGATGACGATGCTTTCAGTATTCACATACTGGAGATACAGATGGTGATAGTTCAGTATTCACATACTGAAGATGTAGATGATTATGGTTTGGTTGCTGATGTTCTAACAAAGCCTCTGTCTAGAGTAAAGTTCGAACACTTTCGAGACAAGCTTGGTGAGGTTCGGAAGAACCTTCCTCGAAAGTCAGAGTAGTGATGTTGCAATGGGATTGTATCATCCCTGGGCATCTGCCCTAAAGTGATCCAGCGACCTCAGTCCTCAAGAATGAAGAGGGATTGTATCATCCCAGGACATCTGTCCAAAAGTGATTCGGTGACCTTGGTCCTCGAGAATGAAGAGGGATTGTATCATCCTGGGACATCTGTCCAAAATAGATTCAGTGACTTCGATCTTCGTGAATGTGGTGGGATTGCATCATCCTTGAACTTCGGTTCAAAATGTATCCAGAGGTCTCGGCCCCCATGAATGTGGTGGGATTGCATCATCCTTGAACTTCGGTTCAAAATGTATTTGGAGGTCTCGGACCCCGTGAATGTGGTAGGATTGCATCATCCCTAAAATTCGGTTCAAAATGTATCCGGAGATCTCGACCCCTGTGAAAGTGGTGGATTGCATCATCCCTGAACCTCGGTTCAAAATGTATCCAGAGGTCTCGGACCCCGTGAAAGTGGTGGATTGCATCATCCCTGAACCTTGGTTCAAAATGTATCTAGAGGTCTCATCCCCCGTGAAAGTGGTGGATTGCATCATCCTTGAACCTCAATTCAAAATGTATTTGAAGGTCTTGGCCCCCGTGAAAGTGGTAGGATTGCATCATCCCTGAACCTCAGTTCAAAATGTATCCGGAGATCTCGGTCCCCATGAATGTGGTAGGGTTGTATCATCCTTGAACTTCGGTTCAGAACGGATTCGATGACTTTGGTACTCGAGAACGTGTGTTGATTCCGTAATTCCTAGAGGAAGGATTGTCTGAGTTCCACATCTGTGTTGATCCCGTAATTCCAAAAGGAAGGATCGTTAGTAACTCCGTAAATACCTAAATCCCGTAATTCCGAAAGGAAGGATCATTGAATTGATCCCGTAATTCCAATAGGAAGGATTGTCTGAGTTCCACAGATGTGTTGATCCTGTAATTCCAATAGGAAGGATTGTCTGAGTTCCACATCTGTGTTGATCCCATAATTCCGAAAAGAAGGATCGTTAGTAACTCTGTAAAGACCTAAATCCAGTAATTCTGAAAGGAAGGATCATTGAATTGATCCTGTAATTCCAATAGGAAGGATTGTCTGAGTTCCATAGATGTGTTTATCTCATAATTCCAATAGGAAGGATTGTCTGAGTTCCACAAATGTGTTGATCCCGTAATTCTGAAAGGAAGGATCATTAGTAACTCCATAAAGACCTAAATCCCGTAATTTCGAAAGGAAGGATCATTAGTGACTTCGTAAAGACCTAAATCCCGTAATTCTGAAAGGAAGGATCATTGGTAACTCCGTAAAGATCTAAATCCCGTAATTTCGAAAGGAAGGATCATGTTGATGTTTTGATGATGTTGATGTTTTTATGATGATGATGATGTACTGATCGAAAGATCAGAGTGTGATGATGATGATATTTTGATGTTTTCATGATGATGATGTTTTTATGATGATGATGACGTACTGATCGAAAGATCAGTGTATGATGATGATGATGTACTGATCGAAAGATCAGAGTATGATGATGATAACATACTGATCAAATGATCAGTATGTGATGATGACGACGTACCGAATCAAAAGATCAAAATATCATGATGATGATGTTGTTCGAGAATTGAAGTATGATTATGGTGCTGATCATGATGTTACCGATCAGGTTGCTAATCGAAAGAACAAAATGCTGAAGAAGTTGTTGCTGATCGAAAGATCAAAGTACTGAAGATGTTGCTGATCGAAATGTTGAAGATGTTGTTGCTGATCAAAAGATCAAAGTGCTGAAGATGTTGCTGATCGAAATGTTTAAGATGTTGTTGCTGATCGAAAGATCAAAATGCTGAAGATGTTGCTGATCAAAATGCTGAAGATATTGTTGCTGATCTAAAGGTCAAAGTGCTGAAGATGTTGCTACTGATTGAAAGGTCTAAGTGCTGAATATGTTGCTGTTTGAAAGCGCAAAGTGTTGAATATGTTGCTGAATATGTTGCTGAAGGTGTTGCTAATAAAAATGTCAAAGTGTTGAAGATGTTGCTGATCAAAAGGTCAAAAGATGTTGATGCTGATCAAAGAGTTGTTGTCGTTGAAAATTGAAGACGAAGACTATATGATGTTGAAAATATTCCAATGATTTATAGATGTATTACCTTGATGATGTTGATGATGTCCTCTATCTCTCTCCTACTATTGTTGTTGTTGATGTTGTTGTAGAATACCCTTCTAGTTAAGGGGGAGTGTTGAAATATTGTAACTTCGAAGAATATTCTATATGTATCTTTTGTGGTCCCCGATGGTCCTACCGGGAGAATCACTTGTATTATCTTGTACCCCGATGCTTCTAATCGGAAGAACTAATAAGAGTCATGAGGTTGTCCCCTCTAATTGTAAAGGTGGGTCATTAGCACCCCAGTGTGGTTACTTGAGCCTACGTGTCGGATGAGTTAATTGAATTGAACGGATGAATATAAATAGAGGTGTAGCTCTCCTCATTTGAGCACACACTCTCACTTGAGTAGCGCACTTGTGGAGGAGAGAAGTAGTTGGAGAAGGAGGAGGATCAGGTTTTTGATCTCCTGGCTAGTTTTATCTTTTACCTTTTTGGGGCATCTATATTGAGGAAACTTTTGCTGGGTTTTTCCCTTTAGGGTTTTCCCAGGATAAATCTGTGTTGTTCTTGTGATGCTATTTGTTTCAGTGATCCTGTGTATATGATTTTGTTATGAAAATGAAATGAAATACTGATGTCTTAGCTAAGAATATGAAAAGTTAACAGTACTGTACGCGAGTATCTTCATTGCAACCCGCATACATATTTGTACGCGAGTTTCCCTTATAGCAACTCGCGTGTCATACACGGGTTTCCAATATCAATACTCGCATACACCTCCATTCAACATTAAAAATAATAAAACATGATTAATGGAGATTTGTTGAGCCCTAATAATTAACTATCTCAACTGTCTCAACCTCCTCAACCTTCGAAACTGCTCTATTTCCTAAAGTATAAATAGAGGACTTGGGGAGGGAATTAATCAATCAATATTGGAGAGAAAAGTTATGCTGGTGGTGTATCTTCAGAAGTATTTGGAGCAGCAGAACTCAGAATCCTTTGGTTGTATAGGAGTCCTTGTTTCAGGCATTGGGTTGTACACTTATCTCATTCACTATTGTTAATAAATAGAATTCTTCTTCCAACCTTGTGTTGAGTCTCTTTCATGTATCATTGTTTGATGAATATTTTTTATTAAGCACTCTATATATTGTTCATCTAACTTGTCATATATACATGTATAAGATTGTACTTGGAGAATTGTCTCTTTGCAGGTGAAGGAGGTGCATCCCTGAAAGCTTTGGAGAGAAGCAGAGCAAGAGAAGCCAAAGCTTGGATCAACCATCGTTAATCGGGTGAGTCCACCATATCTTCCTATTTCCTTTCTGTACTTTAAAGCTGATTGTTTGCAAGTTTTAGAAGTACGTTGGTAACCCTAGACCCTAGGTTATAAGGGTGTTTATTCCTGAACAACAAATAGTGAAATAGTTATGATCACTTCAAATTTGTTACCTCGTCACCATTAGTGCATAAAGGAACTCCATTGAAAAGTAGTTTATTTCTTTAAAACACTATCTTGGTTGTGGATTTTCCTCCAAGCAAGATTTTTTTAAATAAAAGTTGATGGTCCTAGTATAGAAGAATGCATAAAGTGGATAAAGTCAAAACATCTAATATATTGAAAAATAGTTTTACACCTTAATTTAAAGGATGCTATCATATGGTGAGACTCATATGGAATTAACTATGAATATATAAAGGCGCTTTCAGACAAAGGATATGAGCAAACATTTTTAGACAGGTGGTCTCATGGAACTAAGAAGGATACAAATAACACTAGGAGTTTGTTTTCATGCACACATTTCCTATTACAAGTTTAAGTAGAAAATATTTATTATTTCTATAAAACCTAGTACCAAGCATGTTTTTAACAATGTTAACTTGGATAAAATACTGCAAGTCCTCATAAACCATACTCAAAGAACCTAAGTTAGAGGGTGAGAATATTCAAAGTTTTATAAATCTGAATATTACTATGGATAAATGTGTGTTGCATTTATATTTTCATGCTATAGATATGTATATTGGGAATGTTATTTTGAAGTATCCTTGGATTGAATTAGTTGGTGAAAAATAATATTAATGCGCAAAATAATTTTTTGAAGCTTTGGTACGAGAAAATTAAAAGTGTATTACAACATATTTTTATTGATCAAGAGCCCAGGTGGCACATGAAGAAGTTTTTGTAGAAACTATTGACACATCCAATGAAGAGTCTAAGGTTGAATCAAAGGAATAAAAATATACCAAAACACATGAAGAAAATCCATAGGAAGGGAATAAAAATGAAAAATAATCTAAAGAGATACATGTACCAAAGGAACCCCGCGTTGAAGAGCTGAAAGAATAATCAATAGATAAAGTTGGTGCATATCACCACCCACACCACCATGAGAGACCATGGTCATCAAGGAAAGGTCATGAGCATCAAAAACTTATTAAGGAACATGAACTTATAAAGGAAACAAATATGGATGCACGTGGAGAACTAAAAATAATGCATGGAGATATCATGGTAGCAGAGTGACAAGGTCAACATGGAACCAAATGAACAACCAAAATCAAGATCAATAATGAAAAGGATGCATTTAGACCCTTCACACCTTTCATTAGTATCGATGGATGCTCATACTTGGTACCAATTGACTACATTTCTTAGTCAATCGTATTGTATGGATTTCTCTCATGTTTCGAGGATGAAACATGTGAAAGGGGATGGAATGTAGTGTATGTATAGAAGATAATATAGGGTAATTATGGAGGTACCCAAGGGGATAATGAATGTAATCATAGAGAGAATAATGTGAGTAAACAAGAGAGGTATGGAAGAGGATAATAATGTAATATTTTCATCGTAGAATAATATCACTTAATAGCTGGTGGGTAATACTTATAATTATTCCCACTAAGTAGTTAGAATAAATGTTATAATACTTATTTTCTATATTGTATTTTAATATTTATTAAAATTCAATATAAAACATGCCCTTTCACTAATAACTAGTATTTTGAACATGGTTGTGAATTGACATTTTATTATTGTTATGAAAATAAAATATTTAAAAACTCTAAAAACAATTTATAATTGAAGTGCGTCCACTTTTGATTAGAATGTAAAATGTGAACAAACCATGACGGTAGGATCCACCTTCCATGTTAACATATTTATTAATATTTTTGATAAACATTAAACCATGTATTTTTATAAATAAACCATTATTTTGGTTAGTATGGTTAGGATCAACGTCACATTGAGAACAATCATGAATATTATGAAAACCCTAACATGGGTTTCTAAAGACTTTAACTAGGTTTCCATCTTGGAGTCAAGTCGATGAGGCCTAGTGCCAATCAAGACTAAAAAAAGTGGGAAGTTGGCAATTTTTTTTGTGTTAAGAAAAATATGTCCAAAAAAAGAAAAAGCATATTTACAAACATTTCAGGGAGGAAATAGGGTTTACAAATACCTTTCTTCCCCCTGGATAAGGAATTACCTTTTCTTCCTCCTTATGACAACTGGATGCCAATAAACCGCCACTTGGAGGCTTCTACCAAGACGAATAGTTGTTGTACGAAGAGTGTCATCAATCACTTGATATGAAAATATCTATTTCTGATCCAGGAGGATATTGGTGGCCACCCACCTATTCCTCTTGGACCCCCACCACTATTTATTTCAGTTTTCCAGTTTCCTTAATTGTAGCACAATTTACTATTTTTGGCAGTTTTCGGGTCCTAAACTTCTGGAGTCGTTTTGAGGCCCTAAACGACGTTTTTTTGGCATTGAATGGTTGGGAAAATATGAGTCTGTTTCGGACTCCATATTTGTCTTTTATGGATGTAGTCCTTAAACAGATATTTCTAATGATATATCATGCGCATCAAATGGAGGTAGTATGCTAAAGTTACAATCCCGGGAAATTGATGTACCAAGTTACCAAATGGGGTCCACATTAAGGTGTTTCACCTCCTAGGGTTAGGTTTTTGGACGTGAAGGTTTTCCATTGTTTCTCAATAATATATAGGCCTTCAAGCCTCATTGTAACAGGGAGTTCAGAGGCATGTAGCCACCACATCTCTTCTCAGAGATAAGCTACCAGCACTCTAGCTAGTTTATTTCCATTCTGTATGTAAACAAGTTTCAGTTATTGATTAATGAAATGAAGTGTTATTTCCGCTGCATATTTGTTTCGATGGTTATTTGTGTATTCTGTTGTGTTCCTGCATAAATCCGGATCAATTTCCATGTGTCTTGGGTCTTGATGGGACAAACATTTTGAAACCCTGCATTTATGAAGGGTCAGTTGAAACCAACACTCTTCATCCAGTTCTATGGTTTCCTATCCAGAACGTTGTGAAAAACTCAAAAACTGAGGTTGTAGTTTTAACTACCGATGTATGTGCTTTTGGAGAGAAGCAAAAAGGCCACTCCCTAAGAGCGGGTGGTATTAAAACATATGATCGGTTTGCAATTTTAGATATGGTAAAGGGGAAGGATTGGGGTCATGTGTGATCAGATGTTGGTGTGGATCTTGAGAATGGTTGAGTTTTGGGTTCATTTCAAAAACTCTACATCAGTGACACACCTCGAGCAAGGAGGAAACTAAAGGTTTTCAAAGTAAAAATAGATATTGAGTGTTTTACAATTGGTAAAGATATTACTTTGTAGAAGGTCAAAGGTTTAAATGGCATGGAATTTGAAGGTAAGTTGGGGTATATCAAAATGAATTGCCTAGAATTTATAGACTGGGTTAATGTTTTTCAGAAACCCTTATTTGACTATGCACCACAGGTCATTTGGTTGCCTCGTGGTTGGTTTTGCTTCATCTTTCTGTCTAAAGAACATGCTCAGAAAATACTAAAGGAATATTGGGTAATTTGTGATGGCACTTTGGTTATATGGAACTGGATAGTGGATTTTATCCTTTAAATCAAAAGGTTTACAAGAGGCATTTGTGGTTACTTCTATCGAGGCTGCCTATTCAATTTTGGTCGGAGGAGATTCTGATAAATTTGGGAAATCATCTAGGAAAATTCATTGTTATTGATAAATATAATATGAGGTCGGGAGATAAAAAATGGTTGGGTAATGATGGAATTCAATATTTTGAAAGGATTGGCAGAGTCCCTATTGATAAATTGGGGGGATTTCTCTTTTGAACAAAGTCTAGATTACAAGGGAATCCCTTTTCGATGCCTTTTTTCCACAATAAAAGGAATGTAAAGAGAGAATCTCGTTCTTTGTTGAATAATTTTGATTCTTCCAAGCATCAGAAGATGAACAAGCTTACTAAATATCTAATGGTACCACTACGTGATCACTCTTTGAAGGATGAAGATAGCTCCTATAAAGGTATGTCTATTTGCACTTCTCATGTTCCTTATGAAGATCCATCCTCTATAGAACTTATCTTTATTAAGTCGGGTGAAAGGGATTACTCACGTAGAACTAGCTCTTTGTTGGACCCTCATTTTATAAAGGATAATACAGAAAGGTCTCCTTCTTCTAAGTATTTGGGGTTTGATCCAGATATTCTTAAATATGGGACAAGAGAGTTTCTAGGAGTGGAAGATGGTGGTGTTTGTAGTAATCCTCCTTGTGTTGGAAAAAACCCTAATACCATCCTTGTTAGCCCTAGCTTAGAGGAATCGACTAATATTGTCTGTTTAAAGGGGTTGACTTGGGATGTTTCAAAGGCACATGAGGACTGTACGATGGTAGGATATTTTGTCAAAAAATACCTTACCATTTATGCTAACATCAAATAGTGTTCCAATTAATTCAATTATATGTAAAAACGTGACAATTAGAAGAAATAATAGAAAGAAGGATCCAAGAGAGAACATTTTGAATGAAGAAGAAAATAAACTACTTCTGGAAGCAGGCTACATTCCGATCTCTGATAGAATTCGCATGACAAAGGAAGGAGGCAGTAGTGTAACTGATAACTGTAGGGAACTTACAGCATAGAAGCCTCTTTTGGAGGTTTTAAAATGATATGCATCTCTTTAAATGTTAGGGGATTAAGGGGTGGTCCCAAATTTTGTTCCCTCAAAAGTTTCATAAATAGTAACAAAGAGGACATTTATTTTTTCCAAGAATCTATGAACTTGGGAACAAAAGCTCGTTATATTATTATAAGAATATGTGAGAATTGCTTCTCAAGTAAATCTAGGATCTAGAACAATTTCACCATCAAAGTGTTTGACAAAATATGTAAGAGAAAAACAAAGAGACTGAAATAGATGGAATAGCACATGTGAAAGGTGTTAAAATATAACCATTATACTACAACACACCTTGTAGGTATGTATGATACATATTTATAGTACATTTCAAACAATTAGTGAGCCCCTGGTGTCCATGTGAATGCATCCAAGTGTCATACTAGGATTTGACCCCTAACCCCCCTAGGTTGACCAATAGGATACCAAACCTAACCAAACAGTCACGAATCCATGTGTGAACATGTAGGAAGCATGTATGGGTCATTAATAAGGGAAGAAAATCATGGGAGAGTGCATGGGTGAGTGGAGGAATCTCTAGGAGGAAAATAAATGCCAAGGAGACCACAAAAAACCACTTTCACACACACCAGCGCTCATAATCAAAGATGGAACTGGTTTAAAATTAATACTCAGTCTGAAATGTTAGGATGTTCAAACTAGAGCACCTCAACTAGACTTAATGAGCCATAATCACCTATTTGACCAGTATTGGTCAGTATAACCTAAGTTAGACCATAGAGCATAGCACAAGGCCAATGTTTATGTCTCCTCAGTAGATCATTAAGGTACTAAGGAGGATTATTGCTCCAAAACCCCCCCTTAATCCTGACTTAGTACACCACATGATTTATTAAGGTCTTGGAAACTAAGGCACAAGTCACCTTTTACAACAAAATTGTATTGATCCATGTAACAGAGGTAAGGAGGAAAATCTCATGGGACAAAACCTCCCCTCAAAAAATGGATTATGACATAGAAACAAAAACTATATACACTCCAAACTAGATGAGTATGTCTAGAGAAATCTTCTTCTTGGGAAGAATTGGAATGTGCTCAACCAACTTAGGAACAGTTGCATGATGAATCGTCATACCATGTAGAACAATTGAAATGCACTGATAGGAGAGTGAATGGTTTTGTTAAAACTTGAACCTCGATCTAAATAGGATGACATGCCCAAAAGATACTTGAAGTGCTTGAGAATAGGTGACCCCAAGAAATTCACAAGGATCTTGAAGCATCAACTTTGAATGAAGGTTGTAATCAGATCCAAGAAGGTGGAACACGAGTCTCAAATGTGCCATTGTGATGGTAAATGCTTCTCCATATTCATATGAACTTGAAGGAACTATACTAGACATGGTGGAGGAATACTTGGGAAATAGAGTGTGAAGCAATGGCAGATATTCACTTGACATCCAATACTCTCATGTGAAGAAAACCCATATTCTAGAGAATGATCGCTATGAACATCAACTAGCAATACATATTCACCATTCGTAACATAAGACATAGAGGAGAATGGTGTAGAATGGTTAGATAACTCTTACGTGGTAGTGATGGAAGCAACTCATATGCTATCTTCATGAAAAATAGATTCTTGACAAGGAGAGGAAGCCACAAAGGAAGAAACTTGAGTTGGATCATTTGTTGAATATTTGGCTAGTTCTTCTGATTCATTTCAAACAACTTCTTGAGAAATGCATGAGGTCGAGATCATAGGAGGGAGAACACATAAGGAGGTTCCCATTTTCTTTCTCTCCATATATCTCACATCTTCTTTCTGCATGCCAATAGCTTCATCTATATTTCTCCAAATATCGAATGGGTACTCAGCAGAATCAAGGAGATAGTGCATGGTAGGAGGTATAGTGAGACACATAGTTCCATAGGCTCTATCATTGTCATTAAGCCAATCACACTTCTCTTGACAACACTCTGGATCTCTCACAACACCAATGGACACATCATAGAGACATTTCCTCTTGAGATATGCACACATCTTCGACTTCCATTCAAAATAGTTGAATGCGGAAAGGAGATGAAGTGCTTTCGAATCCATGAATTTGTTGTAAGAACCTGCAATGAAAAACACTTAGATAAACTTGAAATATGTCCTAAACAACAACTCAAACCTCATAAGATTTGTTTTCAGATCCAACTATATCTGACACCATGTGAGAATTTCTTCTCAAGTAGATCTAGGAGCTATAAACATTTCACCATCAAAGTGTTTGAAAAAACATGCAAGAGAAAAATAAAGAGACTAAAATAGTTGGAATAACACATGTGAAAGGTGCTAAAATCTAACCATTATACTACAACACACCTTGTATGTATGTATGATACATGTTTATAGTACATTGGAGACAATTTGTGATCCCCTGTTGGCCATGTGAATGCATCCAACTGTCAGAGTAGGATTTGACCCCTAAACCCCCCTAGGTTGACCAATAGGCTACCAATCCTAACCAAACAGTCACGAATCCATGTGTGAACATGTAGGAAGCATGCTTGGGTAATTAATGAATGAATAAAAGCATGGGAGAGTGCATGGATGAGTGGAGGAATCTCTAGGAGCAAAATAAATGCTAAGGAGACCAGAAGAAACCACTTTCACGCACACTAGCGCTCCTAGTCAAAGTTGGAACTAGTTTGCTATTAATGCACAGTCTAAAATGTCAGGATGTTCAAACTAGAGCGCCTCAACTACAATTAATGAGCCAGAATCACCTATTTTACTAGTATTGATCAATATAACCTAAGTTAGACCATATAACATAGCACAAGGCCAATTTTTATGTCTCCTAGGTAGATCATTGAGGTACTAAGGCAAATTATTGCTCCAACATAATATTAAAAGACTGGGAAATGTGTGCTATAGATGTGGAAGGTTTATCTGGTGGTTTGGTGGTAGCTTGGAGTCCAAAAACTTGTTATTTTAAACCTTATAGAACTTGTGTTGGGATCTTTTTGGAGGGAAAATTTCAGGGCTTCGAGAAATTTATGCACTTATTGAATATATATGATCTTATAAGGATAGAAAGAAGTTTTTGGATAAGATTGAAGGTAGTAGTTTGTTAAGTCTTGATAATTTGGTAATTGTTGGAGATTTCAACTTGAACTTACAATCTTTTGAAAACTGGGGTAATGCTTCTCTTTCCAATCCTTTGGCTAACTATTTCTTAGATATTTAAAAAAAATATTAGTTAGTAGACATTGTTCCCTTAAAAGACACTCCCACATGGAAAAATAGTAAATAGGGTGTTGAAGGAGTGTGTAAAAGACTCAATCGCTTGCTTATGAAATAATCTTTGGTGGATTATTGTTCAAGATATTGATCCTCGGTTTTTCATACTAATTGTCATACCACTTTCCAATTGCTTTATAGGTTGATGTTGATCATTTTCACTCAAGTTGTCCTTTTAAGTTTGATCACTCTTGGATTAAAAATGATTACTTTTGTTTGAAGATTAAAGACATCTGGTTATATGTTACTTGACTAGAAAATATGAATGTGATGGATCTCTTAGTTCTTAAATTGAAGTTACTTAAAAACAAGTAATTTCATGAATACAAATAAAACCTATAGAAGATAGATCCTCTTTATAAAAAATTGAAGATGAAATTACAAAACTCATCTTGATTAACTTGATAGGATGCTTTTCTGCAGAAGATAAAGATAAACTACTAGAGCTGACAATAAAAAAGGATGTTATCTTAAAGAAAGAAGAAGAGAAAATGAGACTGAAAAGTAGAGCCCTTTGGATCGAGGCTGGTGATAAGAATATTCATTTTTTCCATAGATATGCTTCTTACTACAGGAATATAAATACAATCTAGGAAATATAGAATGACGAGGGGATCAAGGTTAAATCCCAGGATAAGATCAAAAAAATGTTGAATTTCACTTCAAATCCCTTTTCAAAGACCAGAGGAAAGATCACATTGGAAATCAATTGCAAGTTCTTGAACATTTTCCTTTTTTTGTTCTCAAGGGAAGAAGGACTGGAGGTTGGTAAAGAAATGTCACTTGATGAAATTCAGAAGGTTTTATCCAAGTTTGCCAACGACAAAATCCTCGGTCCTAATGGATGGACAGTTGAGTTATTTTTATCTTTTTTTGATATCATGGGTGAAGATTTGCTAGAAGTTGGGGAGTTTTCCAAAAAGGAGTTTTTTATGATAGGGTATCTAAATTCTACATTCATAACTTTGATTCCTAAAAAAGGTACCCCCGAGTCTTTTTCTGACTTTAGGCGTATTTCTCTTTGCAATATGGTATATAAGATGGTGACTGAGGTGCATTAGAGGAAATTTGGGGTCTAAAATGGGCCTTATAAGAAAATGTGCCAAAATAATTTCTTCTGAGTTGGAATTCAAGAACCAATAGAATTTCAACAAAATGAGTCAACCATAATGGTTGAATTGACATATTTGTCATAAAAAAAAACTACTTTTTTTGTCCGTATTTTTGACATATCTCCCTGTGTTTTTACTCAAATTTCGATCGATAGAGCTCGTTGGATGCGTAATTTAATTCTGTATCCAACGAGTACCCACACTGCATACTTTTGACAAACCCTTCTACCCCAAAAACAAGAAATACTTGAAAAAACGTGATGATGATGTCATCATCACGTTTTTCAGGTATTTCTTGTTTTGTGGTAGATTGGTACATCAAAAGTATGCAGTGTGGTTACTCATTGGATGCAGAATCAAATTCCGCATCCAATGAGCTCTACCGATCAAAATTTGAGTAAAAACACAAGGAGATATGTCGAAAAAACGAACACAAAAGGTAATTTTTTTCTTTCTTCCTCCAAAATTAATAAATATTATTTTATTAAGTTAACTATTATTTTATTATTTTAACTCTTATTTTATTATTTTCCTTAGGAGGCCCATTTTAGACCCCAAAATTCCTCTAATGATTGTTGACATGCTTAAACCTAAACTTTCAGAGGAAATCTCAAAAGAACAATTTGACTTCTTAGCCAACAGGCAGATCTTAGATTCTATCGGGACTACTCAGTAATGTATTCATTATGTAAAACAAAAAGTATTAGCTCTGTTGTGATGAAAAATGACAAAGCAAAGGCTTATGACAAAGTCAATTGGGAATTCTTAAGACCAATTCTTCTTTAGATTGGCTTTCCTAAGCAAGTGATGATGTGGATTATGGCCTATGTTTCTACTGCAAATTTTGCAATCCTAATAAATGGAACTCCTACCTATTTTTCCAGAAGCACACGAGGTCTAAGACATGGATGTCCTTTATCTCCATTATTAATTTTACTAATTATTTAAGGATTAAGAATAATGATCTCTAAAGCTCATAGTGAAGGTCTGATATAAGGTATAAAATTTTTAGATGATGTTATAATTACCCATTTTCTTTTCGTAGATGATGTAATATTTTTTAGGTTGGATAATATTAAGGATTGTAAGGTTTTGTATTCTATATTGGACCTTTTATGAAATGCCATAGGTATGGAAGTCAATGATAAAAAAACCCTGCTCTTATACTTATAAGATTCAAACAAAGTTTATAACAAAATTGGGAAATCTCTTTCAATCTAAGTTTGATCAGATGGAGGATGGTTTCATATATTTGGGTTTTTATTTAAAACCTAACAACTATCATGTGAAGTATTGGTTTTGGTTGATAAAGAGGATAGAAAAAATAATTTCAAATTGGTCTTATAGATTTCTTTCATTGGGTGGTAGGATTACTTTAATTAAGGCTACTCTACAAAGTATCCATGTCTATTGGTGCTCTCTGGTTAAGATCCCAAATTATATTATAAATTCTATCAGAGCAAAGATCTTTCATTTCTTATGAGAAGGGGCAGGAACAGAAAGAAAGTTTCACTTGGAACCATGGGAGGTTCTGGCCTCTCTAAATCACATGGGAGGATGGGGCACTAAATTGTTTTCAATTTTTAACTCAGATCTTCACTTAAAAGACCTATGGAGATGCCTGTTTGATAAAGGTCTGTGGATTAAGGTGATGAAAACCAAATATTTGAAGAAATGTTCAGTTAGCAATTGGCTCAAATTGTCAGAATTCGATACAAATGGAGCCTCAGTGGTATGGAATAGCTTTCTCAAAGTGCTTGAATGGGCGAAAAAATGGAATCGGTTGGGATTTTGGTAATGGTAAAAATGTTATTATATGAGTATATTCTTTTGTTGGGGATAAAGAGATTTTTTCTCCGCCTAAGGAAAGACTTGATCATCTTAAATGGATTGGAATGAATACTCTGGATCAACTAAAGATACCTAAATGGTCAGTCTTAAAGGGTGGTTACTGGCTAAATTCAAGAGATTTGGGTTTGACTGGTGAATCGGCTATACATTGGGAATCTTATATTGAAATTCTAAAAGATGCAGGGGTGAGACTTAAAGTTGGAAATAACAAATTGGTTTGGCCATAGAACAAGAAAAATGCGATCATTACTGCTAAGTTGGAATATGAGTCCATAGCAAAGAATTGGAGTAAGGAAGAGCAAGGTGGTGATATAAAGACCTATGGGAATGGAATATACCTCAAAAATTGAAATCCTTTTGGTGGTTAAATCTTAAAGATAAGCTCTTGACTTGGCATAATCTCATGAAGATGGGATGTTAAGGCCCAAGCTATTGTCTTCTTTGCAAACAGGAAAATGAAACAGTCTTACATATCTTTGAAAATTTCCTTTTTTATAGACAGGTTTGGTCATTTGAAAAAGATATTCTAGGGTTCAGTTTGGATTGGGGTATGGAAAATTTGGAGGTTTCTTTCTCATATTGGTTCCATAACTCAGATTCCTTAAACCTGCTTCCTATTTTTATTTCTTAATCCATTTGGATATCAAGGAATAAATATGTATTTCAAAATATCAATCTCAATGCTATTCTCTATGGGATTAGTGGTATTAGAATTTTTAAAGACTTTTTGAACATCACTCCTCCAAGGAAGATAAAAAGTTACTATCTGGCATATTCCACTTCTTTTGTGTTGAAGGTTACTTTGATGGAGCCTCCATTAACTCCTATTATGGTTGTGGTATGGTATTTATATTAAACAAGGATCGCTATTTTTATTTAATTATGGGTGGTGGATAGGGAACTAATACCAAAGAGGAATTGTTGCATTTATGGGGTTTACTTCACCTTGTTTCCCTTATTGGAATTTTTATATCAACATTTATGGTGATTCTAAAGTGATAATTGAATCTATGAATGATAAATACAATCTACATGTGTTGTTGATCAATCATAGGTGTCAGAGAGTTCAGTATGTAAAAAGATAATTTAAGCATATCACTTTCAGACACATTTCCAGAACCTTTAATACAAGGGCTGATATTCTCTCAAAAGTGCCATTTCACTTATATATGGATTTTAATAGTTTCAAGAATTTTTGGAAGGATTTTTTATCCATGAAGGAGAGGTTGATATCTTAGATCGGGTCTAAATGATGGCTGGAAAGTTCATATGTTTAGATTTTTGTTGTTAATATCTAGTATTTTAATACTACTTATGTGGAAGTATTTCAGATATAGACATAGAATATGAAAAGAAATTGCTCTCAAAGTATTTTTGTTTTGATATGTATGAAGGATGAAAACTATAAAGATGACATGCAAATGTAAAGTTTTTTCTTTGATTAATATAATATCAAAAAAAGATCATTTAAAAAAAATAAAAATAAAAATAAACCATTAGCTTAAATTTTTAATTTTTAATTATGAATTTAACATTTCTTTCCAAATCAACAAATGCATCTACCTCAAGGATGGATGTAGATATGAAAATTAAAAAATCAACTTAAATCATGTTAAATTTATTAATTGGTATTCTTATGTTAAGTCATTTTGATTCAATAGTGCTTGTTCTTGATTAATCCTAATCCTTTCACATGTGTGACAAACTATCTTTTGCTACAAGTATATAAGCCTTAATATTTATTACAATAGTATCATTTTTTTCTATGCTTAAAAGTAAGTATAATAATTTTAAGTAAATATTTTTTAAATTAAATTAAATATTGTAATTAGTATTTTCATTTTGTCTTTTATTATTTTTCATCATTCATAAATTTAAAATCTTTGATTGAGTTTCTATATAATTTCTAGTTCAGTGGTGTTTTTTGTTTTTGTTTTTTCTTTTTCCAGATCTTTGGGGGACTTTCTCCTAGGGGTAGGGAATCAACTCTAATATTTTATTCCTTGTTTGACTCAAAGGTCAGTCCCTCCCTACTAGGTTGTACTCATTATGGAGGTGATGCTCTACGAGATCATGATTTCAACCCTTATGGGGGTATCTTCAGCATTATGTCTACCCTATGGTTATCTTATATTCCTTGAGTATCTTGGTATATGTTTTTGCTTTAGATTTTATTCCTTTGGAGGAATATTTATTTGAGAAGGAGGATGGGACTTTTGATATGGATAAGAATCCTTTGAAGACATTTTTTACTCATGGTTTTGGACAGAAATAATGATCTTTCAATGTTCCTCATCATTATTTTCATCAACCTCGTAAAAATTTATGCTCCTTCTTAGTGGATGGGGTTCATGGAGGAATTTTCCAGAGTCCTTCTCCCAAGTGCTCTCCTTGACTGTGTGGTCATATTCTGACACTGACTCTAGATAGGTATCAAGTGATACTTGATGTTTAGGATGGAATACAAAGAAATATCAAGGGACCCTTTCAAGTTTAACTTCCTATGCTTCATCCTCTTGAATTCTGGCATCTTTCCCTGATGGGGTTTGGGGTTGTCCCTTTGAAACATCCTATTTCAAGTTAGTTGTGGTATTTTTCTTCTCACGTGAACATATTTTGAGGGAAGTCTTTGGAAGGTGTTCAAGTTTCTTTGTTTAGTTTTTGTCAATTGTAGAGTTCAATCAATTAACTGCTTGATCATGATGTATTGGTCCTTGTGGCAGATTATAATTAAAAAATTAATATAAGGCTTATTCCTATGCAAAAGCGGTTTTATATATTAATATAAAGAAATTGCATTGTATTTTTCGACAAAAAATAGTCATTATTACAACACTAAAACATACAACAACTCATTCTCATCATTAAAATACATTTTTTTCTTTTTCCAAACATACAACATAAATATCTACCTAGGTGGTTTAAGGGGATTCATTAGTAATCCAATATCATAACATGTGGGTTCATATTGAGGTTTTCAATATAATTAAAAAGTAGTTCAATATAACATAAATATCTACCTAGGTGGTTTTAAGGGATTCATTAGTAAACCAATCTCATAACATATGAGTTCATATTGAGGTTTTAAATATAATTAAATAGTAATTCAATATATTGGAAGATATTAAAAGTTAGTTTTTTTTTAAGTAAACATATTGTGGGTTGAATTATACATTTGTTTTTCAAGAAAGGGGATTGGGAAGGGAATTGGTGTTGATATAGGAGTGATCCGAATTTATGTGTGAAATAAATGAAACAACAAATATAGAATCATAATCATAGACATTTTGCATATATAACAGAGATACAGTAAACACGTATTCTATTAAATGGCGAAAATAGAACCGATTGTAATACAATAGCTAGAATGGTGGTGGCTATCTCTGAGAAGAGATGTGACTGCTACGCTCATCTATGCAAGGCTAAATAAAAAGTGAGGCCAAATGGGCCTATTTATAATAAGTACAAGGGCTAGAACCCAAAAATTTCAAAAAATAACCCTAGAAGATGAACCGTCATAAAGTTTGCGGCCCCAAGGTGGTAAGTTGAACAATCAACTTCCTAGGGTCATAACTTTTGCATATGATATCCAATTTGGGCGCTCGTTAACTCATTGGAAAGATCTATCCAAGGACTATGCTTGACGACTATGAATCCTTTAGTCTAATTAAAGGAATATTTCCCAAAAAAACATCGTTTAAGGCCTCAAAATGGTCCCGAAAGTTTAGGACCCAAAAAAACGTAGAAAAATAACTAGGAAAGTTCCACAATGGACAATTGTTTTGAGCCAGTGGAATAGGTGGGTGGCCACCAGTTTCCATCTAGATCAATCCTCCCCCCTTAGGAAGCAATGATCTCCATTGTGTCAAATCTTGTTTAATATCTCGAACTGTTTGTTGAGTTGATCTCCTGGTGTGACATTTGTCAAAGTGAAGAGGTTGCTTTTCTTTGGCATCCCGAGAGGGTTGTAATTGCTATATGGATTATTTTTTTTTGGAGGAGAACCTTGAATGCATGGCCCTACATCGTAGAGTGACTCAGATGGATGAGGAAACAATGACTCTGTTTTATTCTTGTGTTTGATGAGCATAGATACCCTGTGCTGAGGGTGTAGAGGTAATCTGTTGTTCTCCTTTAGATGCAATTGTGAAGAGGAATGATTTCATGATGTTAGAGATTATCTTCCTACCTTGCGAGACTGTGTTAGGTGAAACTGTCTCTAGTATCTTATAATAGAGTTTTCATCCCAAAGTAACAATGTCACTGCAAGGAGGTCGGTGTAGAATGTATTGTGAGCCCCATCGCCTCTGTCTCAGGTGAGCACGAGGATTTATGCTGTTCGTGGTGCTGGTTCGTTCCTCCTTGCTTCCAGGTTTTTAGGCTGGAGCGACTGAAGGACGCGCGTCTGGCTTGATCAGCGGCTAGGGCTCTGCGTTCTGGTCTGTGGCCCATGGCTGTGCCTGGGGGAGGGAACCCCCCTCCCTCCATTCCTCTATCTGATGAAGAAGCCTTCAAGAGGCTTGTGTCGGCTACCGGGAAGAAGAACACAGCCCCCCCAATTCCGAAATTTATCAAAAAACTGGACGCAATACCTGAAATCAGCCTGCCAGTGGAGAACCCCATCAAGATTGCCTTGGCCCTGGCGGATCGGGGGTTGGTCGGACAGTTCATGGGTTTGTGGCCCTCCACAAAAACAACGGATGACTGGATACAAAGAAACTGGAGGCCCCAACTGAAGCAAAGCGTCACCTGCTACCCGGTGGGCAGAGGCTTCTACATTTTTGAATTTATCTCCAAGGACGACCGAGACCTCATCTTCAGGAACGGACCTTACTTCATGGGCTCTCAAGGTCTATACCTCAACCCCTGGACCCCGGATTTTGACCCTAATCTAGACGCACCCAAGGAGGTCCCTGTCTGGGTTCGTCTCCCCAATCTCCCAGCACATTGCTGGAACTCAGAATCATTGGAAAAAATAGGTAACGGGCTTGGCCGATACATTGACAAAGCAGACCCCAAAGGCCAATACTCCTGTGCCAGAATCTGCGTAGAGGTAAACCTTGAGGCTGGGCTACCAGAAGCGATCAAGATCTCGGTAGGTGACTGGCAGCATTATCAACAGCTAGACTATGAACAGCTGCCCTTCAAATGCATACTATGCCATGAGCATGGCCACTTCCAAAGGAATTGCCCCAAGCATCAACATGGAAACGATATAGAGGGATGGCAAAGACCTAAAAAAGCCAAAACAACTCCGAAAATCCAAGAAAAAAGGCAAGGAAACGACCCACAAATCCCAAACAGTAAGGAGGACAATCCAGAAGGAAGAAATACACCACCAGACCTCTCTCAGGACCAAGCCATCAACCTCCCGGCAACCTCTGATGAAACCAGCGCTGGAAGAAGAAGCGAGGATAGGTCCAAAGCGGAAGACTCCAGCAAATCCGACGAAGTACCTCTGCAATCAAAGCCAGATCTCGATCCAGTCTTAACAGAGATCACCCCTCCTCACACCTCCATGGGAGAGATCTTAAAAATCGCAAGCCAAGAGGAGGACCCCACCAACATTGACTCTGATCAGGGCGGATTTTCAGATGACTACGCCTTGGAATCAAGCAGCCCACAAGCAACGCCGCTAAAGCCCAGCAGAGGAAGAAAATCCAAAAAAAAACACCGAGAAGAAAGATCCTTCAGAGATGTAGCCAAAGGTGCTCAGAAAACGCTGCCAAACATGATCGGCACCAGATCTAAGCAAGGCCAACCTTCCAAGGGGGCCTCCCCTTCCAAAAAACTCTAAATGCGTTACATCTCCTGGAACTGCCGGGGTCTAGGCTCAAACCAAAAAGAAGAAGCTCTGAAAGACATTATCAGAATAAACAAGCCGGACGTCCTGTTAGTTCAGGAGACAAAAATGGAGGAATCCATCCTCTATCAAGTAGGCCAAGCAATCTGGAAAAAAGGCCCAGCAATTGCAATAAGTTCCAAAGGCGCCTCTGGAGGTATTGCAACGTTCTGGGATGCTACAAAGTTTGATCTGATCAATGAAGATCGTAGTGAACACTGGATCCTCACCATCCTGCTCCATAGAGACTCCAGACTCCAAGTAAGTCTCTTTAATTTATATGTTCCTAACCTATTTCCTGATAAACGCAGCTGCTGGGACACCCTTCAGGCGGCTCTTAGCCAGCACAGCCCAAAAAATATTATTATTGCAGGTGATCTCAACGTCACGCTCTCCATCGAAGAGAAGAAAGGGGGCTCCATAGTAAGGGATCAAGCTAGAGAATGGGTAGAGGACATTATCCTCCATTGGGACCTGATGGATGTCAAACCGCCCTCTGGGAAGTTTACCTGGTCCAACAAGAGACTGGGCCCGGGTCACATAGCTGCACGCCTGGACAGATTTCTCATTCACTCAGACTTCCTTTCCTCTGGTTTGTTAGCCACCTCCAAAATCCTCCCCAATAGCACCTCGGACCACAGACCGATCTCGCTAGATCTCCTTGCAGACGCTCCCTTGGGCCCCATCCCCTTTCGATTCAGTCCGCTTTGGCTGCACCAGGACAACTTTCAGCAGGTAGTCTCAAACTCTTGGTCTCTTCCGGTGCCAGGTTCTCCCTCCTACTCCTGGGAACAGAAATTAAAGAGGCTTAAAGCAGACCTCAAAAGTTGGGCCAACTCCTTTCCAACCCCACCACCCTCAGAATTGTTGCCCAAAAAGCCCTCGAAAACCATCAACATGCAATGGACATCACCCCCCTGTCCAGCGAGACCCTCTCCAAAGAAGCTGAACTCCAAAAGGACTTCTTCAAAGCCTGCAGAGCAGAAGAAGAATTCTGGAGACAGAAATCCAGAAGCCTGTGGCTAAAGAGTGGGGACAAGAACACTAATTACTTCCATAAACAAGCCGAAGCCCGCAAAGGCTTCAAAGCTGTCAATGAAATAAACTTCCAAGGCACCCTGATAAAAGACCACGCAGAAATTAAAAAAGCCGCCTTCCTCACCTTCAAAGATATTTTTTCAGCTCCTGAGGACAGCCCTCTAAATCCTTTGGATCACCCCTTCGACCTCATTCCCCCTTTAATCCAAGAGGCGGACAATCACCTTCTCACTGCCCCCATCTCCTTAAAAGAGCTAAAAAGAGCCCTCTTCAGAATGAAGCCAGATAGTGCCCCTGGCCCCGATGGCTTTTCCGCCATTTTTTACACCAGCTGCTGGAACATAATCAAACTGGACCTGCTAAGGATGGTAAGGCACTCTCAGACCACCTGCAAGATTGGGGGAAGTACAAACTCTGCCTTCCTCCCCCTCATCCCGAAAGAAAAAGGGGCCACATCCTTCTCCCGCTTCCGGCCAATCTCCCTTTGCAACCTCAGCTACAAGATCATAGCCAAAATCATTGCCAATAGACTCAATTCAATCCTCCCCAGAGTCATCCCGGAGAACCAAGGTGGATTCATAAAAGGCAGGAAGATCCAAGACAACATCATCCTTGTTCAGGAGGCCATCCATACAAGTTATCAGAACAAAGAAGAAGGAATGGTGATAAAACTGGACTTATCCAACGCCTTTGACAGGGTAAGACACGACTTCCTCTTCCTAGTCATGGAAAAAATGGGTTTCTCCACTCGCTTCATCAACTGGGTACAAGGCTGTGTTAGATCTCCATGGATTGCCCCTCTAGTAAACGGCAGATCCACTGACTTTTTTCAAGCGTCCAGAGGGCTCCGGCAAGGTTGCCCCTTATCCCCTCTCCTCTACGCAATACAGGCATCAGTGCTAAGCCTCCAGCTCTCCTTCAGAAATCAAGATAACACTCTCCCTGGGCTCCGGCTGGCTCCAAGGGTTAAAAATATAAATCATGCCCAGTTCGCGGACGACACGATTCTTTTAGGAGGAGCAAGTGTCTTCATGGCCAATCACTTCAAAAAAGAGCTGAACCTCTACAACCAGATCTCAGGAAGCAGAATCAATCCTCAAAAAAGCAAGGTCTATAGCTGGCATTGTTCGGGGAAAGAACTAGGAGATATAGCCAGACTGATGGGCATGGAAGCAGTCTACGATTGGGACTCCTTCTCCTACCTTGGAGCTCCAATCTTCAAGAAAGGCGTGAAGCCTATCCACTGGTCACCCATTATTGAAAAAATGAAGAAGAGAATCCAAAAATGGGGCGCCAACTGGTTAAACCCAGCAGGCAAAACAATTCTGCTAAAATCAGTGCTCATGAGCATGCCAGTTTACCAAACCTCCATCCTGCTGGCGCCAACCTCCATACTGAAAAAAATGGATTCGCTGATAAAAAAATTTCTGTGGGAAGGCGGCAAAGGGAACACGCACCGTCTCCACCTGGTGAGCTGGAACAAAATCCAAAAACCTTATAAGGAAGGTGGCCTTCAGGTTGGGGACCTGGCAAATCAAAACCTGGCCATGGGGGCAAAAATTCTGTGGAGACTAATCGCCGGAAAAGAAAGCTGGTGCAGTAAAGTCCTAAGAAAGAAATACTTCAGCGGTGAAAGGCTGCGATGCCTAGATATGCCAATCCTTCGCAAGTCAGGCTCTTCAATCTACAAGCTTTTCCTTAAAGCTCTGCCCTCTTTCAAGCCTAATCTCTATTGGATTCCAGGAAACGGAAAGAAAATAAATCTGTGGGAGGACGCCATCATGGGAGATCAGCCTCTAAATCACAACCCAGGCATAAAAAACATCATGTATTGGGCCCAAAACAACAACGTAAACACCTTGTGGGATATCTCCAGCTGGGAAGAAGACAATGTAAACACTTGGAAGGCCTGGCAGATAGACAATCTCCCCAATTGGTTAAGTGAAGAAAAGGACATCCTAATCCATCTACTCAAAGGAAAAGCACCAGCTGCAAAGAACATGCCGGACAAAAGAGGGTGGGGCCAGCGATCTGGTAATTATTCAGCCAGCGAAGGCTACAAAGCCCTCCTTTCCTTGCCCCACGTCGCTCCTAACCCAGCCAGATGGAATTTTATTTGGAACTTCCCGCTCATGCCAAAAATAGACTTCTTTTGCTGGACTGCTGCTCACCAAAGTATCCTGATGGGGGATAACTTAAAAATCAGAGGGATGGAAGGTCCATACAGATGTCCCCTGTGCTGCTCAGAAGAAGAAACGATGGACCATTTCCTGCTAA
>LPNX010432993.1:768457-968257 GCA_001517045.1 Pseudotsuga menziesii | reverse complement strand
CTCAGCGTTAGAATCAGCTGTAAAAAAGATCCTGGAGAAGTTCAATTAGTGTCATCTCTATTTCGCTTGTGTTTTGTCAGTTCCATCCTTTCTGCTTGTATCCAGTTTCTGCATTCTTTTCCATTAGCTTACTTCTCTGTCTCCTCTGCACTTGCTGGGTGACCTGGGCTCTCCTTAATCCCTGCGCTCTTGATTATATGTATGCAGCACCCGGTGGCTTATTCACCGGCTCTTAATTAACCTTCCCCCTTGTTATAGTCTAAAAAAAACAATGTCACTGCAAGGTCGTGACTCATATACAGCATGATGGTTCCACATAAATGTTTCTCCTAAAAGAACATTACAGACTTCAAGTGGGGCCACATCACATAGTACCTCATCTTTGAAAGAATTTATGCCATATGGTAGGAGGCATTGTTGAGTAATGTGGATACCTCATCCTTGGTTTAGCCAACCGATGTTGTAGGGTTGCGGGTGTGGTGTTTTCAGAAGCTCCAATATCTTGACGACTTTTGTTGAGATCGGGTTCTTTTGGCTGACATTGTCAAAAACAAAATGTAGAGGCATTCATTTCACCCACATTTGCAAGTGGAAGAGGTGCTCCTCTGCCTCTAACTATTGAAGCTCCTATATTTGAATATGTGTGGTAGCAATAGTGGTACTGGGGTCTGCATCAATGATCTGTTTTCCATGGCCTACGGCTATGGCATTGGGTTCTAAATCAAAATTGGGATCCGATTCTGAAGATTTGATCTCGACCACCAATGACTACTTTGAGGGACATTCATCAGTGTTGTGCCAAGGGATTTTATGAAATTTGCATCACTTCTTGGTGTCCTTTTTTGTCTTTTCATTCCCCTTATTTTCTTGTGGTGGGGACTGGTTTTCATTTCCTTGTCCTATGTTTTGCAGGCCAGGGTTTCCCTTGCCTTGCTTCTACGATGGTTTCACATATCCAAAGTCTCGCTTGTTCTTTTTCCAAAATTTATTCTCGATTTTGACAGCATATCGATAGGAAGATACAAGTGAAGAGATGTTGAGGAAGTCCATCTCAATTCGGATGTACCGATGTAGACCACTATGACATTTCAGTATTAGGTGTCGCTCAAAGTCCTTAATACCTAGCTTTGTGCGCAAGGTATGAAAGTTGTTGGTGTACTCCGACACTATATGGTCCCTCTCTTGAAACAGAATGGTCAATTTTGTGTACTAGTCATCATAGTTTTCCACAGGGTAGTATTGTTCCTTGAAAAAATCTATGAAAGAGGCCCAAGTGGGATTTGTCTCAAACATTCTAGACTCGCCTGGTGAGTTTTTCTCCCAATAAGTACCCCACTAATTTTGGACATGGGGGACTGCCTTAAGGAGAGAAAAGGTGATATTTTCCCTGTTGGAGAAACTATGGACAGAGAAATACCCTTCTAGAACATTCAACCAATTATCTAGGGAATCTGCATCGATCTGGCCTTCAAATAAAGGAATATCAAATTTAACTTGTACCTTGAAGGGAGTTGCATCCCCGAACCTGCTACTCGTTGAAGATGCACTTGCCGTTGCAGGCATTCATAGAAGGATTTGGGAGAAACTATCCATCATCTTGTTCCTCTGTTGTTGGAGGGATTCCTCAAGAAGCGACTTGATAGGATCTCCTGATCCGTCGTCTCTCTTTTCTTCCACCATGGGAGTCAATTTGGGACAATGAGAGCGATCAAGTGAAACTAGTTCGAGACCAAACTCTCTATACCCGGACCTCAGCGGGGACATGCACCGAGAAAAAATCAAAGAGAATATTTATCTGATACCATTGATCCATATTTATGTGTGAACGAAATGAAATAACAAATACATAATCATAATCATAGACATTTTGTAAAGATAACATAGATACAATAAACACATATTCTATTAAATGGAGGAAATAGAACCGTCTGTAATACAATAGCTAGAATGGTGGTGGATTTCTCTGAGAATACATGTGACTGCTACGCTCATCCATGCAAAGAGCCTATGTATAATAAGGACGAGGGATAGAACCCAAAAAGTACAAAACATAACCCTATAAGATGAACCCCAAGGTGGTAATTTGAACAGTCAACTTCTTAGGGTCATAACTTTTGCATACGATCTCCAATTTGGGTGCTTGATAGCTCACTGGAAAGATATACCCGAGGAATATTCTTGACGACTTTGAATCCTTGAAGTTTGTTGGATAAATATTTACCAAAACACGTCGTTTATGACCTCAAAACGGCCACAAAAGTTTGGGACCCAAAAAGCCGTAGAAAAATAAGTAGGAAATTGCCGCAATGGACAATTGTTTTGAGCCAGTGGAATAGGTGGGTGGGCACCGGTTTCCATATGGATTAGGGAGAGAATTAGTAATGTGAAGAGATATATATTCTTTAGAGGTGTACCTTATATAAATTATCAATAAATCATTTATTTGAAAAAATAATTGAAATGAACACAAATTTCGTTATATATATATATAGACAAACGAAATGATATTTTGGTTCTTAAATAACATGTTCGTGATTTTGATTGAAAGATAAAGTAACCTATGATAAACAAAACAAAAAAAGATTTTAAATACATATTCCAAATATTGAAACCAGCATATTAGAGTTAAAAATAACAATAATTGTAAATTAATATTTTATGAAATGGAGCTATTTGTGAAATAAATTTCTCATGGAATTCAATCTATTGATGCAAGTAAATTTTGTGAATGAAAAGGAACCTAGTTTTTGGGATATTGTGCACAAATTGTTTGAGGAAATGATTCTTTGGAACATATTCTATAGATATGATATTTATTCCCATTTTCATTATATAATGTGCATTTTGATGGTACAGTATCCTCATAATGGTTTAAGACACTTCTCTTTGATGTTTCTACCTTGTATTCGAAAACTAGTTCTTTGATTGGATTATTTTGCATAGTTTGGAGACTTGGGACATGAAGTGTTTGTAAAAAATACTGGTTTTTATTTTATTATTATGTATTATAAATACAATTTAAAGGTGTGTGAGAATTTTAATGGAAATCTTCTTTATAGCATTTGGGAAATGTCTATCGAAATTCTAGATCAAGTTCCAATTTCTAACTCCTTCAATGGAATTATTTTGCTTAGAATTGTGAATTTGCATATGAAGTGTTTGAAGAAATATTAAAATGACATATACATCATTTATGACTGATAAAACATGTTATTTATACTTAGAATGGAATTTGAATGATTCTATGAGCTGTGAATTTAATTATTCTAGCAATTCCTAGAATTACTAATCAATTCAGATGAGTAGAATTAACTAGTTTTGTGAGTTATTTGACAGAATTTAAATGGGTATACATTATTCATATATTTCTCTTTATTTGACATTTTGAAAGTTAAACTAGAAACTAGGCACATTGGAGTGAAAACTGATAACTAGTTGTGGATTGAAATCTTTGTTTTCGTAAAAACGGAATGCTACAACCATGTGCTCTATTTATAACATGTTAATGTGTTCTAGGTGGATAATTATTAGGTTTAACCCTTTACTTATGGATGCATATAATTTTGGTTAATTTATGTAGACTCAATTCTTTGTGTTGAATGTTAACTAGTTTCATTTGAATTGATGGAAAAGATCACTTTATGTGCAATTGGAATGATTTGCAAATAAAGATTTAATTGGATGTATTTGCATGATTAAATATGTTTTTAATGGTTTTATTATTTATTTTGGGTTTAATGGCATCGTTACAAGTTGATTTTGTACAAGACTAGCTGCCTATATTGGAAAACTAGTTAACTAGTCTTGTGGACTCTCTTTCATAATTACCATGATTAATTATTGTAATTTTGGTAATTAGGACTTATTTACGTGTAATTATATTTTATTAAACCATTGGGATTGATAATATATAGTTATTTTTAAACAATTGGATTTGTGATAAGTGTTGTCATTTGCGCACTAAGTGTCATTAAGTGTCGTAATTAACACCTTAATTAGTAATTAACTATGAATAGGAATAATTAGCCTTTACACGTGGTTATAATCTTTGATATGGATTGTATTGAAGGTTTTATGATGTTATATTATGTTAAGAAAAATTGTAATTCTTTCAAACGTTTCATGGAATAGTTATTGAATTTATTTTTATTTATTGGTAATTAAAGAGATTTTATTAAAATTAAATCACAAAAAATGAAATTAAATATGTCTTTAACTAATTTGTTGTGCTAAAATTATCTAAATATCTTTATAGAACTAATGATATACATCGTTCAATAATGTTTTTTAATTTATATTTCTATTCTATTTCTTGTCTTGTTTTT
The DNA here is from genome assembly GCA_001517045.1 of Pseudotsuga menziesii. Taxonomy (NCBI): domain Eukaryota; kingdom Viridiplantae; phylum Streptophyta; class Pinopsida; order Pinales; family Pinaceae; genus Pseudotsuga; species Pseudotsuga menziesii. Next base: position 963,932 of record LPNX010432993.1, on the reverse strand, counting down.
TTGGTCCATGTGATCTATACTTCTATTATTTTATTACATTTTTTTATCTTTTATCTTATTGTTAATTGTTCTTTTAATTTATTTTTATATTTGTTTTCATAATTGTTTTACTTTATTTTGTATATGTATTTTTATTTTTTTAAGGTGAAAAATATATATATGTGTGTCTTTTATTAATTTAATATTTTTAAAATTTGTTTTAATAAAACAAAATCATAAAATTTCATCCAATGTTTTTATAAAAAAATTATAATAGTAAAAGCAATGAAAAAATTATAATAGTAATAGCATTTGATATTATAGGTTTTAAAATTTCTTATTTTAAATTTGAACAAATGTATTTTATTGATAATATATCTCTTTGATTTTGATTTGGTAGTTGATTTCAAGATTTATGTTGAAATAGTTATGATTTTCAAGGTTATATTTTTAAACAATTTATACTTTTAATTAGAAAAAAGTGTTATAGGTAGCATTATTTTTAAATTTGGTGGTATTTTAGGTTTTTTTTTATAAAAATGTCGGTTGTTAAAGTTAAAGTTTCAGAAATTTTAACCGTGAAAAAATGAGATGATATTGGTAGGACCACATTTTGGTTCATAATTGATTTTAAGATTTTGGTTCCGATAATATTAGTTGTTAAGTTTATTGTTTCAAAATATAATTTTGACCTAGAAAAAAATATTAGTAGTAACACCACTTTATTGATTTTATTTTATTTGTTCAAATCAATATCATTTTTGGAAAAAAAATGAAATTTTAACTTTGGAAAAATTATTTTAAAAACACTTCTTTAAAAATAAATAAATAAACCTTATATAAACTTATAAAAAAACTAAAAAAAAAAAAAGTTAAGAATTTTCTCACCAAAATATCAAATTTCATTCTCTCATTGTTCATATAAAACATGAAAAGTTCCTTTTGCATTCTCTCATAGTTCATATAAAAAGTGAAAGGTTCCTTTCAGTTTTGTTGAATAAACTTTCCTCAATGGTGATTAATCAAATGTGTTTCTATCTTTCTATTTATGATTTGGTAATTAGAATATAGCATAGTTAAAACCAGCATAGATCCATCTTAAATCTGGATCTAGAAAACACCGAGAAGGATCTAATTTCTTTAGGTGTAAGTTATTTTTATCTTAATTTTTAAAATGTTCATAAAAAATTACACCTCAAACATTTTGATCCCTTTAGTTTTTGGTAAATTGAGGTTTAACATGGATCTTTTAATTACTTTTCATTTAGTTTTATTATTGTGTTTTTATTATTTGATAAATCAGGTTACATGTTTTTCTCTATATTCTTTTTTGTTTTAGTAGACTTGTTGGTGTAGTGTTAGGTTAAACACACATTGATCAAATCAATGTTATTTGGATGACACTCCTTTATTCTAATCAATAAGCCATAATCAAATAGATCAAAATTCAACTCTAAAGCCACACCAAAATATATCTAGATTTTATTATAAAAAATGTTTTATTATTATTATGGTGAATTATAAAGAAAGTTAATTAATTTAAATTATTTTATAAATAATTAAAAATGAAATAAAATAAAAAGGATAGAATCTTGGAAGAAAGTTGAAGATCTTTTTAAAAAAATATATTTTTTAATTTATGGTGGTTAACATAATTCTTTTTTTATGTCGGCTAGCATAATGTGACTAACGTGACAGGATCTCCCCCATACTGAGCTAAGAGCACCTCACTTCTCTCGGTGCAATAATCTCCACATTCATGTGTCTTGTCCACTCAATAATGAAAAAACACGCACCTAGTATTAACTAGTGTTCTTAGCAATGTGGTGAATTACCATTTTATTATTAAAAAAAATATCCAAAACCTCTAAAAAAACATTGTGTGGTTTAAGTGTGTAACTATAATTATATGAATTAATTTTTCTGTTAATATTTTTTCATAATATTTGTATTGTTATATCTAATATTACTTGTAGTAATTTTTTTATAAATTTAAAAGTAGAACAAAAACTTAACTTATGAATAATACTATATATCAATATAAAACAATAAGATAATGATCCAATAATGTAGAAAATAGCTTGAAAGATAATATGAGGTATCTAAGAAGGTGTCCAAGATAATGAATGTAATCCTAGGGAGGATAACATGAAGCGCCTAGGGAGGTACCCAAGGTGATAGTGAATGTAATGTGGTTATACTCATGCAATCTGCTTATTGGCTAGTTGGTGGGTAATAAATATGCTCATAAGGTACTTAGAAGAAATAATATAATAATAAGGGGTAATTGGCATGTGAATACTCACAAGAAATTTTAAGTACACATGAGTATTATTATATTGAACACGTTTGATGTTTAATGTGAGTATTCTATTATAACATACATAGCTTGTGAAGTGATACCTTTCATAAGAAATAATTAATAGTGTTACCATGCATTAAGTGTCTTCTCTACATTATTGTGTCATTACCTTGTTTATTTTATGAATCTATTTTGTAATTTACAAGTTAATTTATATATTTTATAGACCTATTAAACAGTTTATTGCAAGTGGTATCAAAGTCTTTTGTTGAGCCAAAAAGTGGAAGATATTTTTATTTTACAAGTTTTTGAAGAAAAACAAATGACAAAACAATGTACATCCATTTCTAAAAGTTCTTGTGTAGACTTTGACAAACTAGTTATAGATTTGACTTTTTCTTGGAAAAATAGTCAAGTTTAGAAACCAATCATCTGAATTGTATTTTGAAAAGTGCAATTATTTGTAATGTACCCCATTAAACAGTTTATTGCAAGTGGTATCAAAGTCTTTTCTTGAGCCAAAAAGTGGAAGATATTTTTCTTTTACAAGTTTTTGAAAAAAAAAGGATGACAAAACAATGTAGATCCATTTCTAAAAGTTCTTGTGTAGAATTTGACAAACTAGTTATAGATTTGACTTTTTCTTGGAAAAATAGTCAAGTTTAGAAACCAATCATCTGAATTGTATTTTGAAAAGTGCAATTATTTGTAACGTACCCCATTACAACTTTATAACACACCCAACGGTTCCCATGAACCATGGTGTTTGTGAGTGTTAGCATATGCACATGTTATTATTTAACAAACTTTATATGAGAGGTATTTACCAACTCTTCACTTGGAATTATCCAAATTGATAAAAAAAAAATAGGCTAAAGCATGAAAATTGAACTAATAAAGGAACATACCATTTTTGCTTCCAATTTGGCAGTTTACAACTTAACCATTTAAAAGTTATAAGGCAACCAAACCTCTTTTTTTTGTTTTAACCATATACCTAAAGCTTAGAGAACTAATTTAAATTTTAACAGACATCCCTGATAAATAATCCAATCACACGATTTATCCAAAATTCTTACAAGGAATTGGAAAATCAGAAAGACTATTTCAAAACAATTTAATTGGTAAATAAATGTTTTCATCGTATACAGCTCTTGACACTTAGATAATTTTGGAAATAATAATACTTAACATGGTTAAATGTTTTTTTCACAGGAAATATGCATTTAGAGAGGCATAATACCACAAAGTAATTTTTTATACAAAGAATTGTCACTCTCAACAACAACATTAACCCCATATAATCTTAATTAAGTTGACTTAGCGTTTTTTGAAATTTTTTTGCACCGGCGCTCTGGCTTCAGCCTGGGCGCGCGCGAGTCAGAGGAGATCGAGGGTTTCAGGCTGCAGCAATGGCCGCCCCAGGGGGCGGGGACCCCCTTCCCCCCCTTCAGCAGAGCTGGATGCTTTCAGGAGACTGGTAGCCAACGGAGGCAAGAGGAAAATCCCTTTCACAGTGCCGAAATTCATCAAAAAGCTTGAGGAAATACCTGAATTCGCCTTGCCAGAGTCGACCTCGGTCAAGATTGCCCTTGCTCTGTTAGAGAGAGGTCTGGTAGGTCAGTTCATGGGGCTTTGGCCCTCGATAAAAACAACAGACAACTGGATCCAAAGGAACTGGAAGCCGCATCTCAAGCAAGGAGTCACCTGCTACCCCCTGAGCAGTGGCTTCTTCCTCTTCGAATTTATTAACAAGGAGGATAAGGACCTCATCTTCAGAAATGGCCCATACTTTATGGGAACCCAGGGGCTGTATCTGAACCGATGGACCCCGGATTTTGACCCTACGGTAGATCTGCCCAAGGAGGTGTCGGTATGGGTCAGGCTCCCCAACCTGCCGGTCCACTGCTGGAATTATGAATCGCTGCAAGTGATAGGAAATGGAATAGGGAAGTCTGTTGATAAGGCAGACAACAAGGCCAATTACAACTGTGCAAGAATATGCGTTGAAGTGGATCTTGAGGCAGGGCTCCCGGAAGCTGTGAAACTAACAGCGGGCACTTGGACTCATTACCAGAAAGTGGACTATGAACATCTCCCATTTAAATGCAGAGCCTGCAAAGAACATGGGCACTTCTAGAGAAATTGTCCGAAGAACCAAACCCAAGAGAAGGAAGAAGCTGAAGGCTGGAAAAAGGTTAAGAAAAGCAAACCAGCCCCAAAAACCAAAGACCCCAGAGCTGTTCAGGTGAAAGATCAACCCCCGATGAATCCAAATCCTCTAAAGGAACCATTGAAAGAAGGCACAACAACATCAAAGGAACCGGTGAAAGAAACCATTGAGATAGCTTCACAACCCACGTCTCCCTCCAAAGCTCCGGCTAAGGAAAAGAGCGACCAGCTAGCAAAAGAACCTCAAAAATCGGATGATGAGCACATCACCATAGGCTCAGATCTAGGGGTTGAATCAGATGAGGGGCCTACAGAGACCAGCAGCTCGGTTGGTACCCCTGAAAAGAACCCAAGAGGAAGGAAACCAGAATGGAAAAAAAGGGAGGAGAAATCATACAGGGACGTGACAGCAGGGGTCCAGCAAACCATTCCGGACATGATAGAAACCAGATATTCAAAGAAAGGCAGGGCTCTGAAAGGGGCCCCCCCCCCCCCCCCTCTGGATCTTAATGCAATTCGTCTCCTGGAATTGCAGAGGTATGGGAAGCAAGGCTAAAGAAGAAGCAATAAAAGACTTAGTAATAATGAACTCCCTGGAGATACTTCTGATCCAGGAGACGAAGATGGAGGAGCCTGAGACCATCCAGGCCAGCAAAAAGTTTTGGAAAAAGGGAGATGGTAGAGCAGTCAGCGCTAGGGGAGCCTCAGGAGGTCTAGCCACCTTCTAGAACTCTAAAAATATTGACCTGCTTGAGGATCACAGCACTACCCACTGGCTCTTCACGAAGCCGCACCATCGAGACACAGGGCATCAGATTAGCCTTTTCAACATCTACACCCCAGCTCTTCTATCCGAAAAAAGAGAGTGTTGGGACTCGCTGAATTCCTTCCTGTCCACCAACTGGCACGACAATATCATCCTTGCTGGTGATATGAATGTAACTCTTGCCCTTCGGAAAAAAAAGGAGGCTCTCCGGTAAGAGACCCAGCTCGGGAGTGGGTCGAAGACATTATTATGGAATGGGAGCTTGAGGATATAAAACCCAGTAAAGGCAAGTTTACCTGGACATATAAAAGAGTTGGCCCAGGGCACATTGCTACCCGGCTGGATCGTTTCCTTGTCCAATCTTCCTTCCTTACTCTGGGGCTCTTCGCAATTTCTGAAATTCTCCAGGCCTGCACCTCTGACCACAAGCCAATATCCCTCTCCTTGTCTCCGGGAGAAAATATGGGCCCTATCCCATTTAGATTCAGCCCCCTCTAGGTATCCATGGATGGCTTCTTCGATCTGGTCTCGGAAACCTTGCAAATTTCAATAACTGGGTCACCATTCTTCATTTGGGAAGAAAAATTGAGAAGGCTCAAAGCAGCCCTCAAAAGCTAGGCTAAGCTCCTGCCCTCCCCCATCGTTGAAAGGAAAGAAGCTCAAAGGGATCTAGGCAACCACCAGCTGATAATGGAGAGTGCCACGATCACCCCAGAGTTGCTCGCTGTGGAGCTCGATTTGCAAAAAGCTCTCCATAAGGCGCTGAGAAGAGAGGAACATTACTGGCAAGTAAAGGCTCACTATCTTTGGCTCAAAGAGGGCGATAAAAATACTTCTTACTTTAACAAACAAGCAGAATCCCAAAAGAATTACAACAGCATCAGAAAAATTCATTATCAAGGTCAAATATTCAATCAAATTGAAGAGATCAAGCACGCTTCCTTCTCTTTCTACAGCGATCTGTTCACTGAAGATCTGGAATCATCTCCTCGGCTGGATCGATACCCTCTTAATGTTCTCCCCACTCTAATCAATGAGGAAGATAACAGAAATATGATTCGTCCCATTACGACTGAGGAAATAAGAAACGCCCTCCAAGCTATGAACCCTGATAAAGCTCCAGGGCCAGACGGGTTCACGGCAAGATTCTATATTGCATGCTGGGACATCATTCAGAAGGATCTGGTCAAGATGGTGAGGAAATCGTAGAATTGCAGCAAAATAGGAGGGAGTACTAACTCCTCCTTCCTGGCGTTAATTCCCAAAGAAAAAGGGGCCCAAAGCTTTTCCAGATTTCGGCCTATCTCTCTTTGCAATACAGGGTACAAAATAATCACTAAAGTCATTGCAAACAGAATTAAAAATGTTCTTCCCAGGATCATTCCAGAAAATCAGGGGGGTTTCATCAAGGATAGACATATTCAGGACAACATCATCCTGGTCCAAGAGGCCATTCATTCAAGCTGCCAGCGGAAGGAGAAAGGTATGATAGTTAAACTAGACCTCGCTAATGCCTTTGATAAAGTTCGGTTAAATTTTCTCTTTGCTGTTATGTTCAAGCTAGGCTTCCATCCCCATTTAATCAGCTGGATCAGAGCCTGTATCTCGGGACCTTGGATCGCCCCCTTGGTAAATGGGAGACCAGCTAATTTCTTCCATTCCTCTAGGGGACTCAGGCAGGGTTGTCCCTTGTCCCCATTGCTCTATGTCATTCAAGCTTCGGTCCTTAGTTTCCAGCTGGACAATTGTCTTCAGCAGCGCTCTCTAAAGGGGCTCACAATCACCCCTAGAGTGAAGAAAATTAACCATGCTCAATTTGCTGATGATACCCTCCTATTGGGTCAGGATAACCTAGCCACAGCAAGATCCTTCAAGAAAGAGTTGGACGCTTACACTAACATCTCAGGCAGTGAAATCATCTTGAGGAAAAGCAAAATTTATGGTTGGAACTGCCCCCCCATTGAAATGATAGGTATCTCAAGAATGCTGGAAATGGAAGGAACCTCCACGTGGGACTCCATAAAATATCTTGGAATTCCACTGGTCAAAGCTACACCCAGAAGGAGCATTTGGCTGCCCTTGGTGGACAAACTTAAGGCCAAAATCATGGCCTGGGGGGCTTCCTGGTTAAATAAAGCAGGTAAAACTATTCTCATCAACTCTGTCCTAATCTCCCTTCCTCTCTACCAGGCTTCTATGTTGTTAGCCCCAAAAGGAATCGTGAAAGATATAGACAACCTACTGAGAAAATTCCTCTGGGAAGGGGGAAGGAATACAGGAAGGAAAATGCACCTTGTCAGCTGGGATAAGGTCAAAGCCCCCAAATGTGAAGGAGGGCTGCAAATCAGAGATGTGGCCACTCAGAATTTGGCTATGGGCGGCAAGATCCTGTGGAAAATGATAAGAGGTAAAACAACATGGAGCTCCAAAGCGCTAAGGACAAAGTACTTCAGAGGGCACAAAGAGAGGTGCCTGGATAGCCCTCCAAGGACAAGGAAAGGCTCTCCTATCCTTGCTCTTTGTCTCAAATCCCTTGATTTGATTACCTCAAAACTCACTTGGATTCCGGGAAATGGCTCCAAAATTAAGTTCTGGGATGACTCCATTCTAGGGAAGTCCCCCTTAAAAGATATGGAAGGACTGGAGAATATCAAAAATTGGCTTCACTTGAACAGCAAATTCACTCTTTGGGATTTATCCAGCTGGAGCCCGGATGACTCTTGGAACAAATGGGACCTGGGGGATGTCCCTCATGATCTCGAGACTGAAGCAAGCTCCCTCTTAGAGGCTCTTCAAGGTCTCTCCCCCACTTCTGCTAAGCTGAAGGACAAAAGAGGCTGGGGCTCCTCCTCAGGCCTTTACAATGCTGCTGCTGGTTATGTTTCCTTAAAATCCATTCCTTGGGCAGCTCCGGACCCCTCTAGGTGGAAAAATCTCTGGCTTCTTCCCTCTCTTCTGAAAATAGATCACTTCTGTTGGTCCCTTCTTCATGACAGCATTCTAACTTGGGACAACCTTTTGAAAAGAGGATGGGAGGGGCCCTCAAGATGCCCTCTCTGTGCATGTCACGAGGAAAGTTCGACCCGTCTCTTTCTTCAGTGCCCCTACGCTCTAGAACTCTGGAATTTCCTGCTTGCACAGCTGAACCTGCCCCCCCCTCCTACCATTTCTTCCTTGTTTGCTTCCTGGACTGATTATGTACCCTTCTCCTTCTCTGGTCTGAACTTGTTAAAGCACTGTTGGATGTGGATTCCAAAAATTTACTGCTAGAAATTGTGGCTAGAACGAAATAACAAAATTTTCAGGGACAAGGCAGTTTCACCAGCCCAAGTTGCAACCAAAGTAAAGGCACTGATAGGAGAGCTGGTAGCCTCAAATCCCAAAATCACCAATGAAGCTATCCCTGACAAAAAGGAGTATAGTTGGTTTCAAGGGCTAGATCTAGACCTGCTGACCAGAACCAAGAACACTGTTAAGCATTTCTCTCCGTGGGAAATCAGGCTAGAGGAGCAAGAATTTATAAAATGGAGATCCTCTCTGAACAAGCATATACTGCATGTATATTGGGCCTCGAAAGGGAACCCCAGACCTGCCGGAAGTGGAGGAGCCATTCTAGACATGTCAGGGAATATTATACTCAAATTTTCCTGGGGATTGGGACAAAATTCCAATAACATTGTTGAAATTCTTGCCATTTGGAAAGGACTGATGCAAGCCAGAAGTCTGTCTATAAATAAGTTGGCTATTATTGGTGACTCCTGAATCATCATGCAAGCTCTCAATCTGAAGAAATCCCTCAACTGTATGGGATTGGCCCACTATCACCGGAAAATCACTTTTCAGCTGAAATCCTTTGAAGAAGTTAAGTGTTACCACATCCTCCGAAACCTCAATCAAATAGCAGACAGTGAAGCCAATACTGCTGCCTCATTAAGCAAAGGAATCATCATTGTAAATGGAAATGAAGATTTCATGCCCATCCCCTAGGGACAATGAAGTTCTGGTTCTTGGTCCTGCCCTGGAAAGAAATAAGTGTATACAAAGAAACTAGTGTATACAGTCCTCAGTCAATGAAAAAATAAGTGTATACAGACCCCTGTCAATGAATATTTTAGTGTATTCATTTCCCAGGCAATGAAAGATATAAGCTTATTCAGATCTTAGTCATTGAAGATCCCACGTGAAGGCTGAGGCTCTTGAGGACAGTTCATTCAGAGGAAGCTAGGAGGTTCGAGTGGAATAGAGTATCTTTCTCCAAGTCTCTTCAGATTTAAAGAACCGAGCCTATATCAGGAAGATCTTTCCATCCTTTAATCTCTTTCATCTCTGCCATTTGTCCAGCATTGGGGAAATGGAATTGGGCTCAGGCTGGCTGAAATTCAGCGCTGGTGACTCTTCTTTTTTATTTGTTTTCATTCTATAAGCTGGTCATTTATGGTAAATATTTCCTGCCATAGAATTATCTGTTATGGATTTTAATATGTTTATCATGGAGATGTATGCCTCCATCAATATCTCCCAGCGATCTTAGTGCCCAGCAAGGCACTCGTTGAGTTCCAAATCAAAAATCTGAAGCTCTATAATGTTTGAGCCGGTTCAGTAAGTCTCTCTTTGTGATTTGCTTTTGGACTGTCTTTTAGAATATTGATGGGCAGTCTTCAGATCACGCCTAGTTTTGTCAGCATTCCACGTCCTCTTTTGACAGAGGGAAAGGTGCAGCAGCCTGTTCTTCCTCCAGCTCAAAGGAATGTCTCTATAATAGTCAAGGAAAGACTCCATTATCAGTTCCCTGAATTCCTTCTCTCTCATTGGTGGCACCAGCTATTCTAGTTTCCTTCTCTTTGATTAAGCTCTTCTTGATGTTCTATGTCTTTTTAGCAAAATCCACACAAGTTGGTAAAGGGAGCAGTTAAGATGCCTATGCTTGAAACTCTGGACTATATGTATAATTTGATTTCGAATCTCTGTTTGTAAAGCTTCTGGTAGCTGATTAGCCAGGAATTCAATTTAAAAGGCCTATAACCGTTTCAGTTAAAAAAAACAACAACATTAACCCAAAATGATAGATTCCATACAAATATGTAGAATTCAAGTTTAGATATTCAATTTACAAAATCATATTAAATACATATAATAATTCTAATCTTCTAAGAGTTATTCCATTCATTCAAATTCATACAAGTAATAATAAAGTTGATACAAAGAATCGGTTACCTATCAGAATAAATGATAATTTGAGAAACATGTTTCATGTAAGGAACACTCCACCCAACCATATGCAACATTTCTCATATATCACTCAACAAGGAACCACCCCGAGATAGGACTTAGAAATCACTAGGATAATGATCAAAATTAACATAAAAGAAAATAAGCAAGTTACAAGATATATCTCAACAGTTATATCTCATAACTTTGGCTCACGTCAAACCCACAACAAACAATATAAATTATTTTCCCATCATCAAGAACTCGATGCCAACCAATTCCTCAGCAAACAATATAGACCCTTTCCTTGGAAACTATTTCAACCACATAACAGTGTTAACCCTTCACTATAGTACCTCGGGAGCACCTCTACTAATCAAATCCATACAATTTCCACCAAGGAAAGTTTACACTAGGGTCACCATTTCTTTGGTAAAATTATCTAGGGGTAATACATAACAATCCATGCCCCACAACTAACGAATTTCATTTTTTATAACAAGGTCGATTGATAGATTTTATAGAATTTGTACTCTTCAAGTAGATGGCTCTTTTTTTTCTTTCCAACGTGAGAGTCACCTATTTCTCCTTGTTGCATGGCCAACATTTACCCCCATGTGGTATCCCAAAAGACTCACATCCCATATATGTCATCACACTTTCGATTTGCATGCCACTAAAAACTTTCATTTAACATATGGATTAAGTTTGTAAAGTTCAAAAGGTATTAAAGATTAAATTAATCTTAAAACACTTTTGGGTTTGAGGTTAAGGTAGGATCATTTTATAAACTCCCCTTAGGATATCTACAACTGATCTAAATCTTGGGGGCTGAGACCCAAAAGGCTTGCATGTCGAGAGAGGAGGAGTGTCACATGCCCCAATTTTGTAAAATAATGTTATCTTATTTTGATATTATTCCCAAACATTATGTTAAATTTAATGCTAAGTGGAAACTGATGACTCAGCAGAGTCAAGGATGTAGAATGTAATTCTGAATATTTAATTTTTAAATAAATAAAAGTGGAGACAACAGCCTGGGAGAGCTGTTAAAAAGAGTGTTACTGGTCAAGTGGTGGAAGGAACTAGGTGGAGAGAAAAAAGACAAGTGGCAACATCCTCAAACACTTCCTATGTTGCAAGTGGCAACTTCCCTACATTTGGGGTCATGATCCCCCAAGAAAGTGGGATCAGAGCAGGTGGCTCAATTAATGACAACTAACCCAAAAAGACCTAGGCAATCTTATTAAAAGTGCCCAATGTAGAGATCTGAGGCTACTCATTCCAGGAGAAGAATCATTCAGGTGAATGCACTTCAAGGAATTCATTGGGAAAGGGAAATTTGAAGGAAGGTGTTTAAGGGGTAAACTGCAGGAAGTTGATCTAGTAAAGCTTTGCAGCTGAAAGATCTTACTGCAGTATGCAGAGTTGGTTTTGAGTCTCAGGACTGGTACTTTGTTGATTGCTCCACCTAGTTCCATCCAAGTAGACCAGAACAGGCTCGGGGATCCTGAGAAGTCACTGTTTGAGCGCTCTCCAGGAGTTGGTAGGAAGGAACGGCCTCCCATTGCTGTTGTCGTCCAGCTTAAAAGACAAGTTTCATTATCTTTTAATTCATGTGTTATAGTTTATATCTATGTATGATCAGTAAATGGATGATGTTATGATATGCTGTGTTAAAACCTCTTAGTTATTCTAGACTAAATCTGTACTGTGATAAAAGATAAATCCTACCTGTGTTTTTCCCATCTGGATTAATCCAGATCGTACTCTACCACAGGTAGTTTGTTTAAGTAAATGAAGTATGATAGGATTATAAATGAATTGAATATTTATGTTCAGAGTAATGAAATGTTACTTTTCAATAGATAGATGCCTTCTAGAAAGATTATTAATTTGTTTGCAGACATGTCATTAGAAATAGACTGTGCAAATAGCATGTTAATACAGAATATTACTCATAGTACTGATTGACATTAGTAGGTAAATTTTATCAATTATTTTCTACACAGTCTTTATTTACATAAACTGTACTTTTACTTGGAAATAGAAGAATTAGTCTTATCAACTGGAAGTTAATAGTTTATGTTAAGAATATATATAAATATATTACTGATAGCTTTTCCTTTTAGTAATAATTAATCTTCCTATATCTATTTGAACTATAGTTAAATAATATGATAAAAGTTACAGTAGTCTTTACTGAGCTTTAATTAGCTAAAAGACAGTGGTAACTTAAGGTCTTAGGTTAATACTATAAACTATTTGTATACTTTTGTAGAACCGTGTAAATATGAAGAATACTGATAAGTATGGAGGTTCTTTTAACCTGGTATTCTCAGTAAACCACAGACACAAATTGAATTAAACTAACACAAATACTACAGACTGCTTTCAGTCATAACCACTATATAAACAAGAACCAATATAAACTTAAGAATGTATGTTCTACTTAAATAATAGTATTATAAATATAAATAATATTATTATTATTCTTAAACAGAGACAACTATAGGTTAATAATATTTAAATACAAATTTAAGAAAAACTGTAAACAGTAATAATAAAGATTACTAGGTAATAACATAGGTAATACTATCATGTTTAAATTAAAAGGGAGTAAAACCCTAGCTCATGTTTTGAGCATAAATGATAAATATTAAAATATAAATTATAAACAATTCTAGTACTGTAGTAATCTAGGTTATACTTAGGTAAATTTCTTTTAAAATTATTGTCTAACAGGTGCAATGGCATTTATAAAAGAAACAGAGTATATTAAAAACAGCATGCATCTAAATGTCGGGGTTCCAAACCCTTAAACTAATACATTACTGACATAATAGTGATTTCTCGTATAAAATTTTTAATCATCTTAAATAATTAAATAACCCACTCTCAATCCTTTAAGGACAGATAGACTAAAAGAGAGAAACAACATAATTAATAACATAATAGTAATATAAACCAAACAAGGGTTTTACAGGTCAAACCCTAACCGGAGAAGTTCATCAAATAATCAAGACTTACATCATGGCTGTGAGTACAGCTTTCAAAATTTAACATATAAAAACCTGATAAATACTCAAATAGAGTTCAACTTCATTAATATTCAAAAAGGGTATAAACCCTAAATTTTACAGAGTACAGCTCAACGACTAGCAATCAAAAACAAGTTGCAGCGAAGCTATCTTCGCAAATGTACATCCAAAACTGACTGTGAAGCCAAGCTTCGATCAAAAACACTACACTCACAAAGTGCATCCACCTTGTCAAGGGTTTAATTTTAAACATGTTTATAAATAACTTGTAACAGTAAAAACACAATATAACTCGTGGCAAGACGAGAAAGGGTATTCAAACCATGGGTGAGTCCAACGACCACCCCAACTAAATTTAAGGAGAGAACCCATCTTTCAGACCACGGGGCTTGCCCGAGTTTGAGCCTTGAGCCATGGTCGTCGGAAAAAGGCTGTCTTCCTACCCATGTGTAGGCTTCATTTCAATGAGTACCTACAGTAATGGAAAAATCTATCAATAAAACTAGCTTACGAGTAAAATTTTGAAAGTATACGATATTAAAACTTGCAATAATTTGAAAGAAAGGCCCTTTATGATTTTTACCTGTCACTGGAAGTATGGAAAATGGATTCACCAGCACTGTCACCTATAATGGTGTAGCAGGGAAAACAACAACTCTCAGAACCTCACAACAATAACGAGCTACAAAGAATCGAGCTGGAGAATTGATGAAATCACCAAACTACGTGGGCTTGGGATGAAGGTTTCCTTAGCAACGAAACGAAGGTGGTGGGAAGAATAACCCTATATTCGACAGAGAAAGAACCAGCATTTAAAACCACTCATTGGAGAACACGGGCGTCACAGAGTCGAGGTTTAAGGCGACGGTAACCAGGAGAACGATGGCGGCCATGTGAGACGAGCCAAAGCAACCCTGGAGCAGCGTAAACTGTGGGACAATAATGCTTTAGGTTAGGTTTCCAGAGTGTTTATACTTTCTACACATGGACAAGATTCCTCCACGTAGCCATAAATTTATTCAAACAACGAGGGTTGTGATCCATAGTTCCTGCATGGATACAATATTTATTTGTTTGATTTGTACAGCGTGGGTTAAACTATAACGATAGCCCAATAATTTGGAACCAAAACTCTAATCATTTGCACCATGTATTATATTAACCTAATCATGATATTATTATCACGAAGGGATTACGTTGACTAAGTTTCGTGTCACATATAAACCATATATTAAGTCCGTTTTTGGTTTAAGTACAAACCATTGCTATCAATTACATAATGTTATCACAAAGTAAACATTATCATAATAATATAGTGTAGTCGTATATCAACTTTACCATATGTTAATTGGGTGGTACGACAATACTCTCAACATGATTTTGAGTAGAATGAAGCCATGTGATATACATATATTTCGTTTATGAACTAGATTAAATTATAAAAGTCTTTAGTATAGTTATGAAAAGAGTATATGTTAACCAGGACATAACTACAGTGTCTCTAGTAGCAAAGCTTAGAGTTGTTCCTTGCAAACTTTGTACACGATGAAGGTTTGGTTATGGGTGCTTGATAAGTTGACCAATGGTATACCACTCATTTTTACAGCTTGGGCATAGTAAACCCTTTTTGCTTTAGGAATATTCCAAGTCTAACACTTATAGATAGTATCTTATAATAATGCCAAAGAATTAAAGGCTAGAATTAAAAAACGTTATAAAAACAAAATTTTGGAAGAATTGATTGTTCATTGAATAAGTCATTTATACATAGCTTTGAAATATAAATGAACTGATAACTCCCATAGCATCAAAACTATGAAGTAGTACAAATCTAAAGATAAAAGTATTATCACAAAATTATGTCGTATAGTTTATTTGACATTACTTTGTTAATACTTGGGAGTATTTCCAACTTGGTTTTATGTTCATACAAAGTGTCTAGTGGATAGTAAGATAATTACATAGACAAAACTGATGATAGGAATAAGGACGATCCTTTTACTTTTTCAAAAGTAAGTAGAACTCAGATTTTAATTTGGGAACAAAGTATGGGTAGCCTTAAGCTCTTGTAGAAGGGTATAATGGTCATAGTTTCTACACTCAAAGGTTCTTACTGTCTATAAGATAATAGGCTGTGGGTACCCTGTAGAGATAATTTAAGGGACAATGATTATACAGGCAAGACAATATATTATTGCAAAAAAAGTTATGAGTATTCGTAACCACTTAGACTAAAGAAGAAATACACATATTTGAGATTCTAGTGAAAAAATCGCAATTACGTTGTACTGTCATTACACTTTTTTCCAAGCATGTTTATTTGAAAAATTGATGAAAATCAAATGATTTTACCTTGCAGGAGCTGTCTAGTGTTTAGCAGCTTATTGTACTAAGCTTTTTAATTTGCAAACAAAATACTGCTGACACTAATAAATCTTTTAAAAATATATACTCGATCGTTCATACCTGTAAAAACCTGTAAGAAACAGTATTCATCTGCGTTAGCACAAATGCTAAGTAAGCCATGGATTTAAAAGTAGATTCCACCTACTGACATAAAATAGCTAATCAGTAAACGGAAGCAAATAACACACAAAAATATTTTTATCTTGCTACGAAAAAATAAATTGTTGAGTTATTATAAAAACCAATTACTTATCTGATCTTTTAGGCCAACTACTAGCTGTTAGTAGAACCGCAGGTTCTAACATTTATTGTTAACTCGAAAATTTTAATTTTTTGTGAAATTTTGGGGTTGTGACAAGGAGAGAAAATATAGTCACATAGCTGAAGCAGACAATTGAACCGTTGTGAGAAATGCACAGAAACAAGATATGGGTTGTGAATAGCCTAAATAGATAAACATAAAGCAAATATACCACATGGACGGGTGAGGATCAAAGAGGTTTCTTTGAGCCTCACCTCTCAAACCATACTCAGAACCAATGACTCAACAATAAATCAATAGAATAAGAGAAATGCAGGATGCCAAAATTCCTTGAATTCTTTATTTAGAAGGAATAAATTGTTTATATTACAATGTGCCTTGAAGCCATACCATGGAACAAAACCATGTATTGTCAAATACCATGGATAGGAGAGGGTGTCCTCTCCGTTTAATGTTTTTTATGAATGGGAGAGGTTGTTCTCTCCACTTAATGCTTTTATGACTTATACATCCAAATTTAGACCATATGCCCCTTGAAATGTGGATCATTCTCCCCCCTTTATAAAATTATGGTCCCCATCATTTCATGCTAAAAAGAGACCCATGATTACAATGCTCCAAATTCCAATGAAGAGAATGGTTTTGTGAGGTTAACCCATAACCATGGGTTTTGTGTAGTCGACCCATAATCGTGACCATTTTTTGTTGTTGACCCATTACCGTTGGTTTTGTGTGGTTGATCCATAACCATAACCATGATTGTGATAAATACATAACATCAAGATCTAGGTTATGACTATCCTAGATAGAGAAGCATAAAGTAAATATTCCACATGGAGGGATGAGGCTGAAAGAGGGTTCTTTGATCCTCACTCCTCAAACCATACTAAGAAAGATACTCATAACCAATAACTCAACAATAAATCAATAGAATAAGAGAAATGTAGGATTCCAAAAACCCTTGAATTCTTTATTGAGAATGCATAAATATTTTATATTACAATGTGCCTTGAATCCATACCATGGAACAAAACCATGGGTTGTCAAATTCCATGCATGGGAGAGGTTGGCCCACGAGGGCTTCACTTGTTGACCAATATCCTATCACATTAGTTCATATTGTGGGTTTTTAAATTATAATAAATCGAACCAATATATTGCAAGTATTGGGGGGATGAGGGGTTTAAGGTGGGGGTGGGTAGGGTGGCTTATTAGGATTGAGGTATAAAAAAGGGTTGGGGAGTAGGTTTTAAGTATTCCGAGGGGGTTTCAACAAAAAGTGTTTGGGTCAATATCTCTCAAAATTAAGGGTATTCTTTAATATCCCACGATCGCACGTGCTATGTGAGATGTTCACTAAGTGAATTCCCCGTGGGTTGGCCTCTCCATTTAATGCTTTTATGACTTATACATCTGAATTTAGATCATATGCCCCGTAAAATTTGGATCATTCTTCCCCTCTTAGAAAATTATGGTCCCCATTATTTCATACTAAATAGAGACCCATAATTACAATGTGCCAATATCCAATGAAGAGAAGGGTTTTGTGAGGTTAACCCATAACCATGTGTTTTGTGTGGTTGACCCATATAACTACGACTGTGTTTTTTTTGTGGTTGTCCCATAACTGTAGCTTTTGTGTGGTTGACTTGTAACCATAACCATGAATATGAGAAATACATGAAAATGAGATCTAGGTTGTGAATAGCCTAGAAAGATAAACATAAAGTAAATATGCCACATGGAGGGGTGAGGCTCAAAGAGGTTTCTTTGAGCCTCACCTCTCAAACTATACTAAAAAAGACACTCAGAACCAATAACTTAACACTAAATCAATAGAATAAGAGAAATGTAGAATGCCAACAATACTTAAATGCTTTATTGAGAAGGAATAAAGCATTTATATTACAATGTGCCTTGAAACCATACCACAGAACAAAACCATGGGTTTTCAAATACCATGGATCGGATAGGGTCACCTCTCCATTTAATGTTTTTATTATGAATGGGAGAGGGAAACCTCTCAATTTAATGCTTCTATGACTTATAAATCTAAATTTAGAACATATGCCCCCTAAAATTCAAATCATTCTTTCCCCTTTAGAAAATGATGGTTCCATCATTTCATGCTAAAAAGAGACCCATGATTACAATGTTCCAATTTCCAATGAGGAGAAGGGTTTTGTGAGGTTAATGCATAACCATGGGTTTTATGTTGTTGACCCATAACTGTGACCGTGGGTGTTTTTGGTTGACCCATAACCATAACCATGACTGTGAGAAATACATGGCAATGATATATGGGTTGTGAATATCCTAGACAAAGAAACATAAAGTAAATATGCCACATGGAGGGGTGAGGCTCAAAGAGGGTTCTTTGGGCCTCACCTCTCAAACCATACTAAGAAATACACCCAGAACAAATAACTCAACAATAAATCAACATAATAAGAGAAATGTAGGATGCCAAAAGTACTTGAATGCTTCATTAAAAAGGAATAAAGTCTTTATATTACAATGTGCCTTGAATCCATACCATGGAATAAAACCATGGGTTTTCAAATACTATGGATGGGAGATGTATAATTTTCCTCGAATCCATACCATGGAACAAAACCATGGGTTGACAAATACCATGGATGGGAGAGGGTGGCCTCTACATTTAATGCTTTTATGACTTATACATCCAAATTTAGACCATATTCCCCTAAAATTCTAATCAACAACACCCTTACCTTCACGATGGTAAATTCATAGGTCCCCATTGTTTATAGTGTATGCCTTAGCCACAACCAATTGTATTTTATATTAATAATTGCATCATACAATTATTCATCCCTTCAGTAATTTCATAATTAAAATTTACATAATCACATCATCATATTAAGGGTTTCAAAACTAGGATGTTACATTCCTCTTCCCCTTAGATTAACATCATCCTAGTGTTTCATTGTCCAAGACCTAATTTAAAAACTTATTTGCATTTCAAAATGTTCAAATTCATTAAAACAAATATAGGTACTCATCCCACATAGTCTCTCCATCTCATAGGTAGCTTCTTCGGGACTATAATGGGTCCATTGGACCTTTACATTTCCTATGGTTCTATTTCTGAGTGTCATGGTACTTCGGTCCAATATATAGATTGGCTGAAACTAATCATCCCCTTTTGGTTCTACCTATAACAAAGACCAATCAAGTATATGATTAGGATCATATACATACTTCTTCAATAATGAAACATGAAAAACATGATGCATTTTCAAAAATGGAGGTATGGCTAGCTCATATGCAACTAGTCCAAATCTACACAGGGCATCAAATGGTCCATAGAATTTGGATTCCAAATTCTTATTCTTTCCAAGACTTAATGAGTTTTTATTACCTTTGACTTTCAAAAATACTTGTCTCCCACTTGGAACTCTCTATTCATTCTTCCCTTGTTAGCATAACTTTTATGTATATCATGTTCCATTTTAAAATATTTCTTGGTCTTGGCCACTCGTTCTTCCAAGTCCTATAGAATTTTAGGTCCAGTTATCAACCTTTCCATAGGTTTGTCCCAGTTCACTAGAAAATTGCACCTTCTTCCATATAAGGATTCAAATGGACTCATCTTCAATGATGCTTGGTATCTATTGTTATTATTGACACAGATCTATCAATAAGGGTTCACACTCCTTCGACACCCCTAAACACCGCAATCTCCCTGAGCACTGACCTAGACAGGTTTTACCCTATCCAGAAACACCTGCAAAGTAGGTGAAGTCTCTCCCGAGATGTTTGAGGGTGAGTTGGAGGAACCACGTTTTTGCAGTAAGGAGGAGGATCCAAGTCCCTATTTTTCCACTATCTTCTTACTGTAGTGATATTAACCAGAAATTGAGGTGGGAGTTTTATCATTACATATTCATATTCAATCGCATAAATAACCATTCACGTTAGATCACATCATCATATTCATTCGTAAACAGATCGACAAACATGAAATCATTCAGAATGCAGAGACATTGCATCATTCTGGAATATAAACCATATCACATTAGTTACAACTTCCTCATTAAGATCTCATCAATAAAACCATAAAACTAGCAAAATAGAGTTTCCAACATCATCTGCACTTGTCATATTACTTATGCACATCAAAACATGCATTAGAGGACATTTGGGGTCTAAAATGGGCCTTATAAAAAATGTGCCATGGATGAGTTAGCCAATAGAATTTCAATATCTTTGGTCAACCATTATGGTTGAGTTGGACATAGAATGCTTATGTGTCATAGATTTATTTGACAATAGCTAACTCCATATCAACCTCACCTTGGTTAAGATCGTAAAATGATCATCTCGAAATATGATATATATACTTGAAATAATAAATATATAATATATTATTTGATCACTACTTCCAACTCATTTAAAAAATATTCCTCGCATTAATTAAAATTATAATGGGGACATTTTGAAATACTAAAATCATTTACTAATCAATATTTCAAAAACAAATTCTAAATAGTATTTAATTTTAAAAGTACTTATCTTAAAATACTAAATAAAAATATTTAGTATTTTTAATATTACTCTCCATTTTTGGGATAAATCGTAGTTCACACGGCTTTGTTCATAGTAAAAGTTTAATAATACATTATTGCATTTACATTTCCCCTTGGTAAAAGTTTAAGAAAAAAAATCTATCGATATCACATTTACACTAAAATTTGCAATATTACATTTACATTAGAAAGTTTATATGCCCTCTAACAAAGTTTTTTTAATATTTAGAAATTTGCAATATTACATTTACACTAGAAATTTTCTATGCCATATAACATTGTTTTTTCAATATTTTTTAATAATAAAAAAAAAACATTACAAATGATTATAAAAATATAATGTTTATTTTTTATAAAAAAATATTATTATTGGTTATAAGCAAATTCATCGTTATATAAATGGAAATATTGAATATTTTTTCAATATTTTTATATATTTTAAATCTTTTAGATTTGTATTATAAATGTTTCTTTTTTTTAAATTAACATGATAATAAAACTATTATATTTTTATATTTTAAATATTTTATAATTTTATTATAAATATTATATATAAATTTTTAAAAATTAACATGATATGAAAAAAATTATATAAGAATATATATGGTTTATTACATTATATAAATTATAAGAACATATATTGTTTATTATTTTTTATTTTATGTAATGTAATATTTTTTTATATGAATTAATCTAAAATTTATATTAAAAAATAATAGTGTTTTATTTTTATTTTTTAATACTAATGTAATTATACTGTCCATTATAATTTAAATAGGAATATATTTGAGTTTTGCATTTTATTAAATATATAAAAAGTAGTGGTGCATTTAAAAAATTATAATATAAAATTTTAAAAATTCCACTATATCATTTATTATGTGTGCACGAGAACCTAAAATTTTCATTAATATTTTTAACCAATATTTCTTTACTTTACATTAACTCAACACACTTGTAAACTACCATTAATGAGACAATTTAGGTCGAATTTCATTAGATTTAATGTGACATGGCATATTTGTTGTGTGATGTGCATTTTTTTATTATTTTCGCTAGGAGGCCCATTTTAGACCCCAAATTTCCTCTAATGATCCCAAAATACATTCTCAGAGTTGCAAGACAGAACCGAAATACAGATGCAAAGACCAGTCTTCTGCAGATGTTCAAGATATAGTTTAAGACAAAATCCCATATCGTAATAATCTCCTACTATATTCCTACTCTATATATAGGCTTGCACATTTAGAAAATGATCCACTTATAACTACTTTCTAACTAACTTGGACCAAAAATTACGAAACTTATGACCAAATCGACTCTTGTCGACTTCCCCGCCTTGCGCACTATTTCTGTCTTTTGCACCACGTGCATCCATACTGCCTGCCAACAGGCCCCCAACACAAACTTGTGGCTCGACCTCGAGCCACATCAACTGGATATTATGTATGCGTTGATCTTGATATTGAAATCTTCATATTATTGTTTTCATCAACTGCAGCCTTTGCTTTTATGCCAATTGTTGTGCATTCTTCTACATCCTGGTCCAATGGATGCTCAACAAGCTTCTCAGTCACTTTTTTGTGACTCTCCTGCATAGCTTGAAGGGTATTAACTACCTTGAGTGTCATCTTCTCGCCAACATCCTGGAATTCATCTAGTCAAGTTGTGCGGCGCTGATGGCGCTCTCTTGTTTTGGTTTCTCTCTGTTGTGGCATTTGCAATTCTGTAGCCTTAGTCACCTGCACCATGGGGGGAATCGATTTGAGTGACACCCTCATTGTTGTTAATTGTGCCTCATCTTCATGTAGTTGTGCACTCAACTGCTGCAGTTACTCATCCTGAACCACACTTATCCAAAATGGTGTGGTTGCATCAGTGATTGTCTTAGCCTCCTTCTCACTTTCCTCCAGCTATGTTTCCTCATCTTCAATCATTCCCTTACATGCTGCAACTTGTCATGGCAGTGTGATTGGGATTTCTCATGCTTCCATCTCTTCATTGTCTCTTCTCAGATCAGCGATAACTTGGCCTAGTCGCATAACTTTAGCTTCCGCGAACATCTCGTCTATGATGTTAGGGATTTCCTGACATGCAAATGTAATGGATTTTTCTAGTCGTACCTTATCATCCCATATCTGTTCTTTTTCCAAAATTACTATGTCATGTGCCTTCTTCAGGCACTCTATTTCTTGCTTCTCCATTGCCTCTTGCTCCTGTGACTTCAACAAACGGTTGCCAATGATTTCTTCTCTGTCAGCAAGCTCCTAGATCACCATATTTTGCAACCGCACCAAAGTGTGGCTTGGAAATTCGTTAACATAAAGAGAAATTGTATGAAACTACTGCAATGTTGTGTCTACATCCTCACTACTTGTATCCAATGTGTGTTGTGGAATCTGTATAATTCTGACCCACTTTCCTGTGCTCAACTCTGTAGTTGTCTGCAACACATTTTCTTCTAGCGCCTTATCTAAAATTGCGTTAATCAAAGATTTCAATTGATTCCTTTCCTCTTGAAAACATTTTGTCGAGTGGTGTTTTAACTACGCCTCGCTCGCAATGGTCACCATGGTGATCGAGGTGAGAATGCGAGTCACCTAGTCACCTATCATGTTTGGGGCACTGCTAGCTTTGCCCTACTCAAACCTCTACTTCATTATACCTTCTTCGAACTATTGCTCCATCTCAGAGTCTTTTGGAGTCTTATATGACTCTGTGTGTGATTCTTTCTCACTTTCTGGTGCTTGTGTGTGGCCTATCAGGGCATCAGGTGGAGGACCTGCCTTAGTATCCAACAATTCATTTCTACTTACCGGGATTCTCTACTTGGCAGTCCAATCATCAACTATAATGTCAAGTTCCTCATCCATCAACTTATATTGGGTCGCCAGCCACTCGTTTTCTTCATCTCGGCACGCTTGGATGTGAATTGCATGTAGATCCATCGCAAACCTTGCGATCCACCAATTCTTCATTACTGCCTCCTCAAAAATGCACATAACCTTTTATGCTGCAATCTGCAATGCATCACAATAAAGATACAAGTGGTTTGTGCAATCAATCAAGCGTTCCCTCCTATTGATGTACCACAAATTTTGAAATCTTGCTCCCTTACATAGATGAGCGACTTCAACTTCCATGCCCTGATAATCCTAGTCATCCTCCCATCCAACCAATGTAATCAATATCAACAACTAGGAGTAAGTGAAGGCCCTCTTACCTTCTTAGACGAGCATCATGTCCTCTGTTAATTGGTTCAGCAAAAACAATGAACAATTCATTTTCACCTCTTCTGCGCTACTCCAGATGTGCATTGATTAGGGTGGTTCTTTATTACCACTTTGATAGCCAATATATTGGTTGCAATTCAAACTACGCAATCATTTATTGTATCGAAAAAATAGGCTCTGTTGTCGTGGTCCACTCCATATTTCTTCTTCAGCTTAGCGACCAACCGCTTGCCATTATCCTTGTCGCAGAAGTATTATGACAGATTAGGCCCCTTCATTGGAAGCCCAGTTATCTGCAAAATCAACCCCACAGTGACTGGTACCTTAGTGTCCAGCCACCTCCATGCTACTTCGTGCATGCATTGGCTTCTGTAAGATGTACAAAATGCGGCATGTGCATGAGGCCTAACAACCCCAACCTTTGTAATCCCATTTCCCACTGCTGCGGTGTACGAACAACTGGTCCACCATTCCCACTCCCTTGTGTCTCGAATGGTCAAGTTGTGCATTCATAATATACCAACAAGTTGTGATCATTGGATTTCATTTTTGTCAAAAATGGCATGATCTTCAATGTGCAATGCATTCCCATGGGCATCGTCGGCATCTGAATGGGGTATTTCTGGTTCCTGGTTAACTTAATCTGTGCCGCACCACAATTGCATGGGAGGATAAACCAAGGGATGTCTACAATCGTTGTCCCCTTCTTCATCGTGGAGTCTTCAGCTCTGGTTTTTGATGGTGCAACTTCGCCTCTGCTTCCTCTTCTTCCTTGCTTGAACTTCGGGTGGTCTATTTCTTCTATGTGGGGGACTTGGGCCAATTGGCCCCCCTCTTATTCTGCAGAATCCGGGGAGATTCCTTCTGTGTGTTGGGAATTTCCTCCATAATCGACGTTCTTATAGGTGGTGAATTGTGGACAGTACCACTCAAAATTGCTTGTGCCATTACTGCAATCTAATCACTCACAACCTCTCAAATATGCTTTGTTCTCTCTCGATGCTCTACTCAACTCAACAGTCGCAATGGTTCATCCAACTCACACCCCACCAATTCTTATAGCTCAGAAGAACCTGTGCAAAATATTTCCAATCATCACAACCAAATCCACCACTTATCACTCGAATATGTCGACGATCCTCCGGATCTAACAGTCGGATTCCCCATAAATGTGCTTTCCATCGAATTGTTTCGTCACCTGGCTGGCTTAATATTTGCATTAATTTCCTGATTTGACCATATCGCGTCCCCACAGATGTTGCCAAACTTCTTTCTTGCTGCGACCTCGAAATTTTTTTCTTGCACTGCCACCGGTTTCCACTATGCCAACCTTCTATGTACCACATATTACATTTTTTTTCATCTTCCACACAATGCCTTAAGCATCACGCCCGGATATCCTGGTAGGGATTTATTAGGATTTCATTACTAACTTAGGGAAACATTACACCGTCATGTTGTCGCAACTGCACCACCCCTCCATCGGTAATTAAATTTATTACATAAAGACCTAACCAATGCATTTGCAACTTACCCAGGTGTTTTGAAAACTTACTGTCATGGAGTAGAACCATATCGCCTTGTTGGAATTGGTTGGTTATGATGTGTCAATCATGCCATGCCTTCTGGTGATCCTTTTCAACTCAGTGGTGAAATCCTATGACAACCTGATCTTCCTCAAGCTGCAGCAACTACTTCAAGCATTATTTCAGTGCTCCTTCATCATCCATACCTGTTGTCACTGCAATGAGAAGACTTGGAACAATATACTCCATCGGCATTACTACTTCCTAACCATACACTAGCTTGAATGGCGTCTTCCTTGTTAACCATTTGTAAGTGGTTTTATAGGCCCATAATATTGCAGGGATATTCAAATCCCAATCATCACGTCTTGCATGGAAGAGATTGATGAGCGCATGATCCAATACCTTATTGAATGCTTCCACTATTCCATATATCATGGATGATAGGGAGTGCTCTTATTGTGCTGAATCTGGAACTCCTTCGTCATTTTGTTGATAGTGTGGTTGCTGAAATGCCTCCCCAAATCACTCATCAATATCTTTAGGAATCCAAACCGAGTGACAACATCGTCGAACAGAAACCTTGCTGGAGTCACAAAAGTACAATCTGTCACTGGTGCTGCTTCCACCCCTCTCATGAGGTAATCCGTTGTCGTGATGATGTATCGCTCCCTCGTCCTTTTTCCTGGTGGGTTGATGGGTCCCACAAAATCCACTGCCCATTTATCAAATGGATGCAGCATTACCCGAGATAATAATTTCATCTCATCCCTTTGTGAAGGCTTCCCTATTCTTTGGCAAACATCACAACTCTTTGCATAATCCACAACATCACTGTGCACAGTTGGCTACCAGAGGTCTGCGCGGGGTGTCTTCATGGAAGTTGCATGACCTCCATAGTGTCCTCCTATAATTATGTCATGCACTTTAGCTAGTATCCTCTCCTGCTCATGTCATAAGACAATAGATGTAGAGTCTCATCTGGACCCATATTATATAGATGTCCTGCAATCAGCTGAAATTCTGCTACTCGAATGAACAATTGCTTCTTTTGGCTGGTGGTAAAATCGTCTAATGATTTTCCTATGGAAAAAAACTGGATAATTTGCTCATAGTGATCATCGACCATTCCAAACTTGAATAAATGTGCATCATGTAACCCATCCTCAAAGTTGGTTGGTTCTTCACCTATCTCAGTCCACAAAAAATGATTAGGTCCCACAGTCAAGCGACCCAACTTCACAATGATTACAAAATCAAACTCTGGAAAGAGTAGTAGCCAGTGACATATCTTCCCCCCAACACAGGATTATTGACCAAGTATTTCAACGTGGAATGATCGATGAACATTTTAAAATGTCCTCCCGACATATAGTGGTGAAAATTCTGCAAGGCATAGACCATCGCCAATACTTCTCTCTCAGTTGTCATTTAATTCCTTTTCGTCGATGACAACTTTCAACTTGCAATATCAATTGGATGATCAATTGTTCCTTCTCTGGGATGCTCCAGACAACTCCTAAGGAGATCGATGATGCATCAACATGGACATGAAATTCCTTTGTCCAATTCGAAAACAAAAATCGGTATTGTGACCATTTTCCTCTTGAGAGTGTCGAAACTCCCCTAACACTCATTGCTCCACTCAAACTTCACATCCTTCTTCAACAGTTTTTCCATTGGTGCAGTGATCGTTGCATATCCTCTAATGAACTTGCGATAGTATCTCGTATGTACCAATGTCACTCCAAGTTGCTTCAAATTCATTGGTGGGGGTAGATTAACAATTATTACAATGTTAGCTGGATCGACCAGCATCCCCTCCTTGCAGACAATGTTCCCCAACAAAATCCTGAATGGTGCACAAAATATGAATTTCTTCGAATTCTGTGCAATATGGTGTTGTCGACTATGCTCCAACATCAATTGTATATTGGAGAGGTGATTCTTTACCAGCACATACACTGTCTATCCATCCATGTATACCACCAAAAATTATGTATGAAGTCCTTAAATGCATCAACTATGGTCCTAGAGAATATTGCAAGTGCGTTCTTAAGTCCAAACGGAATCACTATGTACTGAAAGCATCCCCACTTGATCAAAAAAGTTGTATTATGAATATCTTCTTTTGCAATATTGATCTGATGATACCTCAAGATCCCATCCATGAACGATTAGATCTCCTGACCACCTACACAGTTCCAACACTTTGTCATTAAATGGAAGGGAATGGATCATGAACGCATGCATCATTTAGCTTCCGTAGATCGACACATATTCGTACCTCGCTTGTCTTTTTTTCTTGAACGACCATTGTAGAGATCCATTCTAATTCTTTGACTGGTTCAATTATTCCTGCATCCAACATTTTGTCAAGTTCATCCTTCATGCATTCCTTGTATCACAAATTCAGGTGATACAAACACTGCTTCACTGGCTTCGCATCTGGTTTGAGTGGGATTCTCAATTCTCCCAAATCTCCTAGGATCCCTTTCATTTCGAAGAATTTGGTCGAAAACAAATCTTGAAACTCATGCAATAGATCATTGATCTTCGCCATGGTCATATCATCCCAATAATAGCCAATATTGGCGAATTTTGATTCCTCCTCTATTCCAATGTTGACCTTCTGTATCTTCGGCAGTTGGTGGACTTGTCTGTCGGTATTTTTGGTGCTGCAATATCCCAAATTCCTTCGGATTATGGGAAATTAATATTCCTTGGGTCATCCCCATCATCAAGACCTCCTATTACATTATAACACTCCATCATCGACTGCATACTTAGTACCTCATGTGATTCCTCAGGAAATGCGACTGGAACTATATCCAATACAACATCACGGATATCTTGTAGCACACTATGAATCACTAGATCATTATCCGCAAAATAGAAAGTATGACTAATTTTTTTTACCAAATCTTCCCTTATCGTGATCTCCCTCCGGAGATCTGCTGATACATACCAATGACATGGCATTTCATCTAGTGTGTGTACAAAATCATGTACCCACTCATCCTTCAGTTATGACACCCACATAGTATGACATGCAATCAAATGGTCATTGTGATCATTTTGTTCGTCATACTTCTAGACTTGATAGTGCTCTTCTTCACTGAAACGAACTTCCATCAACCTAGGACACAATGACCATCCCTCGATCAAGTTCTTATGTGTATCCCACCATCATGTTGGAGTGTCCTTCAACAATTCCTATAATTCTAGTAGTCTCTGTGGTTTTGAAACCTTGTGTTCAAATTCACTGATTAACTCAAGAAATTTGGGTAATCCTTCGTATGTTGGTAGGTCAATAATCTCCGTGGCAACCCAACGCAGCAACTAAGTGATTCTCCCACACTTCCGAATCGACACCTCATGTAGCCGATTCTGCCAATTTTCCAATGCATCATCAGAGTCCAATGATGTAGAGATCAAACTCCGCCAACCTAATTCTCTGTCTGCATTGGTATGGACATAATCCTCCGAAATGTTGTATGTGTGGTCCCATCCTCCTACAACTTCTTCCTTGACTGGTTCGACATATGTTCTTCCTTCGCTCGAGTCCAATGGGGCTATGACTCTTGTGTCATGGTTCTCAAAATTCATCACTCACTCCTTGAATTTAATCACTTCCAAGTTTTCATTGGCCATATAATCCCCAGCAATACGTGATATGAGATTCCTTCGTCGACAATTTCGATAAAATCAAAATCCACATATGTCTTCATTCCTTTGACTTCCACCACTAACTGTGGTTCTCGTTGAATTGGTGATACCCTACCTGATTGGCTAGTCGCAGTTGGACATGGGACCGAACCAGCTGTGGTTTCCTTGTCTTCTCCCATGTCAGCTTTGTCAAAATGTTGACATCTGAGCCCAGATCCAGAATAACTAAATCCACATCGTAATCACCAATTTGGACATTCATCGTCATATCCTTTTCAATTTTTTTCTTATGCAAGGAATTCACAGTGGAGTCCTATCAACCTGTCTCTGGTCGATATAGAAGACTTGCAATCTTGGCTAGTGCATTAGGATATTTTTCTAGCGATAGGAAACATTCAAAGAAACTTTGCAACATACCATGCTTCCTTGATGGTCTTACTACAAGTGTTGAATAAAAAACATGCGGCATTTCATAAATAGGAAGCTTACCCGTATCCCTTTTGATGGTGTCTCTTGTGTCAAATAATGTATCCCTCTCAACATCCACATCGAATTGCACTTTTTTTCAAACCGCTAATCGAACCTATGGGATTGGACCATCATCCCCCATCATCGCACCTCCACGAGTAATAACTCCAGTATCCACAAGTTGAGTCTTGGGTTTTGCTGAGATATTCCCGATTGTTGGACCTTGGTTCTAGTTCTGTGGTGGATTCACAGGATATTCTTCATTCCAGCTCACAATCTGATTATGGTTCTCCGGTGGTGGAACATTATTTTTCATTCCATTTTGTGATCAGTTGTGAACAATCTTCAATAGTGTGATCAGTTGTGGTACAGTAGGTACATTGCGAATGAAGGTTTGGGAAATCTCATTGATAATTCCCCAATAATTCGTAATTGTAGCACTTCAAAGGTCCTCGACCTCGTCCTCCTCCTCAACTAAAACCTTTGATTCCTCCTCCTCAGAATCCTCCATGAAAGCCTCCTTACTACTGATACTACCGTTGATTAAAATGATGTTGTTGCGATGGATTCGGCTATGGTGAAACAAACTACGGTTGAGTGTACTACAGTTGTTGTGAAGCATACTGCATCTGATTATATTATAGTTGCATCAGAGAAAACAACGATTGCGGCAGTACAAACGTCGATTGCAGGTGATGCAGTGGTGGTCTCTCCATCGATCGATGCTCTTCTCCTTTCATATAGTACATAGGAATTTCCCTTTCTTGGAGCAGGTCATATTCTCTACAATCATTCTCTTCATGGCCAATAGAACAACAAAAATTACAATACAATTTTGCAGGCTTGGATACCATATTCAAGAGATACACACATTCCTCGTGTCAATGTCCATGAGTTTGATTGATTCAGCACCATGGTAATCCACCTTGACTTGGTGGATTTGGAGTTCCTGACAATATGTAATTGTGGAAGCATGGGAATTGATCTTTATGATGTCCTTCTGTGTGACATCAGGTACACCTGACTTCTTCTTGAATTTCTTTTCCTTTCTTGATATCTTGCAGTTGAATCGCCATATTCACCAAATGTGATTGGATCTAATTCATTCCAACTCCAATTTTTCCAACTGGTGAAGCTTCCATATTCAAAGCGATCTCTAGAGCCTCACTCTATGTCACAATATTCGGTTACATCAATGTCATGTGAATATGGGGTACTAATGCTAGGATGAACCATTCTTTGTGTTGTAGATTTCTCATTCTAAAACTCACTTTTTCCATCAGCATCTTGAATCGCTGATAAAAATCCCAGATCGATTCATTCGGATATTGCTTGATTTCCTTCGATTCTGTAATGTACTGTGACTCATATTTGGATTTTATGAATTCTTCAATCAATCTAGTTCTAATATCTGCTAGTATTATGTTGGTTCCCTATCGAAACTTGTACAAACTTCATATACCAATATAATGCATGACCTCAAAAATTTCTCACCAACTGATCTTACTTAATGTCTTCGTCTTGGACTTGCTTCACATCCCATACCACTTTGCAAAGAAACCAATATTGTTTAGGATCCTCGATCCTGTTCCCATGGAACAAAGGTAATTTCACATCATCTCCCACTATCTTGGGCCTTCTTCATATGTTCACTAATCTGCTACTATTATTTTGTTGATGACACACCAAAAAATATGGTGGTGATCTGGTGTTTCTTCCTAACTGTGGTGCAGTGCATGGATGTGTAGGTACATTATTTCTCTGGGTCGGTCCTTCCTCGGGCTCATGTGTATCCTGGTCATCTCCTTCATCATTGTAGAGTCACTTAGTCCCTTGTGATCTTCTCTTGTAGTTTCTTGTTGAAGTCGTAGCAAGACTCACCTCAGTCCTCCACCTCTTCTGATCTTGTCGGAACCTCACCCCACTTCACAGAAGACCACACTCTTCCTCTACTTCCCTCACATTTTCTATGTAACTCCCATCCATCTACCCTATATCATTCCATCCAACCCTCATATCTGTAGTACATGTAACCTCCACACACCAGAGCGTTTACTCATCGGAGTTCATTTTCAATATGCCATGTTCACAGGTAAGCATCTTAATCCACAATTGCAAAGAGAATAGAAACCTACCTCTTAGTCCTTTTAAGAATTCTCTTTCTGTGTCACTATAGGACTTGACTGTGTTGACCAAAAATTCAGTGATGTATCCTTCCAATATGATGTCAAGCCACACTTCAATGAACCTCGATTCTTTTTTCTCTACCTCCTTCATCTATTGGATCAACTCTGGGGTCCAACAATTAGGATCGCCTCCTTGGAAAATTTTATTTCGATAGGTCAGCTATGTCAACCACTCGTACAAGATAATCAAAAACTCGATGAAGAAATATTGGTGGATATCATAATAGATATACCTTCTCAACCACTCTTCTATTGTTAGTCTAGAACTCATATTTTCTTCTGCTGCGAATTCTCGAGCCTTCGGATTGAACCAATACTGAATCTCCAGTCTTTTTGGATGCCACAACATATCCTCCTTTTCCTCGCACCAAGCTCCCGGCAACGAAACCATTTTTTGACACATATCGGTCGATGGGGGTTCACACTTTGTCAATACCCCTAAACATTGCAATCTCCTTGAGCATCAACCGAGACATGTTTTTCCCTATCTAACAACATCTGTGAAGATGGTGAAGTCTCAACTAATATGTTTGAGGGAGAGCTACATGAACCACGTTTCCAAAGTAAGGAGGACGATTCACATCCCTATTTTCCCACTATTTTCTTAATGTCACAATATTAACCAGAGATTCAGGTGGGAGTTTTATCATTACTTATTCATATTCAATCACATCAATAACCATTCATGTTAGATTGCATCATTATATTCATTCATAAACATATCGAAAAAACATGAAATTGTTCAGAATGTAGAAACATTGCATCATTCAGGAATATAAATTGTATCACAACAATTACTCATTCATATTGCATCATTAAAACCATAAAACCATCAAAATAGAGTTTCCAACATCATATGCACTTGTCATGTTACTTATGCACATCAAAACATGATCCCAAAACACATTCTTAGAGTCACAAGACATAACCAAAATACATATGCAAAGATTGGTCTTCTGCAAATGTTCAAGAGATAGTTTAAGACAAACTCTCAGATATTAATAATCTCCTATTATATTCCTACTCTATATATAGTCTTGTGCTTTTACAAAATGATCCACTTATAACCACTTTCTAACTAACTTGGACCAAAAAGTACAAAACTTATGACCAAATCGACGCTTGTTGACTTCTCTGCCTTGCGCACTATTTTCGGGTTTCGCACAACGGGCATCCATACCGCCTGCCAACAGTTTTAAGCAAACTCTACCAAATATAGATATTCCTCCAACTTGATAGGTTTTTCTATAATATACATTCTCGTCACATATTCAATGACTTGATTAACTCACTCAGTATTCCCATATGTTTGTTGATGATAGTCTATGTTGAGATCCAATTTGGTTCCAAATTCCTTGAACAAGCCTTTCCAAAAAAGGGAACTTGGAATCTCGATCTAAAACAATTTCCTTAGGAATCATTTGTAACCTGGAAATGTCTTTCATATAGATCTTTGAAATATTTGTTTCTTTAAATGTTGATTGTACAAGTATAAAATGAGCATATTTTAATCAATTTAACAACCAACACCATAATGGAGTCATGTTTCTTTGTTTTCCTTGGTAATTTACTGATAAAATAAATAGTTACCATGTCCCATTTCCATTTTGGAAATGGAAATGGACGAAGCAAGCTTACAAGATGTTTATTCTCTACTTTTACCCTTTGACATTCAAGGCACTTAGCAATGAACTTTGATATCTCTTTCTTCAATCCTAACCAATAATACTCCTTTTTAACAACTCTAATAGTTTTCTGATAGCCAGGATGGCCTGCATAGGGAAGATTATGCATCTCCTATAGTATAATCTTCTTTAATTCATCCCTTTGATGTACATAAATTTTATTGTTGTACGAGAGAATTACATTAAATAATATATTTCAATATCATGTTGTCTAACTGTAAATTTGTGTTAACTTGCAAATAATGCTCATCAAAACTCAATGCTTCTAGCAATCTTCTCTTCAAATTTGTTTCCCAGCTACTTATGGCTGTAATTTTCATCAATTGATTTCTTCTACTGAGTGCATCTGCAAATCAATTTTACTTTCCCTTTATATGCTTAGTTTCAAAATTTAATTAACTTAGGAATTACATCCATCTACCTTGACAAGCATTCAAGTTGGATTGTTCAAATAAATATTTTAAATTGTGATGGTTTGACCTCAAATCAATTTGTCTACCCATGAGGTAATATCTCCACATCTCAATGTGTGTACTATGGCACCGAGTTCTATATCATGTGTAGAATAATTCTTTTAATTATCCTTTAGTTTCCATGATTCATAAAAAAAAATGCCCTTATTGCATCAAAACTCCACCAAGTCCTTCCAGAGATGCATTTTTTCATACTATATGCTCCTTATCTAGATCTGCGATCTTTAAAATTAGTGCACATGTGAGTAATTCTTTTAGAAGTTTGAAACTATCTTCACATTTCTATGTCAAAATGATTTCACACCTTTCTTCTGCAAATATGTAATGGGATTCGCTATCATAGAGAAAGGTTCAATAAGTATCTTGTAATAGACATCCAACCCCATAAAATATCTTACCTTAGCTACATTTTTTGGAGTAGTCATGCTTGTATAGATTTTATTTTGGTAGGGTCAATGCTCTCTCCTTCCTCTGAGATAATGTGACCTAGATATAATAGTTTTTTTTAATATAAATAACACTTAATCTTAGCATACAATTGATTCTCTCTCAAGATTTATAAGGTTACTCTAACATGTTCTTCATGTTCTTCCTCTATCTTGGAGTATATTAATATATCATACAGGAATACAATAATAAACTTATCTAGAAATTCTCTGAATACACCATTCATCGGGCACATAAATCTGGTTGGTGTATTTTTTCAATCCAAAAGGAAAGACTATGTATTCATAATTCCCATACTTGGTTCCCAAATCAGTTTTAGTAATAACTTCATCCTTAATATGTACTTGATAATAACTCCATCACAATTTGATCTTATAGAATACTCTTTCTCTTCACAACTAAAAAAAAATATAATTCATCTTTGGTAATGGTGCGTGTTCTTAGTCGTAGCCTTATTTAGATGTGTGTAATACACACATAATCTCAAGGTACCATCCTTGTTTTTCATGAAGAGGGCACACACTCCCCATGGAGATACACTAGGGCATATATATCCCTTCTTCAACAATTATTCTAATTGCATCTGCAATTCCTTAAATTGAGGCATGTTCATTCTATATGGAGCTTTTGATAATTTGATCACTCCTAGTACCAAATAAATTGTAAAATTGATATCCATTTTAAGGGGTAACCCCGATACATCTTTAAATACACCTTTAAACTCCTGCAATATTGCATACTCTTTAGAAGATGGTTCTATATCAGTTTCTAACTATTCAACATGGATTGATTAAAATTAATAACCCTTTCGGATACACTTCTTCATCTGCATGGATTAGATTTGTCTAACAAATATCATCCTTGAAATTCCCTTTATTTGAATTGAGTTCATGTCCTCATCTAAACATGTAATGGTTTTGTTGTGACAATCTAAAATAGAAAAAAATTTACTCCATCCAATCCATCCCAATTACAATATCATACAATCCAAGGGAAATTATATCTAAACTAGAGACCCTTCATCTCAAAACAATAGTCTTTGATCATTGAAGTGATCTTTTGCTTCATATCAGTGGCTAACTGCACCATTCTGGAATATGGTAACTTACAACTCATTAAGGGTGATATTTCAATCACAGTAGGATTAATATAATTGTAAGTATATCCATAATCAATCAAAATTGAAATTGATACGTCAACAATCTTACCTCCAATCTCAATCAGGTCAATTGATGACATGCTTATTGATTATCTAGAGCTACATAAATTTGGGGAATTCTTCTAGCCATATCTTCAATTGTGATAGATTCCTGAACATTATTTATGTTTTCCTCATTATTAACTCTCTTTAGGGATTTCCTAAAATAGTGATCACCTCCACAATTCCATCATTTAACTTGATTTTGTTTCCTTTTCCCTACAAACTCGACCATATTTGATTCACCACATGGAATTTTCCTTTGGAATATTTTGCATGGCTACCTTTGACACAAGAGGCTTAGACCCCTTTATCCTATGATATTATTTGTATTTTAGTTTACGTTTCCAATCTTGGTGCAAATATTGTCTTACTTTATTTTTTTCATACAAGAATTTAGCCTTCCTTAGCTTCCTTGAGAGTATGAGGTTTATCATAAGTAATTTTTTCTTGATAGTATGTTAGTAACCTACAAAGAAATTGTTGGATTTTAACTTTCTCATCTTGAATGAAACCAACACGCCTTAATAGTTATGGGAACCTTATCTCATACTCCTCCATAGTTATATTATCTAATTTGAGTTCAAAGAACTCCTACATTTTCTTGTCATAATACTGTTGATTTGCTGAAACAGGTATTCATGCTTAAAATACCTCTAAAACGTTTTACATGAAGTTTTATTTTCATCAATAGTTTTCAATGGCTTTAGTTTCTACCACCATAGGTAAGCATTTCCCTGAAGATTGTATATAGCGATTTAGGCCTCCTAATTATCAGAGTAATTATGCAGTTACAAATATTTCTTCATTTCTAGCAACCATATTTATACACTTTCCCTTGATTTCTCTATATTAAACATGGGAGGTTTTAATTTTACGAGTTCAAATTGTAATGGGTCCTCATCATATTTCCTTTTTAGGTACCTTCTATTTGAAGAGTCTGACTTATTTTCATATGCCCTCTTTCTGTGATGACTTTCAACTGATTTATCATGGGAATGTTGCCCCATCTCACTTACATCTCCACTTCTTGAGTGATAATGTCTCTCAGAACGTCCCGTTCTCAAAAAATATTCTTATTCTCCTATAATAATGGGCACAGAGACATGTTGCGCCTAATGATGTAATTGAATCAAGCTCTATAACATGTGTAGATTCACCTAGTTATGTTGATTATTTTCCCATTTCTAGTCTATAAATTTTTCAATGTTTGGAGCACTACCTCTGCCTCCACCTCTGTATTATGGGTGATATATTCTATCCTTTGGGATCTCATCCCCATTTCCCTAATGAGATTGAAAATTTACGTCCCTTCCTCCATCTTAACTATACCACTTCCTTTTAATCTGGCAATTTGTTTAATTAATAATTTTGTTAGGCATAAAAACATCCAATTACACATATTTCAACTAGATTATGAATGTAAATTTTCCTATCTAGTGTTTTCATTCAATGGTTTGAGTATAATAAGTTTATTTCAAATACAATCTTACAACAATATCTGTTTTATATGGCCATGAGGTTTGAGAGATGAAACCTTTCTTTGATAGCACTATGTAACATGCCCTATTACAACTCTATAACACACTCGACAGTTCCCATGAACCATGGAGTCTGCAGGGTGTTAGCACATGCAAGTTCTACTAAAACAAATTTTATATGAAAGGTATTTACCATATATTCACTTGGAATTATCCAAATTTAGTCAAAATGGGCTAAGGAACTAAAATTGAACTAATAAAGGAACATACATTTTTTTGCTTCCAATCTGGCAATTTAGAACTTAACCATTTAGAAGTTATAAGGAAACCAACCCTATGGTTTTTTTTTAACAATATACTTAAATCTTAAAGACCTAATTTTAACTTTAAAGTACATCCCTGATAAGGCATCTGATCACACAATTTATCCAACATTCTTACAAGGAATTGCAAAATCAGAACATTATTTCAAAACAATTTAATTGGTAAATAAATGTTTCCACTATATACAGGAAACTTAGATAATTCTAGAAACAATAAGACTTAACATGGTTAAATGGTTTCTCACATGAAATACGCATTCATAGAGGCAAATTCCATTAAGTAATTTCTTATACAAATAATCATCACTCTCAGCAATGCCATCAACCAAAAATAATAGATTCCACATGCATTCTTCAATTTTACTTATGCATGAGAACATGCATACACAGATATGCATAATTCAAGTTTAGATATTCAATTTACAAATTCATATTCAACACAAATAATAATTCTAATTCTTCCAAGAATTACTCCATTCATTTAAATTTGTACAAGTAATTACAAAGCTAATACAATGCATCAATTGTGTATCTTAATAAACGATAATTTAAGAAATTAGTTGCATTTGAGGCATGCTCCACCCAACGATAGGCCACCTTGCTCATATATTAGTTATCAAGGAACCACCCCCACGATGGGACTTTGAATTCACCGAGAACACTCAAAATTAAAAAGAAAGGAAATAATAAGGTTACATTGCATATCTCAAGAGTTATATCTCACATTAGAGGAAATTTCAATTTAAAATGGGCCTTCCAAAAATAATACAAATTCCATGTCATCATGTATTATCCAATCAAAATGCTTTAAAATTCAAAAAGGGAGCAGCTCTTAAACAATTTTTAATATAAATTTGGGGATAGGTATCATAAAAAAAACTACTTTTTTTGTTCGTATTTTTGACATATCTCCCTGTGTTTTTATTCAAATTTCGATCAGGAGAGCTTGTTGGATGCAGAATTAAATTTTACATCCAACAAGTAACCGCTCGGCATACTTTTGAAGGGGCCCGCTACCCCAAAAACAAGAAATACCTGAAAAAGTATTTCTTGTTTTTGGGGTAGCGGGGCCCGTCAAAAGTATGTCAAGTGGGTACTCATTGGATGCAGAACTTAATTCCACATCCAATGAGCTCTATCGATCAAAATTTGAGTAAAAACACAGGGAGATATGTCAAAAATACGAACAAAAAAGTAGTTTTCTTTTCTTCCTCCAAAATTAATAAATATTATTTTATTATTTTAACTTTTTTTTTATTAATTTTCCTTAGGAGGCCCATTTTGAGTTGAAATTTCCTCTAATGTAAATTTGGCTAATGCCAAACCCACAACAAATAATCTAAATTATTGCCTCCTGATCAAGAACTCGACACCAACCAATTCCTCAGCAAACAATGCATACCCTTTCCTTGGTTTTTATTCCAACCACGTAACAATGGTAACCCTTCACTACAGTTCCTGAAGCATGCTACTATTAATCAACACCACAAAATTTCCACCAAGGAAGGTTTACACCAAGGTCACCATTTCTCTAGTAAAATTATCTGGGGTAAGACATAACAATCCACATTCCACAACTAATGAATTTTATTTTTTATGACATGATTTATTGATATATCTTCCAGAATCCATACTCTTTAAGAATATGACTTTTTTTCTTTCCAATGTGAAAGACAACACTTTTTGAATGTTTTATGGGAAAACATTTCCCCCATGTGGTCTCCCAAAAGACTTGTGCCCCATATATGTCATTACACTTTTTTTTGCATGCCACTAAAAAATTTAGTTTAGCATACGGATTAAGTTTTTAAAGTTCAAAAGGTATTAAAGATTAAAATAATATTAAAACACTTTTGGGTTCAAGGTTACGCTTAGGTCATATTTGTTATAACTAAAAACCTATCATATGATCCTACACTTTAACTTCATGACTGCTAGGGGCCAAACCACACTCATTTTTTCCACCTAAGTCATCATATAGCATATAACCACCACTCATCACAAACCCTAATCACAAATTGATCTTAATTGGTCTATTTCCTCAATCTGGGGCCACATTCCTCAATTACATGGCATGACAGAAGCCTGTTTTAGAAGTTTTAAAATGATATGCATCTCTTTAAATGTTAGGGGATTAGGGTGTGGTCCCAAATTTTGTTCCCTCAAAATTTTCATAAACAGTAACAAAGAGGACATTTATTTTTTCCAAGAATCTATGAACTTGGGAACAAAATCTTGTGAGATTATTCTAAGAATATGTGAGAATCACTTCTCAAGTAGATCTAGGAGCTAGAACAATTTCACCATCAAAGTCTTTGACAAAATATGCAAGAGAAAAACAAAGTGACTAAAATAGCTGGAATAGCACATGTAAAAGGTGTTAAAATATAACCATTATAATATAGTACACCTTGTAGGTATGTATGATACATATTTATAGTACATTGGAGACAATTCGTGAGCCCCTGATGGCCATGTGAATGCATCCAAGTGTCAGACTAGAATTTGACCCCTAACCCCCCTAGGTTAACCAATAGGATACCAAACCCAACCAAACAGTCATGCATCTATGTGTGAACATGTAGGAAGAATGTATGGGTCATTAATGAGGGAAGGAAAGCATGGGAGAGTGCATGGGTGAGTGGAGGAATCTCTAGGAGGCAAATAAATTCCAAGGAGAAAAAAAAAAACACTTTCACACACACTAGCGCTCATAGTAAAAGATGGAACTGGTTTAAAAATAATGCACAGTCTAAAATGTTAGGATGTTCAAACTAGAGCACCTCAACTGCAATTAATGATCCATAATCACCTATTTTCCTAGTATTGATCAGTATAACCTAAGTTATACCATGGAACATAGCACAAGGCCAATGTTTATGTCTCCTAGGTAGATCATTAAGGTACTAAGGAGGATTATTTCTCCAACACCTCCACTTAATATTGACTTAGTACACCACATGATTGATTAAGGCCTTGGAAACTAAGGCACAATTCACCTTTTACAACAAAATTGTATTGATCCATGTAACAGAGGAAAGGAGGAAACCTCATGGGACAAAACCTTCCCTCAAAAAATGGATTATGACATAAAACAAAAACTGTATACACTCCAAACTAGATGAGTATGTCTAGAGGAATATTCTTCATGGGAAGAAGTGGAATGTGCTCAACCAACTCAGGCACAGTTGCATGATGAATTTTCATACCATGTAGAACAACTAAAATGCACTGATAGGAGAGCGAATGGTGCTCTTCAAACTTGAACCTCGATCTAAATAGGATGCCATGCCCAAAAGAGACTTGAAGTGCTTGAGAATAGGTGACCCCAAGTGAATCATAAGGATATTGAAGCATCAACTTTGAATGAAGGTTGTAATTAGCTTCAAGAAGGTGGAACGAGTCTTGAATGTGCCATTATGATGGCAAAGGCTTCTCCATATTCATATGAACTTGAAGGAACTCTGCTAGTCATGGTGGATGAATTATTGGGAAATAGAGTGTGAAGCAATGAGATATATTCACTTGACATCCAATATTCTCGTGTGAAGAAAACCCATCTTCTAGATAAGGATCGCTATGATCATCAACTAGCAATACATCTCCACCATTCGTAACATAAGACATAGAGGAGAAGGGTGTAGAATGGATAGATAACTCTTCAGTAGTAGTGATGGAAGCAACTCATATGCTATCTTCATGAAAAATAACTTCTTGACAAGGAGAGGAAGCCACAAAGGAAGAAACTTGATTTGGATCATTTGCTAAATCTTTGGCTACTTCTTCTTCTTCATTTAGAACAACTTCTTGAGAAATGCATGAGGCCAAGATCATAGGAGGGAGAAAACATAAGGAGGTTCCCATTTGATTCCTCTCCATATATCTCACACCTTCTTGTTTCATGCCAATAGCTTCATTTATATTTCTCCAAATCTCGAATGGGTACTCAGTAGAATCAAGGAGATAGCACATGGTAGGAGGTATAGCGATACACATGGTTCCATAGGCTCTATCATTGTCATTAAGCCAATCACACTTCTCTTGATAGGACTCTAGCTCTCTCACAACACCAATGGACACATCATACAGACATTGCCTCTTGAGATACGCAAACATATTTGACTTCCATTCAAAATAGTTGAATGGGGAAAGGAGATTAAGTGCTTGCGAATCCATGAATTTGTTGTAAGAAACCGCAATGAAAAACACTCAGATAAACTAGAAATATGCCCTAAACAACAACTCAAACCTCACAATATTTTTTTGCATATCAAACTATCTCTGATACCATGTGAGAATTGCTTCTCAAGTAGATCTAGGAGATAGAAAATTTTCACCATCAAAATGTTTGACAAAATATACAAGAGAAAAATAAAGAGACTGAAATAGTTGGAATGACACATGTGAAAGGTGATAAAATCTAACCATTATATTACAGCACACCTTGTATGTATGTATGATACATATTTATAGTAAATTGGAGATAATTCGTGAGCCCCTAGTGGCCATGTGAATGCATCCACATGTCAAACTAGGATTTGACCCCTAAACCCCCCTAGGTTGACCAATAGGCTACCAAACCTAACCAAATAGTCATGAATCCATGTGTGAACATGTAGGAAGCATGCTTCGGTCATTAATGAGGGAAGGCAAGCATGAGAGAGCACATGGATGATTGGAGGAATATCTAGGAGGAAAATAAATGCCAAGGAGACCACAAAAAACCACTTTCACACACACTAGTGCTCCTAGTCAAAGCTGGAACAGGTTTGCAATTAATGCACAGTATGAAATGTCAGGATGTTCAAACTAGAGCACCTCAACTGCAATCAATGAGCCAGAATCACCTATTTTACCAGTATTGATAAATATAACCTAAGTTAGACCATAGAACATAGCACAAGGCCAATGTTTATGTCTCCTAGGTAGATCATTAAGGTACTAAGGCAAATTATTGCTCCAACATAATATTTAAAGACTGGGAAATGTGTGTTATAGATGTGGAAGATTTATCTGGTGGTTTGGTGGCAGCTTGGAATCCAAAAACTTGTTATTTTAAACCTTATAGAACTTGTGTTGGGATCTTGTTGGAGGGAAAATTTCAGGGCTTCGAGAAATTTATGCACTTATTGAATATATATGCTCCTTATAAGTATAGGAAGATGTTTAGGGATAAGATTGAAGATATTGGTTTGTTAAGTCTCGATAATTTGGTAATTGTTGGATATTTAAAGTTGAACTTACACTCTTTTGAAAAATGGGTTTTTCATACCAATTTCCATTTGCTTTACAAGTTGATGTTGATCATTTTCCCTGAAATCATCATTTTAAGTTTGATCACTCTTGGATTAAAAATGTTGACTTTTGTCTGAGGATTGGAGACTTCTGGTTATCTTTTACTTGACCATAAAATATGAATGTGATGGATGTCTTAGTTCTTAAATTGAAGATACTTAAAAAACAAGTAACTTCCTGAATAAAAAGAAAACCTATAGAAGATAGATCCTTTTTTGCAGAAGATAAAGCTAAACTACTAGAGATGACAATAAAAAAGGATGCTATCTTAAAGAAAGAAGAAGAGAAAATGAGACTGAAAAGTAGATCCCTTTGGATCAAGGCTGGTGATAAGAATACTCATTTTTTCCATAGATATGCTTCTTATTGCAGGAATATAAATACAATCTGGGAAAGACAGAATGAAGATGGTATCAAGGTTAAATCCTAGGATAAGATCAAAAAATCTGTTGAATTGCAATTCAAATCCCTTTTCAAAGACTAGAGTAAAGCTCATATTGGAAATCAATTGCAAGTTCTTGAACATTTTCCTTATTTTTTCTCAAGGGAAGAACGACTGGAGGTTGGTAAAGAAATATCACTTGCTGAAATTCATAAGGTTTTATCCAAGTTTTCCAAGGACAAAATCCTCGGTCCTAATGGATGGACAATTGTGTTATTTTTATCTTTTTTGATATCATGGGTGAAGATTTGCTATAAGTTGTGGATTTTTCCAGAAAGG
Source organism: Pseudotsuga menziesii (assembly GCA_001517045.1). NCBI lineage: Eukaryota > Viridiplantae > Streptophyta > Pinopsida > Pinales > Pinaceae > Pseudotsuga > Pseudotsuga menziesii. Next base: position 920,538 of record LPNX010432993.1, on the reverse strand, counting down.
AGTGTTTTATGACAGGGTATCTAAGTTCTACATTCATAACTTTGATTCCTAAAAGGATACCCCTGAGTCTTTTTCTGACCTTAGGCCTATTTCCCTTTGCAATCTGGTATATAAGATGGTGACTAAGGCGATTGTTGACATGCTTAACCCTAAAATTTCAGAGGAAATCTCAAAAGAACAATTTGGATTCTTAGCCAATAGGAAGATCTTAGATTCTATTGGGACTACTCGGTAATGTATTCATTATGTTAAAACAAAAGTATTAGCTCTGTTGTGATGAAAAATTACTAAGCAAAGGCTTATGACAAAGTCAATTGGGACTTCTTAAGACCGGTTCTTCTTCAGATTGGCTTGCCTGAGCAAGTGATGATGTGGATTATGGCATGTGTTTCTATTACAAATTTTGTAGTCCTAATCAATGTATCTCCTACCTCTTTTTTTCAGAAGCAAAAGAGGTCTAATACATGGATATCCTTTATCTCCATTATTATTTTTACTAATGATTGAAGGATTAAGCGGAATGATCTCTAAAGCTCGTAATGAAGGTCTAATATAAGGTATAACATTTTCAAATGATGTTATAATTACCCATTTTCTTTTCGTAGATGATGTGATATTTTTTTTGTTGGATAATATTAAGGATTGGAAGGTTCTACATTCTATCTTAGATCTTTTATGCAATGCCATAAGTATGGAAATCAATGCTAAAAAAACCCTCCTCTTATACTTATAAGATTCAAATAGAGTGTATAACAGAATTGGGAAATCTCTTTCAGTCTAAGTTTGATAAAATGGAGGATGGTTTCATATATCTAGGTTTTTATTTGAAACCTAACAACTATCGTGTGAAGGACTGGTTTTGGTTGATAAAGAGGATAGAAAAAATAATTTCAAATTGTTCTTATAGATTTCTTTCATTGGGTGGTAGGATTATTTAATTAAGGCTAATATGCAAAGTATCCATGTCTATTGGTGTTCTCTAGTTAAGATCCCAAATTATATTATAAATTCTATCAGAGCAAAGATCTTTCATTTCTTATGGGAAGGGACAGGAACAAAAAGAAAGTTTCACTTGGAACCATGGGAGGTTCTGGCCTCTCTAAATCACATGGGAGGATGGGGCATTAAAAAATTGTCAATTTTTAACTTAGATCTTCATTTAAAAAACCTATGGAGATTCCTGTTTGATAAAGGTCTCTGGAGTAAGGTGATAAAAACCAAATATTTGAAGAAATGTTCAGTTACAAATTGGCTCAGATTTTTAGAATTTGATACAAACGGAGCCTCAATGGTATGGAATAGCTTTCTCAAAGTGCTTGATTGGATGAAAAAACGGAATCAGTTGGGATATTGGTAATGGCAAAAAGGTTATTATAGCAGTATATCCTTTTGTTGGGGATAAAGAGATTTTTTCTCCACCTAATGAAATACTCGATCATCTTAAATGGATTGGAATGAATACTCTGGATAAACTAAAGAGGCCTAAATGGTCACCCTGAAAGGGTGGTTACTAGCTAAATTCAAGAGATTTGGGTTTGACTAGTGAATCAACTATACATTGGGAATCTTATATTGAAATTTTGAAAGAGGAAGGGGTGAGACTTAAAGCTGAAAATAACAAATTGGTTTGGCCATAGAACAAGAAAAATGGGATCATTACTGCTAAGTTGGAATATGAGTTCATAGCAAAGAATTGGAGTAGGGCATAGCAAGGTGATGGTATAAAGACTCGTGGGAATGGAATATACCTCAAAAATTGAAATTCTTTTGGTCATTAAATCTTTCCTAACTTGGCATAATCTCATGAAGAGGGGATGTTAAGTCCCAAGATATTGTCTTCTTTGCAAACAGGAAAATGAAACAGTCTTACATATCTTTGTAAATTGCCTTTTTTATAGACATGTTTGGTCAGTTGAAAAAGATATTTTGGGGTTCGGTTTGGATTGGGGTACTGAAAATATGGAGGTTTATTTTTCATATTGGTTCCATAGCTCAAATTCATTCAACCTTCTTCCTATTTTTATTTCTTAATTCCTTTGGATATCAAGGAATAAATTCATATTTCAAAATATCAGTCTCAATTCTATTCTCTATGGGATTATTGGTATTGGAATTTTTAAAGACTTTTTGAACATCACTCCTCCAAGGAAGATCAAAAGTTACTATCTGGAATATTCCACTTATTTTTTTGTTGAAGGTTACTTTGATGGAGCCTCCTTTAACTCCTATTGTGGTTTTGGTATGGTATTTATATTAAACAAGGATCACTATTTTTCTTTAATTCTGGGTGGTGGACAGGGAACTAATACGAAAGCGGAATTGTTGAATTTATGGGGTTTACTTCACTTTGTTTCCCTTATTGCCATTTTTTATATCAGCATTTATGTTGATTCCAAAGTGATAATTGAATATATGAATGATAAATACAATCTACATGTGTTGTTGATCAATCATTGGTGTTAGAGAGTTCAGTCTGTAAAAAGATCATTTAAGCATATCACTTTCAGACACATTTCTAGAACCTTTAATACAAGGGTTGGTATTCTCTCAGAAAGTGTTATTTCACTTATATATGTCTTTTTATAGTTTCAAGAATTTTTGGAAGGATTTTTATCCATGAAGGAGAGGTTGATCTCTTAGATCGGGTCTAAATGATGGCTGGAAAGTTAGGATGTTAATATTTTTGTTGTTATTATCTAGTATTTTAATATTACTTATGTGGAAGTATTTCAGATATAGACACAGAATATGAAAAGAAATTGCTCCCGAAGTATTTTTGTTTTGATATGTATGAAGGATGAAAACTGTAAAGATGATATGCAAACGTAAATTTTTTTCTTTGATTAATATAATATCAAGAAAAGTTCCTTTTTTGTGAAAAAAATAAAAATAAACCAATAGCTTAACTTTTTAATTTATAATTGTGAAGTTAACATTTCTTTCCAAGTCAACAAATGCATCTACCTCAAGGATGAATGTGGATATGACAATTTAAAAATCAAATTAAATCATGTTAAAATTATTAATTGGTATTCTTATGTTAAGTCATTTTGATTCAATAGTGCTTGTTCTTGATTAATCCTAATCCTTTCACATGTGTGACAAACTATTTTTTTCTACAAGTATATAATTCTTAATATTTATTACAATAGTATCATTTTTTTCTATGGTTAAAAGTAAGTATAATAAGTTTAAGTAAATATTTTTTTAATTAAATTATATATTGTAATTAGTATTTTCATTTTATCTTTTATTATTTTTCATCATTCATAATTTTAAAATGTTTTTATTGAGTTTCTATATAATTTCTGGTTCAGTGGTACCTTTTGTTGTGTTTTTTTTTTCTTCAGATCTTTGGGGGACTTTCTCCTCTGGGTAGGGACTCAACTCGAATATTTTATTCCTTGTTTGACTCAAAGGTCAGTCCCTCCCTGCTAGGTTGTACTCATTATGGAGGTGATTCTCTACGATATCATGATTTCAAACCTTATGGGGACATCTTCGGCATTCTATCTACCCTATGGTTATCTTATATTCCTTGAGTATCCTGGTATATTTTTTTGCTTTAGATTTGATTCCTTTGGAGGAATCTTCCTATGAGAAGGAGGATGGGACTTTTGATATGGATCAGAATCCTTTGAAGACATTTTTGGCTCATGATTTTGGACAGAAATAATTATCTTTCAATGTTCCTCATCAATATTTTCTTCAACCTCGTAAAATTTTATGCTCCTTCTTAGTGGATGGGGTTCATGGAGGCATTTTCCAGAGTCTCTCTCTCGAGCGCTCTCCTCGACTGTGTGGTCATATTCTGACACTAAATCTAGATAGGTATCAAGAGATACTTGATGTTCAAGATGGAAGACATAGATATATCAAGGGATCCTTTCGAGTTTAACTTCCCATGCTTCATCCTCTTGAAGTGTGGCATCTTTCCCTGATGGGGTTTGGGGTTGTCCCTTTGAAACATAATATTTCAAGTTAGTTGTGGTATTTTTCTTCTCATGTGAAAATATTTTGAGGGCAGTCTTTGGAATGTGTTCAAGTTTCTTTGTTTAGTTTTTTTCAGTTGTAGAGTTCAATCAATTAACTGCTTGATCATGATGTATCCAATCCTTGTGGTGTATTATAATTAAAAAAATTAATGTAAGGCTTATTCCTATGCCAAAGCGGTTTTATATATTAATATAATGAAACTGCATTGTATTTTCCCACAAAAAAAATCATTATTACAACACTAAAATATACAACAACTCAATTTCATCTTTAAAATATGTTTTTTTCTTTTTCCAAACATACAACATAAATATCTACCTAGGTGGTTTGATGGGATTCATTAGTAATCCAATACCATAACATGTGGGTTCATATTGAGGTTTTAAATATTATTAAAAAGTAGTTCAATATAGCATAAATATCTACCTAGGTGGTTTTAGGGGATTCATTAGTAAACCAATACCATAATATATAGGTTCATATTGAGGTTTTAAACATAATTAAAAAGTAATCCAATATATTGGATGATATTAAATGTTAGTTTTTTTTAAGTAAACATATTGTGGGTTGAATTATAAAAAAAAATTCAAGAAAGGGGATTTGGGAAGGGAATTTGTGTTGATAGGGGAGTGGTCCGGATTTATGTGTGAACAAAATGAAAGAACAGATACATAATCATAATCATAGACATTTTGCAAAGATAACAGAGATACAGTAATCACATATTCTATTAAATGGTGGAAATAGAACTGATTGTAATACAATAGCTAGAATGGTGGTGTCTATCTCTAAGAAGATATGTGACTGCTACACTCATCTGTGCAAAGATGAATACAAAATGAGGCCAAATGGACCTATTTATAATAAGTACAATGGTGAGAACCCCAAAAGTCTAAAACATAACCCTAGAAGATGAACCGTCATAAAGTCTGCAGCCCCAAGGTGGTAAGTTGAACAGTCAACTTCCCGGTGTCATAAATTTTGCATACGATATCCGATTTGGGCACTCAATACCTCATTGGAAAGATCTATCGAAGGAATACGCTTGAAAACTATGAATCCTTTAGATTAGCTAAATGAATATTTCCCAAAAATGTCGTTTAGGGCCTCAAAATGGACTTGGAAGTTTAGGACCCAAAAAAAAGTAGAAAAATAACTAGGAAACTGCCACAATGGACAATTGTTTTGAGCCAATGGAATAGGTGGGTGGACACTGGTTTCGATATAGATCAATCCTCCCTCCTTAGAAAGAAATGGTATCCATTGTTTCGAATCCTGTATCATATCTCGAATTGTGTGTTGACTTGATCTCCTGGTGTGACATCTGTCGAAGTGAAGAGGCTGCTTTTCTTTGGCATCCTGAGAGGGCTATAATTGTTGTATGGATTATTTGTTTTTGGAGGAGCACCTTGAATGCGTGGCCCTGCATCGTAGAGGTACTCAGATGGATGAGGAAACAATGACTTTGTTTTCTTCTTGTGTCTGATGAGCATAGATACCCTATGTTGAGGGTGTGGAGGTAATATGATGTTCTCCTTCAGACGCAATTGTGAAGAGGAATAATTTCCTGATGTGGGAGATTATCTTCCTACCTTGCGAGATTTTGTTAGGTGAAATTGTCTCTAGTATCTGATAGAGTTTTCCTCCCAAAGTAACAATGACACTTCAAGGTCATGACTCATATACATCATGATGCTTCCACATATATGGTTTCCCTAAAAGAACATCACAGACTTCAAGTGGGGCCACATCACACAGTACCTCATCTTTGAAAGGCTTGATTCCATATGGTAGGAGGCATTGTTGATTAATGTGGATACTTCATCCTTGTATTATCCAACCGATGTTGTAGGGTTGCGGGTGTAGTTTTATCGGAAGCTCCAATCTTTTGACGACTTATGTTGAGATCATGTTCTTTTGGCTATCGTTGTCAACAACAAAATGTAGAGGCATTCCCTTCACCCACATCTACGAGTGGAAGAGGCACTCCTTTGCCTCTGACTCTTCAGGCTCCTATGTTTGAATATGTTCGGTAGCAATAGTGTCAGTGGGGTCTGCATCAATGATCTGCTTCCCATGGTCTGTGGCTATGGAATTGGGTTCTGAATCGAAATTGGGATCTGATTCTGAAGATTTGATCTTGACCACCAATGACTGCTTTGAGTGACATTCATTAGTGTTGTGCCAAGGGATTTTATGAAATTTGCACCACTTCCCGGTGTCCTTCTTTGTATTTCTATTCCCCTTATTTTCTTGTGGCAGGGACTGGTTCTCATTTCCTTGTCCTATGTTTTGCGGACAAGGGCTTACCTTGCCTTGCTTCTGCAGTGGCTTCGCAGGTCCAACTTTTGCCAAAATTTCTTCTTGATTTTGAAAGCATACTGATAGGAAGATCCAAGTGAAGAGATGTAGAGAAATTCCATCTCAGTTTGGATGTACTGATGTAGACCACTATGACATTTCAGTATCAGGTTCCGCTCGGAGTCCTTAATACCCAGCTTTGTGCGCAAGGTATGAAATTTGTTAGTGTACTCCGACACTATATGGTCCCTCTCTTGATGAATAATGGTCAATTTTATGTACTAGTCATCATAGTTTCCCACAGGGTAGTATTCTTCCTTGACAACATCTATGAAAGAGGCCCAAGTGGGATTTGTCTCAAACATTCTAGACTCGTCTGATGAGTTTTTCTCCCAATAAGTACCCCACTAATTTTGGAGATGGGGGGCTGCCTTAGGATAGCAAAGGTGATGTTTTCCCTATCGGAGAAATTGTGGATAGAGAAATACCCTTCTAGAACATTCAACCAATTATCTAGGGAATATGCATCAATCTAGCCTTGATATAAAGGAATATCAAATTTAACTTGTACCCTGAAGGGAGTTGCGTCCCCGAACCGGGTGCTTGTTGAGTATGCTCTTGTTGCTGTCGACATTCGTAGAAGGATTTGAGTGAAACTATCCATCATCTTGTTCCTCTGTCTCTCGAGGGATTCCTCAAGAAGCAACTTGATAGGATCTCCTACTCTGTCGTCTCTCTTTTCTTCTGCCATGGGAGGCCATTTGGGACAGCAAGAGTGACCAAGTGAAACTAGTTCGAGACCAAACTCTCTATACCCAGACCTCGTCGGGGACATGCACCAAGAAATAATCAAAGAGAATATTTCTCTGATACCACTGATCCGAATTTATGTGTGAATGAAATGAAAGAATAAATAAAAAATCATAATTACGGACATTTTACAAAGATAACAGAGATACAATAAACACATATTCTATTAAATGGAGAAAATAGAACCATCTGTAATACAATAGCTAGAATGGCGGTGGCTATATTTGAGAAGAGACGTGACTGCTACGCTCATCCGTGCAAAGATAAATACAAAATGAGGCCAAAGGAGCATGTTTATAATAAGGACGAGGGAGAGGACCCCAAAATTCCAAAACATAACCCTAGAAGATAAACTGTCATAAATTTTGTGGCCCTAAGGTGGTAATTTGAATAGTCAACTTCCCGAGGTCATAAATTTTGCATACGATCTCTGATTTGGGTGCTCGATAGCTTGTTGGAAATATATATCCAAGGAATATTCTTGATGACTATGATTCCTTGAATCTTGTTGGATGAATTTTACCAAAAAATGTCATTTAGGGCCTCAAAATGGTCTCGAAAGTTTGGGACCCGAAAAACCGTAGAAAAATAAGTAGGAAACTGCCACAATGGACAATTGTTTTGAGCCAATGGAATAGGTGGGTGGCCACCATTTTCCATTTGGATCATGAAGAGATATATATTCTTGATAGGTGTACCTTAAATAAATTATCAATAAATCATTTATTGAACAAGTAATTAAAATGAACACAAATTTCATTATATATATATAGAAACGAAATGGTATTTTGGTTCTTAAATAACATGTTCGTGATTTTGATTGAAAGATAAAGTAACCTATGATAAACAAAAAAAATCAAAATAGATTTTAAATACATATTCCAAATATTGAAACCAATCTATTAGAGTTAAAAATAACAATAATTGTAAATTAATATTTTGTAAAAATTGCAAAAATATGATATTATTTTATTAAGAAACGAATATTGATAGCCCCAAGGGATAGATCACTTGGTTGGAGTCCAAGTACAAAGACTGTTGATATTGAGGTCGGAAGTTCGATTCTCACGAATACAACTCTATGGGTCCTTTGGGGTTAGGCTCCCAAAACTCGAGCGGATAGGGTGAGGCCCTTTCAGGTGGGCCCCCTAGAATTGTTACGGTGGATATAGCAAGTCTCAACCACAATTTTCAGGGCTAAAATATTATTTAATACCTTATGAAATGTCTGTACTATACTATAATTTAATGAGTGACTGCCTGATAAGTAACCTCTATATATATACTAAAAGTAATTTTTAAGTAACTTCTTCTGGAAGAAGCTCAAAGAATGAAACCATGGTGGGTTCACTAGTAATGCAATATCATATCATGTTCATTCATATTGGGGGTTTTAATACACTTAAAAAATTCAAATATATTTCCCCATTTTAAGGGGTCAAGGGGGGTTTTAAATTTGACATAGTAATATAAATATTGGGTTTTTTTTTATTTGGGTGGGATGAGGAGTACCTACAAATCATGGGATGGATTCATACCTCCAATTCATGGGCTCAATTCATACCTCCAAATCGTGATTTGGATTCATATCAGGCTTGTTGATGTATTTGTAACTTTGGAATGTATTCACTTGTATATTTCATGTATTGTACCCTGATGTTTATTTCGGGAAGTATCTGTAATGTAATTGAGTCATGTCATGCCCCGATGTTCCTATCGAGAGGTTCTATAATGTAAACAATTCATGTCAAGTCATTGTGGGTAACCCTCATATTGTTCAAGGGTTAAAGTCCCCGCAGTTGCAGGTCCCTAGGGTTATTAGACTCTCCTAGAGAAGTTGGCCCTAGTCAGTCATTGTCAAGTCAGGAATTATTATAAATAGAGAGTGATCCTCTCTATTTATCACACTCACTCACACTCAGTTGTAGCACATAGCTGAGGAAGAAGAAGTTGGTGGGGACAGAAAGAAAGAGGCTACTGCTGTTGGGAAATCATCTTACTGTTTTTTGGGGCTTTGCTATTGGTGTTGATTCTATCTCTGAGGAAGTTGTGGGGTTTTCTCCTTTATGGTTTCCCTGAGGAAAATATTTGTGTTTATTGTCTCATGTGTTTGATTATTGTTCTTGTTATTCTCTCAATTAAGATCCTAATTTAATGCTAGCTTAAATGATAAAAATCTAACATGGTATCAGAGCCAACCTAAAAGAAGACACTATGCAGCTGTGGAAACTAGGGATTCCTACTTTTTGGATCTCTCTCCACAGATTTTCAGCAAAAGAAGGTTGGGATGACTCTCCTCCCCGGGGTGCATCTTTCTATCAAAGCAGAATCTGATTCTGAGCATTTTCAGTTTTTGACCGACACTGCTGCCGAAAATTAGGGCTTTCCACAGAAGTGGAATTTTTGAGTGATCCCATGCCTGGATTGATCTCCTCCTCGAAATTGGAATTTAGAGATCAAGACCAAAGCTTTTGGTTGGACAGAACTCTGGGAAATTCAAACCCTAATTTGCTCCTGAACCAGCTCTGCAGAAATTCAGCTCCAGATCCAGATCCAACATCTTAACCTGGTAAGATGTAAATATTTTGTATTTCCATTTGAGGTTCTCAGTTAAGATGTCTCATCATACCAAGCTTGATGAAAATATTGAGGGGGATAATAACTTCCGAGCCTGGAAGTATAGGATCTCCCTGATCCTGGAAGAAAATAAGTTGGACTCTTACATTAATGAGGAGATTCCAGTTCCAGATGGAGATGAGGCTAAGGCCTTACACAAGAAGAATTTGGTTATGGCTAAGAGGATTATTGTTGATTCAATCAAGGATCACCTCATACCACAGGTGTCCTCCCTAAAGACACTTAAAGCTATGTTTGATGCCCTAACCAAACTGTTTGAAGGAAAGAACATAAACCGGAAGATGACCTTGAGGAACCAGTTGAAGAATGTGAAGATCCAGAATGCGGAGACCATATAGTCATACTTCACAAGGGTCTCCTAGATCAAAGAATAACTTGAAGCAGTGGATGAAGAAGTGGAGAATGCATAAATTGTAATGACCACCTTGAATGGTCTCCCTAGGACATGGGACTCTTTCATTCCGAGGGATCTGTGCCAGAAAGAAGCTAGTCAAGTTCACCAAACTATGGGAAGAATGATCTCAAGAAGAAGCTCGGATAGCAGCTCGAGAAGAAAATATGGGAAGTGAAGATCAAGCTCTCATAGTACAATCCAAGAAAACCAGAACTAGCCACCACAGAGGTAAGCACTCTCACCAGAAGAGTAACTTTAGAAAGCCTAGAGATATGTCTAAGTACATTTTCTATACATGTGATGAAAGAGGACACTTTGCTAGAGATTGTCCTAGAAACAAAGTAGCTCTCACAAGAAGAAGGGAAACAAGAGAAGACATCATGCTCATGTTGCAGAGGATGATGAACCTTCCACAAAGATAACTAGACAAGACAGTGATAATTCTTCAAGTGATGAAGAATATGTTTTGATTTCTACTCTCACGGGAACTATCACACATGGAAACAATGATTGGCTTATAGACAGTGGTGCTTCCAAACATATGATAGGATTCAAGGAATCCCTTGTGAAACTATCTGAACATGAATCACCTCACAAGGTGAAACTTGGAGATGACTACTAGTATCCAATAAAAGGTAGTGGTGAATCCTCATATAAGCTAGACTCTGGAAATTCTATCAAGATGAAGATGTATTGTTTGTACCTGGACCAAAGAAGAACCTCCACTCCATATTCGCATTCGATGCAAAAGGAATGAGGGTTGCATTTGTAGATGGCCAAGTCCTCATGTGGCCAAAAGGAAGGTCTTTTGATGATGCAGTAGTGATTGGGGAACAAGAAGGAGGACTATACAAATTGAAGGGCCAACCAAAACAAGCTTTGGTTCATGACTCGGTAGAACCAAATGAGCTTTGGCATAGAAGGCTTGCACATGTGCATTACATAGCACTACCACTTGCAAGAAAATTTGTTGAAGGTCTCTCAGAAATGCAAACAAAACATGAAGGTGTATGCAAAGGATGTGCGAAAGGGAATAACACAAAGAAGACATTTCCAAGTAGCAAGAGAAAGGCAAAAGGAATCTTGGAAATCATCCACTCCGATGTATGTGGTCCAATGTCATCTAGTTCATTAAGAGGGTATGTATACTATGTTTCTTTTATTGATGATTTTTCTAGAAAGACATGGATATACTTTATGAAGAACAAAGATGAAGTATTCAGCAAGTTCAAGGAATTCAAAGCCTTGATCGAGAACCACACATAAAAGAAGATCAAGACCTTTCAATCAAATAATGGCGGAGAATTCACATCAAATGAATTCAAAGAGCTATGCAGAGACTCAGGGATTAAGAGGGAGTTATCCACTCCATATAATCAACAAAAGAATGGGATTGTACAAAGAAAGAATAGAACGATCATGGAAGCAGCAAGGGCCATGCTTCATGATCAAGATCTTCCCATGCATCTATGGGAAAAAGCTGCCAGAACATCAGTATATGTACAGAACCATACTCCACACAAAGTACTTGAGAACAAGACACCTAAAGAAGTCTTCTCCGGTAAGAATCCAGAAGTCATCCATCTCAAAATATTCAGTTGTCATGTATACATACACATTCTGAAAGAAAAGAGAACGAAGTTAGATCCTTCAAGAAAGAAGGGTATTTTTGTGGGATACTCTGAAACCTCGAAGGCTTACATAATATACTTCCTAGGATTCAAGAAGATCAACATCAGCAAAGATGTAACATTTGATGAAGATTCATCCTACATCAAATCCAGGAAGAGACCGGATGAAGAACCTGAAGAAACAGGAGCACCCAAAATTCATGATACAACCATGAACGAAGAAATTCAAGAAGAGGATCGAGAATTAGAAGAACCTAAAGAACCTGTGGGTCCACCTCAGGAGAAGAATCCTCACAAGAGGAAACCTACTTGGGTACGTGAAATTATACAAGGTGCAGAAAGATATGGAGCTTCAGAAGAAACACACAGAGGAAGAAAAAGAACTAGGTCTTGCTCCAATTATGTAGCCCTGCTATGTGACATTATTGATAAAGAACCTTCCAACTATGAAGAAGCAATAGAAAGAAAGGAATGGAAGGATGCTATGATCGAAGAGTATCAATTGATCATGAAGAATGATGTTTGGGATGTTGTCCCAAGACTGAAAGGGAAGTCCATTGTAACTTCCAAATGGATCTACAAGATCAAGCATGCTGCAGATGGCAGCATAGAGAAATATAAAGCAAGATCCGTGGCTCGTGGCTTCTCCCAGAAAGAAGGAATAGACTATGAAGAAACTTTTGCACCTATATCCAGATACACTTCCATCAAATCAGTACTTGCTCTGGCTGTAGTGATGAAATGGAAGATACAATAGATGGATGTCAAGACTGCTTTCTTGAATGGTGTAGTAGAAGAGGAAGTGTATGTGGAACAGCCACTCGGTTTTGAGACACATGACAGGAAGTCTCATGTGTGTAGATTGAAGAAATCCCTGTACGGTTTGAAACAGGCACCTAGGACATGGTATGGCGGAATTGATGGCTTTCTATCCAGTTTGGGGTTTACCAAAAGTAAAGCAGATTCCAACCTTTACTACAAGGTTGAAAAAGGTAACCTAGTGATACTCCTACTGTATGTGGATAATCTGTTTGTAACAAGTATGGATGGGTTGATTTCTGATACGAAGAGGAAGCTTGATGCCAAGTTTGAAATGAAAGACTTGGGTATGATGCATTATTTTCTAGGCATGGAGGTGTGGCAAAATGTAGATGGAATATTCCTTAGATAAGGGAAATATGTAGTAGAGATTCTGAAGAGGCTTGGGATGATGGACTACAAGGCCATAACCACACCTATGGCATTGAACTTGAAGCTATTGAGTGATGCTTCATCAGAAGCGGTTTATGCTACGATGTATCGTCAGATGATTGGTTCCTTGATGTACCTGACGAACACAAGACTAGATATTTGCTTTGCTATGAACACCTTGAGCCAGTTCCTGACAAATCCGAGACATGTTCACTTAATTGCTACAAAGCATATTTTGAGGTACCTGAAGGGTGCAGTTGATTATGGGCTCAAGTACGAGCCAAATCAGAAGATTAACCTGGAGGGTTATGTTGATTCAGATTGGGCAGGCAGTGCCATCGATAGGAAGATCACTTCAGCATGCTGCTTCAGTATGGGATTAGGTGTGATCTCTTGGTTTAGCAGGAAGCAGTCCCGTGTGGCACTGAGTACAGTTGAAGTAGAGTATGTCACATCTTATTCATCTAGTTGTGAGGAAGTGTGGCTGAGAAAGCTACTGTCTAATTTATTTGATCTCCAGTTGGAGGCTACTTGTATATACTACGACAACCAAAGTTGTGTGAAGTTATCGGAGAACCCTGTGTTCCATGACAAGTACGAAGCATATCGATATCAAGTATCACTATATCAGGGATATGGTGCAGAGAGGAGCAGTGAAGCTCCAGTATGTTGCGATGGACAAATAGATAGTAGATGTGTTGACAAAGCCATTGGCCAGAGTGAAGTTTGAGTACTTCAGGTAGAAGCTTGGTTTTCTCCAGATCGAGGTTCCCTCCAAAGGGAAATGATGAGTTCTAGAGCCATTCTGACATGGTGAGAGGATTAGGTTCCTTCCATGGTTAGACCAGTGCTGAAAATTGTGTCGAGAGATTACCTTCCTAGTTAAGAGGGAGTGTTGATGTATTTGTAACTTCGAAATGTATTCACTTGTATATTCACTTGTATATTTCATGTATTGTACCCCGATGTTTATTCCAGGAAGTATCTGTAATGTAATTGAGTCATGTCATGCCTCGATGTTCCTATCGGGAGGTTCTATCATGTAAACAAGTCATGTCAAGTCATTGTGGGTAACCCTCCTATTGTTCAAGGGTTAAATTCCCCACAGTTGCGGGGCCCTAGGGTTATTAGACTCTCCTAGAAAAGTCGGACGTATTGAGTCATTTTTTTTAACAGAAACTATAAAAGGGGTTAATATTAAACAGGATGTGCACAGCCATACATTACAAAAAAAAGTGGTAACTGAGAGTTCTTGCTGTTCAAAAAGGAGAAACCAAAATTGGTCCAGAAGGGAGACCAAAGAAATCCACACTGAGTTTTTACATAGATTCTAAGGACTTAGGTAGTATATACCCTGATAAACTGTTGATTAAGAAACAAACAAAAAAACATAAACTAAGAAAACCATTTAAAATTTTCCTGGGTGCTTCATTGGCTGAACTACCGACTCCTCCTCCATAGGATGGACTGCTGCTGCAGGATTTTGATGAGCCTTGCTGCCTTGATTCATGCTTACCAAACATTGGAGGTCTTCTTGGATTCTGTCCACCTTGCCCATGATTTCCTTGAGGTTCATTTCTGTGTCATCAATCCTGGATTCGTGGTTACTTATCTGATAAGAGGTGTAACTGACCACCTCCCCCATATTCTTGACCTCTTGAGCAATTTCCTTATTATCCATGATGCCAATAGCCATCATTTCATACAAACGCCTGAGATTTTTCCTCAGGTCTGCAATCCCGATGTTCTCATTTGCTGGGTCCAATCCGCCTTGTCTGGGATTGTGAAGGGCAAGAGATATTCTGGAGAAGTTATTATGGAGATCCTAAACTACACCTTCAAAATATTGAGCTTGTTCTCCACCAGAAACACCACCGAGAATCAAGTTGAGAGTGTCGATTTCCCACAGGAGAGAGTCACGATCTTTGTTGCTTCGACATAAGAGAGTGTCGACCGCTCCTTCCTTCCACTCAAAGCAATTACATCCAAGAACCGAGTTGCTTCCTGCTATGAAAAATTGATCATCAACGGGAATACTGAGCCCAAAACCAGAGTTCGAACGCCACAAAGGGCTGCCGACAGGAGGCGAGCAGAAGCAGGTGAAGAAAGCGACGAGGGCAAACCTTTCTTTAATGAAAACCCTGATGAGAGGCAGAGACTCCCACAAAATATCCTGCAAAACACCCTCATCTACACCTGTGATAACATCCAGCAAAGTCCTCTCTGGCGAAAATGCAGAGCACAAGGAGATCAAAGCATTGTCAAAAGGAACTTGAGAATGAGGAAGGCTTCAGGAGGAAGACATAATGCGAAGATTTAAAGGACCTAGAGCGTGTGAACTGGAGCAGCATTTACGCTAAGGGGGATGGGTATTAAGAGCATCGAGGATCGAGGAGGGGGCGGTGGACAGTGGGAACCATACGGCAGCAACGTGAGAGACGGTAGGACGACACGTTAAATTGATGGAGCCTTTACAAATGACCATGGGGAGGGGATCAATGCGTTAAGGGTTAAGGCTTCTATGCCACGAATTCATTAGGGGATGGACTTGAGGGGAGTGTCTAAACCATTAAGTCGAAAATGGCCTTGGGGAAGAGAGGCCCCCACATTAGCCAAGGCATCAGCTGCGGCATTGTTTGAGTGAAGAATATGGAAGAATTCATAGTGTGTAGATAGGATAGGAGTAACTTTATCATACAACCGTCGACACTTTATAGAACCAGTGGTGCATCCTTTGAGCATTTTATATATGACATGTCTTGAATCTCCAAATATCGCTACCCTGCACAGATCAGTGTTGGCTAGGATTTTCATTCCCTGAAGGAGAACCATCCACTCAGCCTCATTATTGGTCCTATAGCCAAGACCCCAAGTGAAGGTTTGTTCAATTTGTCCTCCTGGATCTAGAAGGATCCCCTCCACACCTACCACCCCTCGGCCCTAGTGAGTCATTGTTAAGTTGGGAATTAGTATAAATAGAGAGTGAGCCTCTCTATTTATAACACACTCACTCACACTCAGTTGTAGCGCATAGCTGAGGAAGAAGAAGTTGTTGGGGCTAGAAAGAAAGAGGCTACTGTTGTCGAGAAATCATCTTATTGTTTTTTGGGCCTTTTCTATTGGTGTTGATTCTATCTCTGAGGAAGTTGCGGGGTTTTCTCCTTTATGGTTTCCCCGAGGAAAATCTTTGTGTTTATTGTCTCATGTGTTTGATTGTTGTGCTTGTTATTCTCTTAGCTAAGATCCTAAGTTAATGCTAGCTTAAATGATAAAAATCTAACAAGGATTAGTTTTTTCTAAGGAATTATCTCCAAATCACGGGATATATTCATACCTCTAAATTACGGGATGGATTCATATTAGTCATAACTACTGCTAAGGAATAACCTCCAAATTGTGGGTTGTATTTATACTTCCAAATCATGGTCTATATTCATATTGGTCTTGGTTTCTTGGGTGCTCAAGTATTATCAACTAACCAACTTTGTGTTATTGAAGAAAGATCAAAGAGGTGTTCAATTCAAAATGTAGTAGTTCATGCGTATTTCTGTGTTGGCACAAACACTAGAACAAGTTTTCGTTCCTTTGCATGATGATATATGATGTGTGCCTTTTCTTCATCATTTCCTACATTTGAGCTTCAAAGTTGGCAATATGATATAAAGGGGGCATTAAAAATGAATTGGTAAAAATGGATACCTACAATATTTGGTGAAACTAGGGGTTTTCTTAATTGGATAGGTATATTTGGAGGGGGGTTCAACAATATAATTTTAGGAGGCATTTTCCAATATTTAGTGAAATTAGGGACATTCTTTAATATCATTTATTGTTGATGCATTGGCTAAAGCTGACATGGGTTTCGAGAATGGCCAATCGCATATTGAAGAATCTCTAAATGATATTAAGATCTCATATTCACATGAACCATTTTGTGAAATTAGATGATATTATCTTTTTTATAAAAATAATTTTGAAGAATGTTGAATCTATGTGTTTCATGTTCCATCTTCTTGAGAGGATTGATGAGGAAGTAAAGAAATTTTTTTTTTTCTAAGATAAAACAGTTTATCTTAAAGGCATAGACTTTTTGTTGATCTTTTTGCTTTCTAGAAAATGAAAAGATATATGTAAATTAAGGATCTCAACTATGAGTTATATGATTTGTAAAAGTTATTTAAAGAACAAGTTTTGTTTGAAGTATGGTTGGAAATATTTTCAACTTGTGATGCACATAAATATTCATAAATGCATATACAAAATGTAAGTATATTTTTAATAATACAATCATGAATGTTTTATGTATAAAATAATATTATTATTTTTTAAGTTATATACTAAATTTAATAAATTCAAATAAGAAAGATGTCCACCATACACCATTTTTTTCTTTAATCATTTTAATTTTGATTGTTAATCGTTTTAATATTATAATCTTTGTAATTACAAAAATTTCTCATATAAATATTGATTTTGTCCAATAAACTCTAAATTAAAATTCATTAAAACATTACCTATACTTAAAATATAAAAAAACTAAAAAATTAATTATAAAATAACATAAATTAATTTAGTAAAAAGAACTCCCCATGATAAAAACTGACCACAGTGATAATATAATAAAAGATTCATTACATAACCTAAAAAAAAAACACATTATTTTTTAAATGGAGAAACATGTGCGTTCACATGTGAAGCATTGGCGCAAGACAATAATCACGCAAGTTGGGATCTTTGAACGTAGGTAGGTAAAGGTGACCCTTCCAATGAATTTCTATAAAGAATCACAATCAAATTGTATATTCCATAGCTTATGAATATGAATGCTGGCTGTCACTTTTGAATAGAATGATAATATTTTATAATTATGATAATAAGATTATTATAGCATGAATATATATAGCATGATATGATTATATCTTATATCCACAATAGAAAAGCAAGTTGACCATGATGACTCTATGACTCCATCTGGTCTTAAGATCATATAAATTCTCCCCAATGTCTCTCTGTGTTGTTAAATCATTATTATTATTATGATTCCAGGGTCGAATATTTATTTATATATTCGCTCTCCTTTATATGTAAAATATGTGTTATTTAAATCTTTTTATTTGATTTCATTGAAGATTTTATATATCTCCAATCCTTTCTTGAGTGCTCCACCACATGCATGCCAATTTATCCCCCTATATATATAAAAAACACTTTTCTGCTAAAGCGGGTTCGAACCCCAGGCATGCCGTTCTATATAATATAGCCCCTTGTTTCTAATGCTTTTTTCTCTTTCAATTAGAATTCCATTAAGTTTAATTCAGGAACTTTGCCTTATAAACAATGGTTAGAAATATGGATGTTTCTTCTAGATTGAGTTGCTCATTTATTTTTCAGTTATTATGGTTATGTTTTATCATTCATGTTGAGACTACTTCAGCTAGCTAGTTTTGCTCTAGTCCATTTGCTTGTGATCACTTTCCATTCACAGTTTATCCGACCTGAATGATCAGGAATGATGAAAAAAGTCTGCTATGATCAGACTGATTTTGCTGAATGGCTGTTAATACAGGCTTGATCTTTGATTTTTTGCTGAAAAGTAATGGTATAGTATGCTCTTCATGAGGCAATTTTATTGTATGTAATGACAACTTTATAGTTGGGTCAGATTTTGGATATGGTAATAGTACATTGTGCTCTTCATGAGGCAATTATCTGAATGTAATGTCAACTTCATAGTTGGTTTTTTTGTACAATGGACCTTTGGGCCATCTGCTGAATGTGAATAAAATATTTACGAATTTTTTCTTTGGAAAAAAAAAAGAGTTGCTCATTCATAGACGTTAATTCATGAATTGCATCTTAAAAAACAATTACAATCCTGAATGTCTCTCCCCTCTAAATTACATTTTAGTTAATTCATGAATTGCATCTTAAAAAACAATTACAATCCTGAACGTATCTCCCCTCTAAATTACATTTTCCTTGAATTAAAATCCATGAGCTACTAAAGATAGAAATTCAATGGTTCCTGTGTATTTAGTTTAATTATGAGTTGTGTTTCTAAGAAATATATTGTTGCTTCACTCTAATTCTTCAGAAGCATTTCGGAACTAGGCTTTCATACATTACAATTCCATTCATTTAGGTGTCTGGCCTCCATTTTACAACAGATATTTAGAAATAGGATGTTTCTTTTCTGTAAATTTTCTTGACAAGCTACATTAAATAAAAATATATATAGAAATATGAAAGCTCGGTTATTCTCTGTAAACTTTATTCCATGAAAAGATTCGAAGTGATGTTTCTTCTATGTACATTAAACTTTGATTAAACGAAATCCATGAACTGAATTAGAAAGAATCTCCTTTTGATCCTCCGGAAACTCCTTATAAGATATAAAGTTAGGCAAGAGGAGCACAAAAGATGGATCAAAAAGTTAGATCCAGAGTAGGCGGGGGCGCCCAGCATTGCTGCGAAGTCATGAAATCAAAAGGAGCGACAGATCCCCTTCCTGTTTATGAATCTAATTCTTATTGTATTAGAGAATTTTATTTATCAGGGGAACAAATGCGAAATCTGATTGATAGGTGGTAGAGGGCAAGAAGGATAAGGATCAATATTTAGATTTCGGATGCTTCTTCTCTATAAAAATTTCACACGCTGTGTCAAATAAGAAATATTAGAACTCTTAATTCGTTGCTTCTTCTTTGTAGACATTAATTCACCAGTCGTTTTTTGAAGTGAAATTTCTTCTTTGCACAGAGCCGGCTTCTAATCGTTGCCACTTCTGGCAGTGTATGGAAGTCAGGTAATATTTCTAATGTAATGTATGAGTGGGTTAGGAGTTATTCCATGGAAAGTAGGGAAGTAAATATCTGTTTAGTCCAGGGTAGTAGCGTATTTGGTCAACAGATTAGGTCAAATCCAGAAATTGAGAGTTCCAAATCCTAGGTATCCTAGGTTTTATCAAGGGATCAAATCTTTCAATTTTTTAGAATAGTTTTTTTTGTCTATAATATCTGAGAAGTAATACTTGAGAAGCCAATTGCATCTCGGTAGATTTGATCCTCTACCGTTGATAGAACGGTCAAATCCAGACATTGATTAAAAGTGTTTGACACGATGTAGATTATTGTAGGTATGAATTAAAAGCATTGAAACTTGTCTAACAAATTGCGGATGAAACAATACCGGTAAATGTGAAAAGATAGGATAATTATAAGTTTTGAATTTGAGAAGCATTGATAAGGCAATAATTGGTTGAACGTAAATCAGAAAAGGTTTCATGTTCCTTTGAAATGGAAAGAAGATGCATTTGAACAGTTATTGCTCTTCGATTTTGAATTTAAATTTGTACGAATCGTCAGAATCGTTAATGTTGTCTGTTTGTCTATGATATCAAATATAAACAAATTTAACTGTATAAAAGAGAGAACCTCGTATGAATTTTGTGCAATTCCATCCTTGCCGTGAGCATGTTGGCTTCCAGTTTTGATGCCCAGATACTTTTCTTTGTAAATGAGAATATGCCCGAAAGATATCCATAATCCCAGATCACTCAACAAAGCCTTTGATGTCAAGAAAATAGGATTTGAAATGAAGAAAAAAACATATTGCAATGTAGGTCATATGGAGTTCTGAGGGACCTGCAATGATGCACTCCAAGTGAAGATATTAATTACACATGAATCTATCAACCATCAATCTAGGACTAAACAAGGAATAAAGTGCTTGCTGATATATTTTCCCATTGATTAATAGAGATATGGTGCTTCACATGACCTCTCATCGATATTCTTGTTCCTTAGGGAACCAACAGTAAGCCTCGCTCCTTCAGGCCTGGCAGTGCAGTTTTTTCCCATGTAAGCAATATATGACATGGGAAGTTAACAACGAGGGTAGTTAACCATGGACATGCAGTTGTTTATGACAATCTCGGTAAGCAAGGGAAAGTAGTATCTTTATACATGTAAGAATGGTTTAATATATCCCATTAAATCATTGAGCGCCCAAAAGAAACAAAATGACATGTAGTGCATTAAAAGGGAGTCCATTTAAAATCCACTTTGCAACTCTTGTAATCCACCTTAGAGCGAAAATGATAGCTTTCATTAACTGGATATGATTTCAAGGACCCCACCATTAGAAGAAGGTAGAGGTCTAACCATTCTTAAAAAAAATGGAATTCCAAAGCCTGGTGCAGTAGACCCAAATGAAAAAAATTAATACCATAAATGACATTTCCTAGAGTTGGATCAGTAAACCCAATGGTCGAAGTATCTAAGAAACAAAGCAATTAATATCACTTCAATTTTCCTTTTATATGGTCGTGACACTTTCCTGTGACAGTCCTCTTCAACCCCTAAACATTTTTGGTACTTGATAATTTGAAATGAGGTGGGTTCATCTCTTGATTTCTGAAACTAAATCTCCCTGGCCATTTATATATATCCTTTAATGGTCTGGTTTGGTGAAATCCATGCTAGTTTTTCATGTAAAAGGATAAATTACTATCCATAATTCAAGGTTAGATTGCATTCATGGATTGCAATGAAAATTAGTGTTTTAAGCAAGGTTAATGGTTGTATTAGGTTAACATTTGAGTTTTAGATTGCATTTATGGTATGAGCAATGGATATTTGTGTTTAATGTTTGTGAGCAATGGATAAATATTTACATGAAAATCAACCAGACATGAGATAGATTTGTTTACCGTGTTATGCAATATAAACTAGCATATAACATAAGAAATACAAGTTTATCCCAAGCATTGATAAGTCTGCAAGGGTCCTAGAACTCGGCATTTAGACTCCTGAGCCCACCTAGAAAATTTCTTATTTTTAAAGGGATCAGGGGAACTTATATTTTGGTGGATTGTAAACTTTGTGAATTATAAACTGTAGAATTTTAAGCACTTATTTCATCAGTATGCAAACATGAAGAAATAATATTGAACTAAGGAAATGCAGCCGAAGCAGTGCACCATAAAATGAAATATTTTTATGCCAAAAGAAATTATAGAAGTCATAGGTAATATCTCCTACTACACGTATTCCTCATGTCTATGGTTTTTGCATGGATTTTTTTTGTCTTTGGTTATACAATAAAGGAGAAATATGTTAGAAATAGAAATAGATAAGAGATTGTGTGGCTAGCCATCACAATAGGCATCGAAGAGGACACGATGCCTTGTGGAATAATTCTCTGACTCTTATTTTCTCCAAGGTTATCTTTCAAACTGACGAACATACCTTGAAGCGCTTGAATATGAGCCTTTCCTTGATGAATTGCAGGCTTCTGTGTTTTGGAAGTGTATGAAACTCTCTTGAAGTGCTCATTCAATCTACATATCAATACCAAGATTTAGCTACCCTGAAAATGCAATAATGGATTCTATAAGATGCTGAAAAATTGAAAGAGAAATAAGAGAAAGCATGCAAATATTTCGAAGAGATGAGAATGAAGGAATACACCATATCCCTCCACCTGCACCTCTGAAATGTTGAGGATTGTCTTGTGTCTATAAATGAAAGAATAACTCTGCAGCTACTTGAAGATAAAGTGGAAACTTGATAGAATGTTTATATAAAGTGAAAACTAATGTCAAATTTTTGTAGGATCAAAAGACAAACATAAATCAATTCTTATTTCTATCCATTCCAGAGAAAGAATCATGCTTCATTGAGTCTCCATAGCTCCAGTCATAAGGGACTCTACTCACCCAATTTCTCTCCATTCGATATAAATCATTATGCTTCATTGTGTCACCATAGTTCGGGTCGTAAGGGACTCCACTTGTACAAGCTTGTGAGAGGAATGAATAGGAGAATAATTGTATGAATTGTATAATGGATGATCGAATGTAGCGTACAATGATATAAGTTTATACATGTGGCCAACATGCCAACAACGACAATAAGATCAATGGTCGTGTGTAACTTGAAGTTAAAAGAAGCAGTAGTATGGTGATTGTGAAAGATCATATATGATATCCCAACATTAATGTTAAAGTCCTCCTAAGCATTAATTCACCTTCAAAAGAGTTTTTTTATTTTTTTCATTTATTATCCAATCTTTAAATGAAAGGTTAAATTAAATTGGTGTTCCATTTCTCCCTTGCCTTGATATGAGGGCAAATAAGAGGTCCAAGTTTTTTATTGGTGAATAAAACGGTATGTTAAATTCAAGTAGGTGACAAAAATTGTTCTTTGATAGTTTTGAATAAGAACTTAGGGAAAAAGTACATAAATTTTAGTGCAAATTAATTTTAGTACATGTATATTGTGTGTGTGTCATTGTTTAATCTATGTTTTTACTGAGAGTTTGTATGCATTGTTTCATTTCACAAGTTTAAAACTTACATGTCGTATCAGAGCTTGATTATAATTTAGGGAAATGACTTTGTGGATGAGGGCTCGAATCGTTTAATAGATATTTGGTCTATGGTAAACTGGGTCAAGTGGGATCTTTGTAGTGGTTATTTGTGTGTTGAAAGAGAATGGTGAGCAATTCTAAAATGGAGATTGAGAAATTTAACAGTTAGAACTTTGAGCTATGGAAGTTCAAAATGGAATATCTTCTTATACATTGGGAATAGTGGATTTTCATGGATCCAGGTACACAACCTATTGGATAAACAAAAGAAGACTAGGATAACTTGGAAACAAGGGTAATGAGTACTATTTTACTTTTCTTGTCAGATTCAATGTTGTGGAATGCATGTAGAGAAAATAATGTATTGAAACTAATGAATAAGATAGGGATTTTGTATCAATCAAAGTCCCTAGTAAACAAGTAGCTTCTTTTAAACAAGGTGCATCACCTTAGGATGGGTGATAACAACACAATGGCGGATCATATCAATGTCTCAATATCTAGTAAGTCAAATCACCTATGTTGGTATTAAAATGGAGGAAGAAGATAAAGGTATTACATTATTATGTTCTTTTCCATATTCTTGGGATAATTTGATTATAGAAAGACGTAGTGTTAGTCAAGCCATTTTAAAGTATGAGGAAATAGTGGCATTTGTGTTATCAAAGGAAATGAGGTATAAAACCATGGATATTCATAGCATGGATGCATTGCTCGTGAGAGGTTGTCCCCAAGATAGAAATAAAAATAAGATTCAAGGGGGGGATCTAAATCTAAGGGTAGATCTAAATCTCCAGGATATTCTTTGAGGAAATGCTAGAAATGTGGTAAAATTGGTGTTATAGCTGATTTTACCACACTTGGTAGATCATGTCTTTATGGCCTTCTCTGTCCCTATGTAGACTCTTTGGATCCCCTTTCCTCAAAATAAACTTTGATGATCCAATAAATACCTTAAAAACCCCTATTTATTGGAATATGTGAGTCACAGTATTACATATCGCATGTACATGCAGCTTGTCCCACTATGACCTGCGTACATCAAGAAATATCCCCAAAAAGAAAATATTTTGGATTTTTCCTCATTGAGTCATGAATAACTTAACTATTGCCCTTCCATATGCCTATAAATGCTCCGACTCAACTCTTCACTTCCTATTGAAGGGATATATATTGAGCCTCTTGGATGCATTAGAGGAGGAGAACTTATGATATCAAGGAAACTATAGTGGATTTGTACCCCATTCAGACATGCTTGAGTTTGCATCCCTTTGTCTTTTTGAGAATTCATTGATTCTCTTCCAAAGCTTGACATTGTCTTGTGAGATTGCCATTGATATGGAGGATTGAAGTGGTGGAGGCCTAGGTGGAGGACTTAGTCTCTCGATTTTGATGAGGTGCCAACAGAGTTTGTCACTTGTATCTATGTTTATAATTAATAGAAATATCCATTTCTCATCCATTGTATGTGTGTAACTATGAATATTCATGTCCATGGATTTAGTTGCTTTGATTTATAGATATTGGATTTATATATGCTATAGTAGTTCTTGTTGGTGAAACCCACCAACAAAGCCTTGTCGACAGGGGTTCCCACTCTGTCGACGCCCAACCAGTGCAATCTCCCTAAGCACCGGCCCAGACAGGTTTTACCCTACCCAGCAACGTCTATGGAGCAGACGAGGTCTCACCCAACGCATTCAAGGGAGAGCTGTCAGAACTGAGTTTTCGACAGTGGGGACAGAGGATATAGGGATCCAACGAAAGGACACCATACCTGATAGATCCAGAGCTTCTAGTCGACTTTACACTATTCCCTCAACTTGCGGAGTGTTTTCATAACGTATGCAATCATTACATCATTACACAGTTGTCACAATATCGCAGCATTGTACATGAAACATATCTACTCATAGTGCAACAGACAATAGCAAAAAAAAAGATTGCATCGATGTAGCAGCAAAACAAATTGCTTTGATGTAGCTGAAAGAGACTAAATCACATCAACATTATACCAAAACAACATCATAACAAAACAGGTCACAACATCATAAGAGACTAAATCTCAATAGTGATAACAGACAAGATTTTTGCCACAATCATCATATCATATTAATCTTGCGCAAAGGAACCACATTACACAATTTCTCTCCAAAACCGGAGACTGCATACATCAGGAAAAACCCAGATCAATCGCAAATACACAGGAAGTTCTTCACAAAACCAGATCGCACTAGATCTTATGTCTCAATTATCCTCTGATGCGATTCTCCTATTCTTCTTTTGTCGCTTCCATCTACTTGCAAAACTAGATCTATAAATAGGCTTGCGCCATTACATTGAGGGTCCACTTCTAACTAAATTATAACCGCTAGTGACCTATTACAACAAAACTTGGTCAAATAACATATAAAATATTCAAAGCGGTTATTCTTCCGCCCATCGTGCTAATCTGGCCTTGCACGGTACCGCGTGAGGTTGCACAGCGGCCGTGATGGTACACAACTCACTTACCAAAACCCGTGCCAACAAGCCCCCAACACAGTCTTTTGGCTTGTCCCCGAGCCACGTCAAGTTGACAGGGTGTGTGCCGATGTTCGTGCCTTCAAATCTTCAAAGTGTTGCGCAATATCATGTACCTGCAGCTGGACTTTGTCGACAGTACTCTAACTATTAGTCAAACCCTGCTTCACTGGGTGCTCTTCTCATGCCTTGCTATTGATCATTTTTCGATGCTCTTATACTGCCTGCAGCATGGTGACTACTTTAACAGCCAACTGTCCATTGATTTCCTAAAATTCATCTAGCTAAGCGCGGCACTTTTGCTGGGGTTCCTGCACACAAGTGGCTCTTTGTTGTAAATCCTTCAGTTCCTCGGCCCATGTGATCTACACCATCAGTGGCATAGCCCTCAGTGATGTCTTCAAGGTCGTTAGTTAACCTTCAGCTTCTTGCACTTGCGTGGTCAACTGATCAAGCTGCTCGCCCTAGACAATGCTCTGCCAAAACTGCATTGTCACTTCCATAATGGTTTTAGCCTCCTGCTCCATGCTTTCGAACTTAGTTGCAATGTCTTCAATGGAAGCTTTCCTTTCTGCAACCTGCTCCGGCAGCGTCATCGGTTGTAACAGGGCTTGGAGCATCATGTTATTATCCTGAAGTTGAACAATAGTTTTCACCAATCATTTGGCCTTTTCGACAGGGGTGAGGTTGATCGTGTTCTCAAAAATGTGCAGGCAGGCTTCAGAAACAGCCTGCTCAACTTCGCCGCACTTGGCACACATCTATGCATATTCAATGATCAAGCGGTCTTGTACCTTCTTCAGTTCTGTAATCTCTTTAGGAACCTTTCGCTACATCTCAGCCTATGTCGCCTTCAAGGCATCGATTTCTTGAACTTTTTCTTCTGCCAGCTGCACCCGGACATGATGTAGCTCATCGGCCTGTTTCTGCAGCTTCTCTGCGATGCTCTGGGACTGGACATAGCCCTCGATCAGTTCTTTCTATCGTTCCACCAAATTCTAGGGCGGCAATGTGTTGCAACTCCACTAACTCCATAGCGGACAACTTGTTCAGGTCCAAAGCCACACTATGGATCGGTCGCAGTAACTGGTGAACTTCCTCATTATTCACGTCGATCGCAGTCGAGGGAACTTACATGTTCCTAGCCCAGGGCTTAGTGCTAATTGACGGAATGTCCTACAGTATGGGTCGCACAGATGCTTGCCTAGAAATTATGGCAAAAATTAAATCTAATTGATCTCTTACCACACCAAATTCTTCATGCTTTGACTCCCAGATCACCTTTGTCGCATCCGTGGATGATTCTGTGACCGCTTTGATAAGCTATTGTAGTTGATCTTCCATCCCCGAATTGGTACCACTACCTGCTTCATATTCCTAGTGCCATTTGGTGCGAGTCTCCTCCCGCATGCGCTATGCTGCATCCTCAAGGTCTGTTGACGACTCGTTGTCAAAGTCGTGAGTGCTCAGGTCCTTCTAGGTAGGATCTTCTGGGGCATCCAGTGATTGTTCTTTAGACAATTCCTCCTGACTCACAAGATTTCGCTTGAAATGCTTCCCAATACACCCAAAAGTGGATGGAACAGTCCATATGTCGGTTGGGATCTTACACCCACCATAAGTTTTGATACCTTGCACTGTGGCACACCTTTTCCACATCAACTGCCATCGGCTGATAGTCTTCTGATTCCATCTAGGCAACGAGCGCAATAAGTATCAGCAACCAACTATATGAAAATGACCACCCAGCCTGAGCAGCAAGCGCATCTTGTAGAAACTTATTCAACAAAAACACAGACCAATTCATTTGCACCCCCTCATAACACTTCTGGGCGCAGGCGACAACACCCGAATTGCATTGTACTGGTCGGTTTCCCTGAACGACTTTGCTCGCTAGAGTCCTTGCGCCAATGCACACCACCTGTGAGTTAATGCTATCAATGTGATAAGCACGACCATCACACTGTAAACCAAAGCACTCCTTCAGCTGCTTTGTAAGCCTTTTGTTAGTATCTCTCCCACAGATATACTTTGTCAGATCTTCTCCGGCCTTCAACAAGCCTGTGATGCTTGCGATCAAATATAGTGTCACAGGGATCAGCGTGTTCAAACAAAGTGTCCCTTCATTAAATAAAGCCAACCATTGCTTCATACATGCATGGGATTCATTCAATCTCCCAAAATGAGGCATATTGATGAGCCCCAACAATCTAGACTGATCTAACCCACTCGCCAATAGTTGAGGAATCCACCTAATTGGAGCACCAGGCCCCATC
The DNA here is from genome assembly GCA_001517045.1 of Pseudotsuga menziesii. NCBI lineage: Eukaryota > Viridiplantae > Streptophyta > Pinopsida > Pinales > Pinaceae > Pseudotsuga > Pseudotsuga menziesii. The sequence goes on along the minus strand of LPNX010432993.1, from coordinate 892,408 downwards.
GGGATTGATTCATAGGGATCATCACTGACATCTTTAGGCTATAGCAGGTCATGGTCTTCAAATTTCAACCTGATTAACGTAGGGATGATGTCGACCGAGCACTTCATCCCCTCCGGCAGCGGCGACAATTTTGGTGGGTACTTCTGATTCTTCGACGGCTACCTCGGCTTGGCTCCTGGACGTGTAGGACTGACATAGCCCAAAATTTCATGTACAGAGAAACCTCGAGGTGCCATGGACTTAATAGCTCCCGAGCTCAATGGCCCAGTCTGTGCAGTGCCTTCTCCTTGCACTCTCGCTGAGGTGCGAGTTTTCCTCTTCTACGGCAGCGTGGGACTGGGCCTCTGAGCCTACCACTTCCACTTGGGAATGGACGATGAACCGACTGGAATACTCATAATCTATTCTTCAATATCCATGGGCCAAATAGGGGACTCGTACTCACTTTAAATATCAATGGTGTCTAGGTCGCTCAGCATGCCTCATGCCTTAACCCTTCAACTGCACTCGACGGCTCTAACCTACAACACTAAAACTCGCTCAACAACTCTCACAACACTGCACAATCCCTTCTCTGCTTCACACGCTCTGCTCACTGAACTGAACAATGCCATCCTTACGCATCCCACACGTTGTTTTATAGCCACCTCCAATCTAAAATTCATCATTGCCAAATCTATTCTCACCATTATTGCTAAATCTGGTATTAATGACACGAAATCCATCGGTGATCTTACTCCTCTAACGGTTAGATCAATCATTAATACGGGTCGCTTCAACAAGATCCTCCAGCCAACCGGTTTAACTACCTACATTTATTACTTGATTTGACCACCCCACAGCCATACAACTGTCGCAAGTGGTTGACCAGTTATCGCTAACAACTTTAACCTTGCGCAGCCTCTCCCCTGGGGCTCGCCTTACTATTCTGAACTAAAATCTTCATTTTTTAAATTTTTTTTTCAGCGCCTCAAGTGGTGTGCATCATCGGCCCCGACCTGTAGGGCTTTAAGTGACTCCCATTGACAAGCATCAGTAAGACTACACCATCTAATTGCTGTAATTGAACTGCACCGCTAGAAGTAATGGAATGAACAAGATAGGGACCTAACCAGTGCATTTATAGCTTACCTGGATGCTTGATGAACTTACTGTCATATAACAGCACCAAATCTCCCGTCATAAACTGTTTTCTCTTAATGTGGCGATCATGCCACACCTTTTGTCGACCCTTCACAACCTGTTGGTGGAAGCTAGCAATAAAATGGTCTTCTTCAAGCTGGATCAACTACGCAATTCGTTCTTCTAATGCTTCTAAATCATCCATGCCCATCGTTGCAGGAATGCACATACTGGGAATAATATACTCCATGGGCATGACTGGTTCTTGCCCATAAACCATCTTAAATGGTGTCTGGTCGGTTACTTGTTTACAAGTAGTGCAATAGGCCCATAGTACCCCTGTAATTGTTAGGTCCCAGTCATCGTGGTTAGCATTACATACCTTAGTCAACGTTGTCTCCAATATTTTGTTGAATGCTTCAACGGTCCCATTCTCCTACAGATGGTATGGTGTACTTCTCTTATGTTGCACCTGCAACTCCTCAGTTAACGCTTTCACAGTCCGGTTGACGAAGTGACTGCCCTGTTCACTCATCAAGATCCTAGGACACCCAAATTGTGTCACGATGTTTTCAAAGATGAACCTCGTTGTCGTTGTAGCAGGACAATCCCCAATTGGTGCAACTTCCTCCCACCTAGTGAGATAATCGGTTGCAGTAATGATGTATCCTACACCAGTCCACTTCCCTGGTGGATTAATAGGACCCACAAAATCCACAACCCATTTATCAAATGGTTGTAGAGTCACCTGCGGTACCAACGACATCTCATCCCGTCGCGATGGTTTACCAACACGCTGGCAGACGTCGCAACTCCTCGCATAGTCTGCGGCATCGTTATGCAACATAGGACACCATAGTCTGGCACGCAACACCTTCCACGCAGTATCCTGACCTCCATAGTGACCTCCCACAATTCCTGCATGTGCTTCTTCGAGCATGGGACCCTGCTCATGTGGTAAAATACATCGTCGCAATATTTCATCCGGTCCAAGCTTATATAATTGTCCTGTAATTAATTGAAAATTAGAATCCTTTATGACTAGTTGTTTCTTTTGTCCAGTCGAAATGTCCTCGGAGGAGACACCAGTGGCCAAAAACTGAATAAATGGTGCATAGTGATCATCTGCGATGTCAACATGGAACAGTTGCACATCTGGAAATCCATCATCAATATTGGTTGGCTCTTCCCCGTTCTCAACGTGAGAGAGATGATCAGGGTCAGCGTTCAATCGCCTTGGCTTTACAACTATTTCAAAATCAAACTCCTGGAAGAGTAAAAACTATCGAGAGATCTCCCCCCCCCAACACAGGCTTATTGACTAGGTATTGCAAATCAGAATGATCAGTGAACATCTTGAAATGTCTACCCAACAAGTAGTACAGGAACTTTTTCAATGCATAAACCATCACCAAGCCTTCCCTTTATGTCATTGTATAATTTCATTTAGAAAAATAAAACTTTTTGCTGTCATATGCGATCAGGTGATCCAGGTCGCCCTCACCTGGTTGCGCAAGAACGACCCCCAGCGCAATGGATGAAGCATCGACGTGCACATGGAACTCATTATCCCAATCAGGAAAAACCAGTATGGGCACAAAGGCCATCTTGGCTTTCAATGTGTCAAAACTTCCTTGACATTCCTGAGTCCATTCATAGGCTGCATCCTTCTTTAGTATTTTCTCCATGGGGGCATTAATCTTATCATATCCTTTGATAAACTTGCGATAGTATCTGGTATGCCCCATTGTGTCCCAAAGCATTTTGACATTAGTCAGTGGTGATAAACTGAGGATTAGCGCGATCTTCACCGGGTTAACCAATAGACCTTCTTTGCAAACAATGTGCCCCAGTAGCATGCCAAATGGTGCACAAAAAATACACTTTTTAGAGTTCAAGGCAATCTGATGTTGTTGACACCTTTCTAGCATCAGCCGTAGGTTGTCCAGATGGTCCCTAATTAGTCCATAGACAGTCCAATCATCCATATACACCTGTAGGAACTTTTTAATAAAATATTTAAATACAACGACAACTATGCAAGAGAATACCAATGGTGCATTCTTCAGCCCAAACGTCATGACTGTATATTGAAAATAGCCCCACTCAGTGACAAACGTAGTCTTATAGCGATCCTCCTTCACAATCTGGATCTGGTGGTATCCCGAGAAGCCATATGTGAAATAATACATCTCCTGGCCACCTACACCTTCAAGAACTTCGCCTATAAAAGGGGTCGAGAATAGATCATGTACACATGCATCATTCAACTTCCTTAAGTCGATGCAAATGTGGATTTCTCCTGTCTTTTTATCCTGGACCACCATAAGACTTATCCACTCTTATTCTTCTAGGCTTGATGATCCCAACGTCAAGCATACAGTTAATCTCGGCCTTCACATGATCCTTGTATTGTGGATTCATTCGATACGACCTATGTTGCACTGGTTTTGCATATGGTTTCAACGTGATTTTCATTTCCCCCCAGGTCTCCTAAAATTCCCTTCATCTCTAAAAATTCTATCAGAGAAAGGTCCTAGAATTCATGTAGCAGGTCCATGATCCTATCCATGGTCTCCTCATCCCAGTAGCCTCCGACATTGGAAAATTTTGGGTTCTCTACCGACCCAATGTTAACTTTCTGGATCTTCAGCGGCTGATTCATCAAGTCTGTCGATATGTCGAGGGCTGCGACATCGTGGCTTCCTTTGGACTTTGGAATATTAACATTCTGCAACTCATCATCATCTTTAGGTTCCCCTGACAAGTTATAACAGGCCATCATGGACTGGATTGAACAATGCGCATGTGGATCAACTAGATAGGTGACAGGGGTGAGCTTCAGTACGACATCACATATGATTTGTAAAGCATTGCATACCTCTGGGTTGATGTCCTAAAAACTAAATGTCTGTGTAAAACAAATAGACAACTCCTCCCAAGTGGTGATAGTCTTGCACAACTCTGCCGCCACATACCAGGATCTCAGCATTTCTTCCAGAGTGTGAATGAAAGCGTGGACCCATTCATCTCTGGTTCGCGACGCCATAAAGTCTCAACTCAATTAAATGACCGGTGGGATCGTTTCGTCCATCATATCTCGTAGTATGATAGACTTCTAAATTACCGAAGCGGACCATCATCAATCTGTGACACTGTTTCCAGTCATGGATCATATGTTTGTGTCTCTCCCACCATCAAGCTGGAGTAGCCTTTAGTGCTACATCAAGAGCCAATATCCTTTGCGGTTAAATGACTTTCTCTTCAAATTCTTGAAATAAATCTGATAGTCTCGGCAGTCCTTTGTAAATTGGCAACTCAACAGTCTTAGTTGCAACATGTCGGAGAGACTGTGTAATCAACATGCATTTCCTGAATGATACTTCATGCAACTGATTCTGCCAATTTTCTAGAGCGTCTTCAAAGTCAGAGGACGCAGAACTTGCGCTGCGCCATCCAATTTCGCCATCGATGGTAGGATGAATATAGTCTTCAGAGATGTTATAAGTGTGATCCCAACTTCTCCTGATTTCATCCTTTACATGTTCAATATATTGTCAACCTTCCTAAGGGTCCATAGGAGCAACGACCCTGACATCCTGGTTTTCAAATTTCATAACTCATTTTTTGAAGTTGATAACTGTCATGCTATCATATCCAATCCCTAGAAGCGTGGGATTGGGACCACCATCTTCTATTAATTCTATCACATCAAAGTCAGCATGCATTTTCATACCTTCAATGTTGACAACCAAATTTGAAACACGACCAATGGGCTGAACCTTCGCCTGATTTGCTATTCGCAGCTTTACCAGTTCCCATCCCAATGTTGGCTTTCCCATCAATTTCCAGGTTTGCTTGCTCAGAATGTTTACATCTGATCCAAGATCCAGAATGACCGAGTCAACCTCATAATCTCCAATCTGGATATTCATCCTCATCTCCGTGGTTGTCTTCCCTTTTTGCAAGGAATTCATAGCAGAATCCTTCAATGTATTATCCGGGTGGTGCAATAATGTCTCAAGCTCGATTAGGGCGTCAGAGTCCCTTGCTAGTGATAAAAAACTCTCAAAAAACTTTTGCAAGGTACCATGTTGTCGCGATGGTCCTGCCTCTACAGATGGATCAAAAGAAACTGGCATATCAACAACTGGTAACTTACCCGGATTTCGCCCGATAGCATTCTTTGCATCGAAGAAGGTATCTTTCTCTATCGCAATATCAAATGCGACCTTTTTCTTACCAGTGAGCCAAACTTGTAGCCATGTTCCATCGTCTCCAGTTGTCGCACCAATGCGAGTGGCAATCCCAACATCGACATCCTTCATCAGTAGCTCGGCCTGAATAGTGGCAACTGTCGATCCTTGATTCAAGTTCAATGGCGGGTTCTTATTCAATGGTTGATTCATTGGTTGGTTCTAAGTCTGAGGCAAGTTTTGGGTCTGCGGTGGGGCTTGGTTCTGCATTATCGGCTGGTTCTGGACTTGGAATGCAGGATGATTCTGATTCTGCACATTTTGTAACTGAGGAATATTTCATGCCTGCTATTTTGCAATCAAGTGAGGTCAAATTTCGACATTATGATTGTTGGATACATAGTATGTACACTGCGCATGAGGGCACTCCCTTTGGTAATGCCCAAATACCCCACAGGTGTAGCACTAGATTGATTCACGACCTTGTCCTCCTCCTTGTCCTCTGAACCCTCCGCGGAATCCTCCTCGGACTCCGCCTTGTTGAAACTGCAGTTGGGCCATCTGTTGCTGCGGTGGGTTTGGTTGTTGCTGGACATAGTGCGTGGCTTGAACATATTGTGGTTGATTATACTATAGTCGCAGTGCTTGGTTATATTGTGGTTGTACCACCATTTGCGGTTGAGGTGCAAACTGCGACTACGCTATAAACTGTTGATGTGGTTGCGCGGGGAAAAACTACAATGGAGGTGGTGGTGTATATGGCACTTGTGCTGCTATTTGTACTACTTGCGGTTGTGCTTGCGTTGTCTGGGGGTCCTCACCTTTCACAAAGTATGAATCGTATGTCCTTTCTTGGAGCAAATCATAAGTTCAACAGTTTTTGTCGTCATGTCCAACTAACCGACAAAATGTACAGTACAATTTTTCTGCTTTGGTAACCATCTTCTACATGTAATCACAGTTCTCATGTCAATGCCCATAAACTTGACATATGCGACACCATGGTACACCAGCACAGCTCAATGGATTCGGGGCTACCGACAGCAAATAATTCTGAAACGTCGAACAAGTGTCATTGGTATGTCCATCTACATGGAAACGGGTGCAGCAAATATCATCGTGATCTTCCTTGGCCTTTTTGATGTCTTGCAGTTTGAGCGTCAAATTAGCCAACTGCACTTGAATCTGGTTCATTTCGACCGCAGATTCTCCTACTGGTGATGCCTCCAACTTCATCGCGGTCTCCAGAGCCTTGCTCTGTGTCGCAATATTTTGCTGCATTAGTGGCTGTCTGATATGTGGGATAAGCGTGGTGATGAACCATTCTTTGTGTTGTACATCGCTCATATGAAAACTGACCCGCGCCATCAATGTCTTAAACCGTTGATCAAAGTCCCAAATCATCTCATTGGGAAACAGTTTGATCTCCTTCAATTCAGTGATAAACTGAGCCTCATATTTTGGCTTCTTAAATTCTTCAAATAACCCCGTTTGGATCTCATCCAATGTCTTCGCAGTACCTCCTTGAGGGATCAGCATGAATCTCATGAACCATTCCAGCACACGGCCCCTTAGAGTAGTGGCCAACTGATTTTTCTTAACATCATCATTGACAGTTTGTCGGGCGGTCTAGATCACCTCACATAAGAACCAATACTACTCTCGTTCATTAGTTCCATTCCCATTGAATATTGGTAACTTCATTTCGTTTCCCGCCATTATGGGCCTTCTTCCTCCTACTGGTGCTCTATTACTAGGTTGTAGCTGACACGTCGGGCAAGTTGATGCAGAGTGTGTATTTTTTCCTTGAGATGGAGTAGTGCGTGGAGGTGTGGGCACATTACTGCTGGGTTTCGATCCTATTGTCCTTCCAGGCGTAACCTGGGCCTGGTCATCCTCGTCATCACAAAAAGGTCACTTCGTCCCATGTGGTTGTTATTCATGACATTGCACTTCAATTGCAGCAGGACATTCTCCTATCCTCTGCCTCTTCTCTTGAAACATTGCTCCTCCCCTTGTACAACCACTTGTTTCCTCAGCAACCTTCACATTCTCACCAGAACTCATGCCCATCTACCCCTTACATTTTCATGCATCTCCCCCCTTCCGTCGTGGTGCCTACATCCTCCGCACACCAGAGTTCCACTACTCTTGGTCCATCTTCAAAATACATTTTTCATAGACCAGTTGCTTAATGGACAGCTGCAGCGACAAAAAGAACCTTCCTCGAGGTCCACTGAATAACTCTCTTTCTTCTTTGCTAAAGGACTTATTGGTGTCGGCTGCAAACTCGGTGATGTATCCCTCTAAGATACTATCCAACCACACTTCGACTGCCCATGATGCCTTATTGTATTGTTGGTTTCTTGTAACTCCTAGATCAATTATGGGGTCCAGGATGTTGGCTCTCCTCCTTGAAAGTTTGTCTTCTTCTTAGTGAACTTTTCCAGCCATTACTGCAAGAGGACAGGAAATTCACAAAAGAACCATTCGTGAGGACCGTCGTGGATATACTTGTCCAGTCACTGGCCTATCGAAAAATTTGGATTCTGATTTTCAGCTTCGGAAAACTCCCGCAACTTTAGATCAAACCACCCTTCGATCTCTCCTATTCTTCTTTTGTCACTTCCATCTACTTGCAAAACTAGCTCTATAAATAGGATTGCACCATTACATTGAAGGTCCACTTCTAACTAACTTATAACTGCTAGTGACATATTACAACAAAACTTGGTCAAATAACATATAAAATATTCAAAGCGGTTATTCTTCCGCCCATCGCGCTAATCTAGCCTTGCGCGGTACCGTGTGAGGTTGCGCAGCGACCACAATGCTGCGCAACTCACTTACCAAAACCCCTTCCAACAGTTCTAACACTTAATATCTATCATGCTTGTCTATTTCATTGTTGTTGAGAATGGAATATAGGTGCAAGTGTGGTTGAAAATCTCAATGGGGATCTACTACAACCTTCCGGAACAAGGTGCGTCTTCTATCCCTTGGTGTTAGATTTGTCCCTTTCAACTTCAACAATTTCCCATCTTCCCATCCTATCATGATGATTTAGTGGTCAAAAAATATCCTCATCTAAACTTTTCCATAAACAATGCGAATGGAATGGCCTTTATATTTAATGTGCAAAAGAGATAACAAGTTCCTCTGCAACTTTCGAATATAGAGAACATTATGCAACATAACTTTGGTTCTTAAATGGTATTTTGGTTCTTAAATAACATGTTTGTGATTTTGATTGAAAGATAAAGTAACCTATGATAAACAAAAAAAATCAAAATAGATTTTAAATACATATTCCAAATAATGAAACCAATCTATTAGAGTTAAAAATAACAATAATTGTAAATTAATATTTTGTAAAAATTGCAAAAATATGATATTATTTTATTAAGAAATGAATATTGATAGCCCCAAGGGATAGATCACTTGGTTGGATTCCAAGTACAAAGAATGTTTTTATTGAGGTCGAAAGTTCGATTCTCATGAATGCAACTCTATGGGTCCTTTGGGGTTAGGCTCCCAAAACTAGAGCGGATAGGGCGAGGCACTTTCAGGTGGGCCCCCTAGAATTGTTACAGTGGATGTAGCGAGTCTCGACCACAATTTTCAAGGCTAAAATATTATTTAATACCTTATGAAATGTCTGTACTATACTATAATTTAATGAGTGACTGCTTGATAAGTAACCTCTATATATATATACTAAAAGTAATTTTTAAGTAACTTCTTCTAGAAGAAGCTCAAAGAATGAAACCATGGTGGGTTCACTAGTAATGCAATATCATATCACGTCCATTCATATTGGGGCTTTTAATACACTTAAAAAATTCAAATATATATTTCCCCGTTTTAAGGGGTCAAGGGGGATTTTAAATTTGACATAGTAATATAAATATTGGGGTTTTTCTTATTTGGGTGGGATGAGGAGTACCTACAAATCATGGGATGGATTCATACCTCTAATTCATGGGCTCAGTTCATACCTCCAAATCATGAGTTGGATTCATATCAGGCTTGTTGATGTATTTGTAACTTCGGAATGTATTCACTTGTATATTTCATGTATTATACCCCGATGTTTATTCCGGGAAGTATCTGTAATGTAATTGAGTCATGTCATGCCCCGATGTTCCTATCGAGAGGTTCTATAATGTAAACAAGTCATGTCAAGTCATTGTGGGTAACCCTCCTATTGTTCAAGGGTTAAAGTCCCCGCAGTTGCGGGGCCCTAGGGTTATTAGAATCTCCTAGAGAAGTCGGCCCTAGTGAGCCATTGTCAAGTCGAGAATTAGTATAAATAGAGAGTGAGCCTCTCTATATATCACACACTCACTCACACTCAGTTGTAGTGCATAGCTGAGGAAGAAGAAGTTGGTGGGGCCAGAAAGAAAGAGGCTACTACTGTCGAGAAATCATCTTACTATTTTTTGGGGCTTTGATATTGGTGTTGATTCTATCTCTGAGGAAGTTGGGGGTTTTCTCCTTTATGGTTTCCCTGAGGAAAATATTTGTGTTTATTGTCTCATGTGTTTGATTGTTGTGCATGTTATTCTCTCAATTAAGATCCTAAGTTAATGCTAGCTTAAATGATAAAAATCTAACATGGTATCAGAGCTAACCTGAGAAGAAGACACTATGCAGCTGCAGAAACTAGGGCTTCCTACTTTTTGGATCTCTCTCCACAGATTTTCAGCAAAAGAAGGTTGGGTTGACTCTCCTCCCCAGGGTGCATCTTTCTGTCGAAGTAGAATCTTATTCTAAGCATTTTCAGTTTTTGACCGACACTACTGCCGAAAATTAGGGCTTTCCACAGAATTGGAATTTTTGAGTGAGCCCAGGCTTGAATTGATCTCCTCCTCAAAATTGAAGTTTAGAGATCAAGATCAAAGCTTTTGGTTGGATAGAACTCCGGGAAATTCAAACCCTAATCTTCTCCTGAACCATCTCTGCAGAAATTCAACTCCAGATCCAAATCCGACATCTTAACCTGGTAAGATGTAAATCTTTTGTATTTCCATCTGAGGTTCTCAGTTAAGATATCTCATCATACCAAGCTTGATGAAAAGCTTGAGGGGGCTAATAACTTCCGAGCCTAGAAGTATAGGATCTCCCTGGTCCTGGAAGAAAATGAGTTGGACTCCTACATCAATGAGGAGATTCTAGTTCCAGATGGATATGAGGCTAAGGCCTTACACAAGAAGAATTTGGTTATGGCTAAGAGGATTATTGTTGATTCAATCAAGGATCACCTCATACCACAGGTGTCCTCCCTAAAGACACCTGAAGCTATGTTTGATGCCCTAAACAAACTATTTGAAGGAAAGAATATAAACCAGAAGATGACCTTGAGGAACCAGTTGAAGAATGTGAAGAACCAGAATGCGAAGACCATATAGTCATACTTCACAAGGGTCTCCCAGATCAAAGAATAACTTGAAGCGGTGGATGAAGAAGTGGAGAATGCATAAATTGTAATGACCACCTTGAATGGTCTCCCTAGGATATGGGACTCTTTCATTCTGGGGATCTGTGCCAGAAAGAAGCTAGTCAAGTTCACCAGACTATGGGAAGAATGCTCTCAAGAAGAAGCTCGGATAGCAGCTCGAGAAGAAAATATGGGAAGTGAAGATCAAGCTCTCACAGTCATTAGAGGAAATTTGGGGTCTAAAATGGGCCTTATAAGAAAACGTTCCAACAATAAATTTTGTGATCTGGAATTCAAGAACCAATAGAATTTCAATAAAACGAGACAACCATAATGGTTGAATTGACATATTTGTCATAAAAGAAAAACTACTTTTTTTGTTCGTATTTTCGACACATCTCCATATGTTTTTACTCAAATTCTGAGTGGGAGAGTTCATTGGATGTGGAATTTAATTCCGCATCCAACAAGTACCCACACTGCATACTTTTGATAGACCCCGCTACCCCAAAAACAATAAATACCTGAAAAAAATGTGATGATGATCTCATCATCACGTTTTTTCAAGTATTTCTTGTTTTTGGGGTAGTAGGCTGTGTCAAAAGTATGCAGTGTGGGTACTCATTGGATGTGTAATTAAATTCAGCATCCAACAATCTCTCTCACTCGAAATTTGAGTAAAAACATAGGGAGATGTGTCGAAAATACGAACAAAAAAAGTAGTCTTTTTCATTCTTCCTCCAAAATTAATAACTATTATTTTATTATTTTCTTTAGGAGGCCCATTTTAGACCTCAAATTTCCTCTAATGACAATCCAAGAAAACCAGAACTAGCCACCACAGAGGTAAGCACTCTCACCAAAAGAGTAACTTTAGAAAGCCTAGAGATATGTCTAAGTACATTTGCTATACATGTGATGAAAGAGGACACATTGCTAGATATTGTCCTAGAAACAAAAGTAGCTCTCACAAGAAGAAGGGAAACAAGAGAAGACATCATGCTCATGTTGCAGAGGATGATGAACCTTCCACAAAGAGAACTATACAAGATAGTGATGATTCTTCAAGTGATGAAGAATATGTTTTGATTTCCGCTCTCACGGGAACTATCACACATGGCAGCAATGATTGGCTTATAGACAGTGGTGCTTCCAAACATATGACAGGATTCAAGGAATCTCTTGTGAAACTATCTGAACATGAATCACCTCACAAGGTGAAACTTGGAGATGAATACCAGTATCTAATAAAAGGTAGTGGTGAATCCTCATATAAGCTAGACTTTGGAAATTCTATCAAGATGAAGATGTATTGTTTGTACCTGGACCAAAGAAGAACCTCCTCTCCATATCTGTATTTGATGCAAAAGGAATGAGGGTTGCATTTGTAGATGGACAAGTCCTCATGTGGCCAAAAGGAAAGTCTTTTGATGATGCAGTAGTGATTGGGGAATAAGAAGGAGGACTATACAAATTGAAGGGCCAACCAAAACAAGCTTTGGTTCATGACTCGGTAGAACCAAATGAGCTTTGGCATAGAAGGCTTGCACATGTGCATTACAGAGCACTACCACTTGCAAGAAAATTTGTTGAAGGTCTCCTAGAAATGCAAACAAAACATGAAGGTGTATGCAAAGGATGTGCGAAAGGGAAGAACACAAAGAAGACATTTCCAAGTAGCGAGAGAAAGGCAAAAGGAATCTTGGAAATCATCCACTACGATGTATGCGGTCCAATTTCATCCAGTTCATTAAGAGGGCATGTATACTATGTTTCTTTTATTGATGATTTTTCTAGAAAGACATGGATATACTTTATGAAGAACAAAGATGAAGTATTCAGCAAGTTCAAGGAATTCAAAGCCTTGATCGAGAACCACACATAAAAGAAGATCAAGACCTTTTGATCAGATAATGGTGGAGAATTCACATCAAATGAATTCAAAGAGCTATGCAGAGACTCAGGGATTAAGAGGGAGTTATCCACTCCATATAATCCACAACAGAATGGGATTGTAGAAAGAAAGAATAGAATGATCATGGAAGCAGCAAGGGCCATGCTTCATGATTAAGATATTCCCATGCATCTATGGGCAAAAGCTTCCAGAACAACAGTATATGTACAGAACCATACTCCACACAGAGTACTTGAGAACAAGACACCTGAAGAAGTCTTCTCCGACAAGAAACTAGAATTTAGCCATCTCATAATATTCATTTGTCATGTATGCATACACATTCCGAAAGAAAAGAGAACGAAGTTAAATCCTTCAGGAAAGAATGGTATATTTGTGGGATACTCTGAAAGCTCGAAGGCTTATAGAATATGCTTCCTAGGATTCAAGAAGATCGACATCAGTAGAGATGTAACATTTGATGAAGATTCATCCTACATCAAATCCAGGAAGAGACCGGCTGAAGAACCTGAAGAAACAGAAGCACCCAGAATTCATGATACAACCATGAACGAAGAAATTCAAGAAGAGGATCAAGAATTAGAAGAACCTCAAGAACCTGTGGATCCACCTCAGGAGAAGAATCCTCACAAGAGGAAATCTGCTTGGGTACGTGAAATTATACAAGGTGTAGAAAGATATGGAGCTTCAGAAGAAACACACAGAGGAAGAAAAAGAACTAGGTCCTGCTCTAGTTATGTAGCCCTGCTATGTGACATTATTGATAAAGAACCTTCCAACTATGAAGAAGCAGCAGAAAGAAAGGAATGGAAGGATGCTATGATCGAAGAGTATCAATCGATCATGAAGAATGATGTTTGGGATGTTGTCCCAAGACCGGAAGGGAATTCCATTGTAACTTCCAAATGGATCTACAAGATCAAGCATGTTGCAAATGGCAGCATAGAGAAATATAAAGCAAGATCTGTGGCTCGTGGTTTCTCCCAGAAAGAAGGAATAGACTATGAAGAAACGTTTGCACCTATATCCAGATACACTTCCATCAAATCAGTACTTGCTCTGGCTGCAGTGATGAAATGGAAGATACACCAAATGGATGTCAAGACTGCTTTCTTGAATGGTGTAGTAGAAGAGGAAGTGTATGTATTAGAGGAAATTTGGGGTCTAAAATGGGCCTTATAAGAAAATGTGCCAAAATAAATTTTTGTGAGTTGGAATTCAAGAACCAATAGAATTTCAATAAAATAAGTCAACCATAATGGTTGAATTGACATATTTGTCATTAAAAAAAACTACTTTTTTTGTTCGTATATTCGACATATCTCATTGTGTTTTTACTCAAATTTTGATCGGGAGAGCTTGTTGGATGCGGAATCAAATTCCGCATCCAACAAGCTCTCCCGATCGAAATTTGAGTAAAAACAGAGGGAGATATGTCGAAAATACGAACACAAAAAGTAGTTTTTTTCTTTCTTCCTCCAAAATTAATCAATATTATTTTATTATTTTAACTATTATTTTATTATTTTCCTTAGGAGGCCCATTTTAGACCCCAAAATTCCTCTAATGAACAGCCACTCGGTTTTGAGACACATTACAGGGAGTCTCATGTGTGTAGATTGAAGAAATCCCTGTACGGTTTGAAACAGGCACCCAGGACATGGTACGACAGAATTGACGGCTTTCTATCCAGTTTGGACTTTACCAAAAGTAAAGCAAATTCCAACCTTTACTACAAGGTTGAAAAACGTAACCCAGTGATATTCCTACTGTATGTGGATTGTCTATTTGTAACAGGTATGGATGGGTTGATTTATAATACGAAGAGGAAGCTTGCTGCCGAGTTTGAAATGAAATACTTGGGTATGATGCACTATTTTCTAGGCATGGAGGTGTGGCAGAATGCAGATGGAATCTTCCTCGGATAAGGGAAGTATGCAGTAGAGATCCTGAAGAGGTTTGGGATGATGGACTACAAGGCCATAACCACACCTATGGCATTGAACCTGAAGCTATTGAGTGATGCTTCATTAGAAGCGGTTGATGCTATGATGTATCGTCAAATGATTGGGTCCTTGATGTACCTGACGAACACGAGACCATATATTTGCTTTGCTATGAACACCTTGAACCAATTCCTGATAGATCCGAGACATGTTCACTTAATTCCTGCAAAGCATATTTTGAGGTACCTGAAGGGTATAGTTGATTGTGGGCTCATGTATGAGGAAAATCAGAAGATTAACCTGGAGGGTTATGTTGATTCAGATTGGGCAGGCAATGCCATCGATAGGAAGAGCACTTCAGGATGCTGCTTCAGTATGGGATCAGGTGTGATCTCTTGGTTTAGCAGGAAGCAGTCTTGTGTGGCACTGAGTATAGCTGAAGCAAAGTATGCCACATCTTGTTCAGCTAGTTGTGAGGAAGTGTGGTTGAGAAAGCTACTGTCTGATTTATTTGATCTCTAGTTGGATGCTACTTGTATATACTGCGACAACCAGAGTTGTGTGAAGTTATCAGAGAACCCTGTGTTCCATGACAAGTCGAAGCATATCGATATCAAGTATCACTATATCAAGGATATGGTGCTGAGAGGAGCAGTGAAGCTCCAGTATGTTGTGATGGACGAAAATATAGCTGATGTGTTGACGAAGCCATTGGCCAGAGTGAAGTTTGAGTACTTCAGGTAGAAGCTTGGTTTTCTCTAGATCGAGGTTCCCTCCAAAGGGAAATGATGAGTTCTAGAGCCATTCTGACATGGTGAGAGGATTAGGTTCCTTCCATGGTCAGATGTAAGGGCTGAGCCATTCTGTCATGGTGAGAGCATTTGGTTCCTTCCATGTCAGATGTGAGTGTTGATCCATTCTAATGTGACTGTAGGATTGGTTCCTACATGATCAGATATAAGTGTTGAATTCCATTCTTGGAATGGAGGCACCTGGTTAGTTACCAGGAATACTCAGCTTGGTGCTGAGATGCCATTCTCTGGGAGAATGGAGGCACCTAGTCAGTTACCAGAAATCCTCAGTCTGGGACTGAGAGCCATTTTGGCGTGAAGTGTTTACACATGGTCAAATGTAAGTGTAGTGCCCTACCAACGTGGTGTGTTCGCACATGGTCGGATGTAAGTGCAGTGCCCTTTCGATGCGGTGTGTTCACACATGGTCAGATGTAAGTGCAAAGCCCTTCTGATGCAGTGTGTTAGCACATGGTTGGATATAAGTGCTGAGCCATTATGGTGCAATGTGTTTACACATGGTCAGATGTGAGTGCTGGGACTTTCTGACAAGATGAGGTCAGATGTGAGTGTTGGGCGTGCCTTTCTGACAAGATGAGATCAGATGTAAGAGCTAGGTGGGCCATTCTGACTTAGGGTCAGATATAAGCACTGAAGAAGACCTACATGAAGGCTAGGCTTACAACCAGCATGAAAAAGGGTTGGCTCTGTAGAACTTCCTGTGACGATAAGAATCAAGAGATAGCACCATTCTGAGATACCACCGATGATGATGATCCATACCAAGTGATGATCCATATGTGATGATGATCTAGACTTGATGATGATCCAGATCAAGTGACGAACCAGATTTGATGATGATACAGTGATGATGATCCAGCAGTGATGATCTAGATAGAGTGATGATCCAGATCCCATGATGAAGAAGACTTGAAGATGAAGAAGACATGAAGATGAATATGACTTGAAGATGAAGATGATGAGATGATCTAGTCGATACAGAGAAGAAGATCAGTGCTGAAAATTGTGTCGAGATAATACCTTCCTAGTTAAGAGGGAGTGTTGATGTATTTTTAACTTCAGAATGTATTCACTTGTATATTTCATGTATTGTACCTCGATGTTTATTCCAGGAAGTATCTATAATGTAATTGAGTCATGTCATGCCCCGATGTTCCTATCGGGAGGTTCTATAATGTAAACAAGTCATGTCAAGTCATTGTGGGTAACCCTCCTATTGTTCAAGGGTTAAAGTCCCCGCAATTGCGGGGCCCTAGGGTTATTAGACTCTCCTAGAGAAGTCGGCCCTAGTGAGTCATTTTTTTAACAAAAACTATAAAATGGGTTAATATTAAATAGGTTGTGCACAACCATACATTACAAAAAAAACGGTAACTGAGAGTTCTTACTGTTCAAAAAAGGAGAAACCAAAATTGGTCCAGAAGGGAGACCAAAGAAATCCACATAGATTTTTTACATAGATTCTAAGGACTGAGGTAGTATATACCCTGATAAACTGTCGATTGAGAAACAAACAAAAAAACATAAACTAAGAAAACCATTTAAAATTTGCCTAGGTGCTTCATTAGTTGAACTACCGACTCCTCCTCCATAGGATGGACTGTTGCTGTAGGAGTTTCATGAGCCTGACTACCTTGATTCATGCTTACCAAACACTGGAGGTCTTCTTGGATTCTATCCACCTTGCCCATGATTTCCTTGAGGTTCATTTATGTGTCATCAATCCTAGAGTCGAGGTTACTTATCTTCTAAGAGGTGTAACTAACCACATCCCCCATATTCTTGACCTCTTGAGCAATTTCCTTGTTATCCATGATGCCAATAGCCATCATTTCATACAAACGCCTGAGATTTTTCCTCAGGTCTGCAATCCCGGCGTTCTCATTTACTGGGTCCATTCTTCCTTATCTGGGATTGTGAAGGGCAAGATATATTCTGGAGAAGCTATTATGGAGATCCTAAACTACACCTTCAAAATATTGAGCCTGTTTTCCACCAGAAACACCACCGAGAATCGAGTTGAGAGTGTTGATTTCTCGCAGGAGAGAGTCACGATCTTTCTTGCTTCGACAAGAGAGAGTGTCGACCACTCCTTCCTTCCACTCAGAGAAATTACATCCAAGAACCAAGTTGCTTCCTGCTATGAAAAACTGATCATCAACAAGAATACTGAGCCCAAAATCAAAGTTCGAATGCCACAAAGGGTCGCCGGCAGGAGGAGAGAAGAAGCAGGTGAAGAAAGAGGCGAGGGAAAACCTTTCTTTAATGAAAACCCTCGTGAGAGGCAAATATTCCCACAAAATATCCTGCAAAATGCCCTCGTCTACACTTGTGATAACATCCAGTAGAGTCCTCTTCGGCGAAAATGCAGAGCACGCAGAGATCAAACCATTGTCAAAAGGAACTTGAGAATGAGGAAGGCTTCGGGAGGAAGACATAATGCGAAGATTTAAAGGACCTAGAGCATGTGAACTGGAGCAACATTTACGCTGAGGGGGATGGGTATTAAGAGCATCGAGGATCGAGGAGGGGGCGGTGGATAGTGGGAACCATGATGCAGCAATGTGAGAGACGGTAGGACGACGCGTTAAATTGATGGAGCCTTTACAAATGACCATGGGGAGGGGATCAATGTGTTAAGGATTAAGGCTTCTATGCCATGAATTCATTAGGGGATGGACTTGAGGGGGGTGTCTAAACCATTAAGTCTAAAATGGCCTTAGGGAAGAGAGCCCCCCACATTAGCCAAGGAATCAACTGCGGCATTGTTTGAGCGAAGAATATGGAAGAATTCATAGTGTGTAGATAGGAGAGGAGTAAATTTATCATACAACCGTAGACACTTTATAGAACCAGTGGTGTATCCATTGAGTATTTTATATATGACATGTCTTGAATATCCAAATATCGCTACCCTGCAGAGATCAGTGCTGGCTAGGATTTCCATTCCCTGAAGGAGAGCCATCCACTCAGCCTCATTATTGGTCCTATAGCCAAGACCCCAAGCGAAGGTTTGTGCAATTTGTCCTCCTGGATCTAGAAGGATCCCCCCCGCACATGCCACCCCCCAGCCCTAGTGAGTCATTGTCAAGTTGGGAATTAGTATAAATAGAGAGTGAGCCTCTCTATTTATCACACACTCACTCACACTCAGTTGTAGCGCATAGCTGAGGAAGAAGAAGTTGTTGTGGCTAGAAAGAAAGAGGCTAATGCTGTCGGGAAATCATCTTACTGTTTTTTGGGGCTTTTCTATTGGTGTTGATTCTATCTCTGAGGAAGTTGCGGGGTTTTCTCCTTTATGGTTTTCTCGAGGAAAATCTTTGTGTTTATTGTCTCATGTGTTTGATTGTTGTGCTTGTTATTCTCTCAGTTAAGATCCTAAGTTAATGCTAGCTTAAATGATAAAAATCTAACAAGGATTAGTTTTTTTTAAGGAATTACCTCCAAATCACGGGCTATATTCATACCTCTAAATTACAGGATGGATTCATATTAGTCATAACTGCTGCTAAGGAATAACCTCCAAATTGTGGGTTGTATTTATACTTCCAAATCATGGCCTAGATTCATATTGGTCTTGGTTTCTTGGGTGCTCAAGTATTATCAACTAACCAACTTTGTGTTATTGGAGAAAGATCAAAGAGGTGTTCAATTCAAAATGTAGTAGTTCATCTGTATTTCTGTGTTGGCACAAACACTAGAACAAGTTTTCGTTCCTTTGCATGATGATATATGATGTGTGCCTTTTCTTCATCATTTCCTACATTTGAGCTTCGAAGTTGGCAATATGATATAAAGGGGGCATTAAAAATGAATTGGTAAAAATGGATACCTACCGTTATTTGGTGAAACTAGGGGTTTTCTTAATTGGACATGTATATTTGGAGGGGGGTTCAACAATATAATTTTAGGAGGCATTTTCCAATATTTAGTGAAATTAGGGACATTCTTTAATATCCTTTATTATTGATGCATTGGCTAAAGCTGACATGGGTTTCGAGAATGGCCAATGGCATATTGAAGAATCTCTAAATGATATTAAGATCTCATATTCACATGAACCATTTTGTGAATTTAGATGATATTATCTTTTTTATAAAAATAATTTTGAAGAATGTTGAATCTATGTGTTTCATGTTCCGTCTTCTTGAGAGGATTGATGAGGAAGTAAAGAAAAATCTTTTTTTCTAAGATAAAACAGTTTATCTTAAAGGCATAGACATTTTGTTGATCTTTTTGCTTTCTGGAAAATGAAAAGATATATGTAAATTAAGGATCTCAACTATGAGTTATATGATTTGTAAAAGTTATTTAAAGAACAGGTTTTGTTTGAAGTATAGTTGGAAATATTTCCAACTTGTGATGCACATAAATATTCATAAATACATATACAAAATGTAACTATATTTTTAATAATACAATCATGAATGTTTTATGTATAAAAATAATATTATTATTTTTTAAGTTATATACTAAATTTAATAAATTCAAATAAGAAAGATGTATACCATATAACATTTTTTTCTTTAATCATTTTAATATTATAATCTTTGTAATTACAAAAATTTCTCATATAAATATTGATTTTGTCCAATAAACTCTAAATTAAAATTCATTAAAACATTATCTATACTTAAAATAAAAAACTAAAAAATTAATTATAAAATAACATAAATTAATTTAGTAAAAAGAACTCCCCATGATAAAAACTGACCACAGTAATAATATAATAAAATATAATAAAAGATTCATTACAAAACTTTTTAAAAAAACACATTATTTTTTAAATGGAGAAACATGTGCGTTCACATGTGAAGCATTGGCGCAAGACAATAATCACGCAAGGTGAGATCTTTGAATGTAGGTAGGTAAAGGTGACCCTTTCAATGAATTTCTATAAAGATCACAATCAAATTGTATAGTCCATAGCTTATGAATATGAATGCTGGTGTCACTTTTGAATAGAATGATAATATTTTATAACTATGATAATAAGATTATTATAGCATGAATATATATAGCTTCATGATATGATTATATCTTATATCCACAATAGAAAAGCAAGTGGACCATGACGACTCTATGACTCCATCTGGTCTTAAGATAATATAAATTCTCCCCAATGGCTCTGTGTTGTTAAATCATTATTATTATTATGATTTCGGGGTTGAATATTTATATCTTCGCTCTCCTTTATATGTAAAATATGTGTTATTTAAATCTTTTTATTTGATTTCATTGAAGATTTTATATATCTCCAATCCTTTCTTGAGTGCTCCACCACATGCATGCCAATTTACCCCCCCCTATATATATATAAGACACTTTTCTGCTAGAGCGGGTTCGAACCCCAGGCATGCCGTTCTATATAATATAGCCCCTTATGCCGTTCTGTATAATATAGCCCCTTGTTTCTAATGTTTTTTTCTCTTACAATTAGAATTCCATTAAGTTTAATTCAGGGACTTTGCCTTATAAATAATGGTTAGAAATATGGATGCTTCTTCTAGATTGAGTTGCTCATTCACAGACGTTAATTCATGAATTGCATCTTAAAAAACAATTACAATCCTGAATGTCTCTCCCCTCTAAATTACATTTTGGTTAATTCATTAGTGCCCCGATCTGATTGATAGGTGGTAGAGGGCGAGAAGGATAAGGATAAATATTTAGATATCTGAATACTCTTCTTCAATGAATAACGCCTTCATTCATTTTGGTGCCTGATCATTTGAGATAAATATTTAGATTTCGGATGCTTCTTTTCTATAAAAATTTCACACGCTGTGTCAAATAAGAAATATTAGAACTCTTAATTCGTTGCTTCTTCTTTGTAGACATTAATTCACCAGTCGTTTTTTGAAGTGAAGTTTCTTCTTTGCACAGAGCCGGCTTCTAATCGTTGCCACTTCTGGCAGCGTATGGAAGTCAGATAATATTTCTAATGTAATGTATGAGAGGGTTAGGAGTTATTCCATGGAACGTAGGGACGTAAATCTCTGTTTAGTCCAGGGTAGTAGCGTATTTGGTCAACAGATTAGGTCAAATCCAAAAATTGAGAGTTCCAAATCCTAGGTTTTATCAAGGGATCAAATCTTTCAATTTTTTAGAATAGTTTTTTTGTCTATAATATCTGAGAAGTAATATTTGAGAAGCCAATTATATCTCGGTAGATTTGATCCTCTACCGTTGATAGAACCGGTCAAATCCAGACATTGATTAAAAGTTTTTGACACGATGTAGATTATTGTAGGTATGAATTAAAAGCATTGAAACTTGTCTAACAAATTGCGGATGAAACAATACGGGTAAATGTGAAAAGATAGGATAATTATAAGGGCATGGGCTAACTATGGAGCAAACCTCCTTCTATCGGACGGAGGAGGAGCAAAGTCAACGTTGACTTTGCTCCTCCTCCGTCCGATGGAGGGAGGTTTGCTCCATAGCTAGCTTATTCCAATTATAAGTTTTGAATTTGAGAAGCATTGATAAGGCATTAATTGGTTGAATGTAAATCAGAAAAGGTTTCATGTTCCTTTGAAATGGAAAGAAGATGCATTTGAACAGTTATTGCTCTTCGATTTTGAATTTAAATTTGTACGAATCGTCAGAATCGTTAATGTTGTCTGTTTGTCTATGATATCAAATATAAACAAATTTAACTGTATAAAAGAGAGAACCTCGTATGAATTTTGTGCAATTCCATCATTGCCGTGAGAATGTTGGCTTCCAGTTTTGATGCCCAGATACTTTTCTTTGTAAATGAGAATATGCCCGAAGGATATCCATAATCCCAGATCATTCAACAAAGCCCTTGATGTCAAGAAAAGAGGATTTGATATGAAGAACAAAACATATTGCAATGTAGGTCATATGGAGTTCTAAGGGACCTGCAATGATGCACTCCAAGTGAAGATATTAATTACACATGAATCTATCAACCATCAATCTAGGACTAAACAAGGAATAGAGTGCTTGCTGATATATTTTGCCATTGATTAATAGAGATATGGTGCTTCACATGACCTCTCATCGATATTCTTGTTCCTTAGGGAACCAACAGTAAGCCTCGTCCTTCGGGCTTGGCAGTGCAGTTTTTTCCCATGTAAGCAATATATGACATGGGAAGTTAACAACGAGGGTAGTTAACCATGGACATGCAGTTGTTTATGACAATCTCGGTAAGCAAGGGAAAGTAGTATCTTTATACATGTAAGAATGGTTTAATATATACCATTAAATCATTGAGCGCCCAAAAGAAACAAAATGACATGTAGTGAATTAAAAGGGAGTCCATTTAAAATCCACTTTGCAACTCTTGTAATCCACCTTACAGCGAAAATGATAGCTTTCATTAACTGGATATGATTTCAAGGACCCCACCATTAGAAGAAGGTAGAGGTCTAACCATTCTTCAAAAAAAATGGAATTCCAAAGTTCCAAAGCCTGGTGCAGTAGAGCCAAATGAAAAAAATTAATACCATAAATGACATTTCCTAGAGCTGGATCAGTAAACCCAATGGTCGAAGTATCTAAGTAGGTAAGAAACAAAGCAGTTAATATCACTTCAATTTTCCTTTTATATGGTCCTACACTTTCCTATGACAGTTCTCTTCAACACCCTAAACATTTTTGGTACTTGATAATTTGAAATGAGGTGGGTTCATCTCTTGATTTCTGAAACTAAATCTCCCTGGCCATTTATATATATCCCTGTTTAGCATGCTTATATATATCCCTGTTTAGCATGCTTTAAAGGTCTGGTTTGGTGAAATCCATGCTAGTTTTTCATGTAAAAGGATAAATTATTATCCATAATTCAAGGTTAGATTGCATTCATGGATTGCAATGAAAATTAGTGTTTTAAGCAAGGTTAATGGTTGTATTATGTTAACATTTGAGTTTTAGATTGCATTTATGGTATGAGCAAAAATTAGAGTTTTAACATTTGAGTTTTAGATTGCATTTATGGTATGAGCAATGGATATTTGTGTTTAATTTTTGTGAGCGTGTTCATAAATATTTACATGAAAATCAACCAGACATGAGATAGATTTGTTTACCATGTTATGCAATATAAACTAGCATATAACATAAGAAATACAAGTTTATCCCAAGCATTGATAAGTCTACAAGGGTCCTAGAACTCGGCATTTAGACTGCTGAGCCCACCTAGAAAATTTCTTATTTTTAAAGGGATCAGGGGAACTTAGATTTTGGTGGATTGTAAACTTTGTGAATTATAAATTGTAGAATTTTAAGCACTTAATTCATCAGTATGCAAACATGAAGAAATAATATTGAACTAAGGAAATGCAGCCGAAGCAGTGCACCATAAAATGAAATATTATTATGCCAAAAGAAATTATAGAAGTCATAGGTAATATCTCCTACTACACGCATTCCTCATGTCTATGGTCTTTGTATGGATTTTTTTTGTCTTTGGTTATACAATAAAGGAGAAATATGTTAGAAATAGAAATAGATAAGAGATTGTGTGGCTAGCCATCACAATAGGCATCGAAGAGGACAAGATGCCTTGTGGAATAATTATCTAACTCTTATTTTCTCCAAGTTTATCTTTCAAACTGACGAACATGCCTTGAAGCGCTTGAATATGAGCCTTTCCTTGATGAATTGCAGGCTTTTGTGTTTTGGAAGTGTATGAAACTCTCTTGAAGTGCTCATTCAATCTACATATCAATACCAAGATTTAGCTACCCTGAAAATGCAATAATGGATTCTATAAGATGCTGAAAAATTGAAAGAGAAATAAGAGCAAGCATGCAAATATTTTGAAGAGATGAGAAATGAAGGAATACACCATATCCCTCCACCTGCACCTCTGAAATGTTTAGGATTGTCTTGTGTCTATAAATGAAAGAATAACTCTGCAGCTACTTGAAGATAAAGTGGAAACTTGATAGAATGTTTATATAAAGTGAAAACTAATGTCAAATTTTTGTAGGATCAAAAGACAAACATAAATCAATTCTTATTTCTATCCATTCCAGAGAAAGAATCATGCTTCATTGAGTCTCCATAGCTCCAGTCATAAGGGACTCTACTCATCCAATTTCTCTCCATTTGATATAAATCATTATGCTTCATTGTGTCACCATAGTTCAGGTCGTAAGGGACTCTACTTGTACAAGCTTGTGAGAGGAATGAAGAGGAGAATAATTGTATGAATTGTATGATGGATGATCGAATGTTGAGCTATAGCGTACAATGATATAAGTTTATAGATGTGGCCAACATGCCAACAACGAAAATAAGATCCATGGTCGTGTGTAACTTGAAGTTAAAAGAAGCAGTAGTATGGTGATTGTGAAAGATCATATATGATATCCCAACATTAATGTTAAAGTCCGCCTAAGCATTAATTCACCTTCAAAAGAGTTTTTTTTATTTTTTTCATTTATTATCCAATCTTTAAATGAAAGGTTAAATTAAATTGGTGTTCCATTTCTCCCTTGCCTTGATATGAGGCCAAATAAGAGGTCCAAGTTTTTTATTGGTGAGTATGTTAAATTCAAGTAGGTGACAAAAATTGTTCTTTGATAGTTTTGAATAAGAACTTAGGGAAAAAGTACATAAATTTTAGTGCAAATTAATTTTAGTACATGTATATTGTGTGTGTGTCATTGTTTAATCTATGTTTTTATTGAGAGTTTGTATGCATTGTTTCATTTCACAAGTTTAAAACTTACATGTCGTATCAGAGCTTGATTATAATTTAGGGAAATGACTTTGTGGATGAGGGTTCGAATCGTTTAATAGATATTTGGTCTATGGTAAACTGGGTCAAGTGGGATCTTTGTAGTGGTTATTTGTGTGTTGAAAGAGAATGGTGAGCAATTCTAAAATGGAGATTGAGAAATTTAACAGTTAGAAATTTGAGCTATGGAAGTTCAAAATGGAATATCTTCTTATACATTGGGAATAGTGGATTTTCATGGATCTAGGTACACAACCTATTGGATCAACAAAAGAAGACTGGGATAACTTGGAAACAAGGGTAATGATTACTATTTTACTTTTCCTATCAGATTCAATGTTGTGGAATGCATGTAGAGAAAATAATGTATTGAAACTAATGAATAAGATAGGGATTTTGTATCAATCAAAGTCCCTAGTAAACAAGTAGCTTCTTTTAAACAAGGTGCATCACCTTAGGATGGATGATAACAACAAAATGGCAGATCATATCAATGTCTCAATATCTAGTAAGTCAAATCACCTATGTTGGTATTAAAATGGAGGAAGAAGATAAATGTATTACATTATTATGTTCTTTTCCATATTCTTGGGATAATTTGATTATAGCAAGACGTAGTGTTAGTCAAGCCACTTTAAAGTATGAGGAAATAGTGGCATTTGTGTTATCAAAGGAAATGAGGTATAAAACCATGGATATTCATAGCATGGATGCATTGCTCGTGAGAGGTTGTCCCCAAGATAGAAATAAAAATAATATTCAAGGGGGGGATCTAAATCTAAGGTTAGATCTAAATCTCCAGGATATTCTTTGAGTAAATGCTAGAAATGTGGTAAAATTGGTGTTATAGCTGATTTTACCACACTTGCTAGATCATGTCTTTATGGCCTTCTTTGTCCCTATGTAGACTCTTTGGATCCCCTTTCCTCAAAATAAACTTTGATGATCCAAGAAATACCTTAAAAACCCCTATTTATTGGAATATGTGAGTCACAGTATTACATATCGCATGTACATGCAGCTTGTCCCACTATGACCTGTGTACATCGATAAATATCCCCAAAAAGAAAATATTTTGGAGTTTTCCTCATTGAGTCACGGATAACTTAACTATTACCCTTCCATATGCCTATAAATGCTTCGACTCAACCCTTCACTTCCTATTGAAGGGATATATATTGAGCCTCTTGGATGCATTAGAGGAGGAGAACTTATGAGATCAAGGAAACTATAGTGGATTTGTGCCCCATTCATACATGCTTGAGTTTGCATCCCTTTGTCTTTTTGAGAAGTCATTGATTCTCTTCCAAAGCTTGACATTGTCTTGTGAGATTTCCATTGATATGGAGGATTGAAGTGGTGGAGGCCCAGGTGGAGGACTTAGTCTCTCGATTTTGATGAGGTGCCAACAGATTTTGTCACTTGTATCTATGTTTATAATTAATAGAAATATCCATTTCTCATCCATTGTATGTGTGTAACTATGAATATTCGTGTCCATGGATTTAGTTGCTTTGATTTATAGATATTGGATTTATATATGCTATAGTAGTTCTTGTTGGCAAAACCCACCAACAAAGCCTCGTCAACAGGGGTTCCCACTCTGCCGACACCCAACCAACGCAATCTCCCTCAGCACCGGCCCAGACAGGTTTTACCCTACCCAGCAGTGTCTGCGGAGTAGACGAGGTCTCACCCAAGGCATTCAAGGGAGAGCTGTCAGAACCGAGTTTCCGGCAGTGGGGATGGAGGATATGGGGATCCAACGAAAGGACACCATACCTACTAGATCCAGAGCTTGCAATCGACTTTACACTATTTCCTCAACTTGCAGAGTGTTTTCATAACTTATGCAATCATTACATCATTACACAGTTGTCATAACATCACAGCATTGTACATGAAACATATCTACTCATAGTGCAACAGACAATAGCATAAAAATAGATCGCATCGATATAGCAGCAAAACAAATCGCTTTGATATAGCAGAAAGAGACTAAATCACATCCACATTATACCAAAACAACATCATAACAGAACAGGTCCCAACATCATAACAGACTAAATCGCAACAGTGATAACATACAAGATTTGTGCCACAATCATCATATCATATTAATCTTGCGCAAAGGAACCACATTACACAATTATTCTCTAAAACCGGAGACTACATACTTCAGGAAAAACCCAGATCAATCGCAGATACACAAGAAGTTCTTCACAAAACCAGATCGCACTAGATCTTATGTCTCAATTATCCTCTGATGCGATTCTCCTATTCTTCTTTTGTCGCTTCCATCTACTTGCAAAACTAGATCTATAAATAGGCTTGCGCCATTACATTGAGGTTCCACTTCTAACTAACTTATAACCACTAGTGACCTTTTACAACAAAACTTGGTCAAATAACATATAAAATATTCAAAGCGGTTATTCTTTCGCCCGTCACGCTAATCTGGCCTTGCACGGTACCGCGTGAGGTTGCGCAGCGGCCGTGATGGTGTGCAACTCACTTACCAAAAACCCTGCCAACAGGCCCCCAACACAGTATTTTGGCTCGTCCTTAAGCCACGTCAAGTTGACAGGGTGTGTGTCGATGTTCGCACCTTCAAATCTTCAAATTGCTGTGCAATCTCATGTACCTGCAGCTGGACTTTGTCGACAGTACTTTGACAATTAGTCAAACCCTGCTTCACTGGGTGATCTTATCGTGCCTTGCTGTCGAACATTTTTCGATGCTCTTATACTACCTGCAGCGTGACGACTGCTTTAACAGCCAACTGTCCACCGATTTCCTAAAATTCATCAAGCTGAGCGCGACGCTTTTGCTGGGGTTCATGCGCATGAGCAGCTCTCTGCTATAAATCCTTCAGTTCCTCGGCCTGTGTGATATACACCATCAGTGGCACAACCCTCAGTGATGTCTTCAAGGTTGTCAATTAACCTTCAGCTTCTTGCACTTGCATGGTCAACTGATCAAGCTGCTCGTCCTGGACAACGCTCTACCAAAACTGCATTGTCACTTCCATAATGGTTTTAGCCTCCTGCTCCATGCTTTCAAACTTAGTTGCAATGTCTTCAATGGAAGATTTCTTATCTACAACCTGCTCCAGTGGCATCATCGGTTGTAACAGGGCTTGGAGCATCATGTTATTATCCTGAAGTTGAACAATAGTTTTCCCCAATCGTTTTGTCTTTTCGACAGGGGTGAGGTCGAGCGTGTTCTAAAAAATGTGCTAGTAGGCTTCAGAAACAGCCTGCTCAACTTCGTCGCACCTGGTACACATCTGTGCCTGATGAATGATCAAGTGGTCTTGTACCTTCTTCAGCTCTGTAATCTCTTTAGGAGCCTTTCGCTGCATCTCAGCCTATGTTGCCTTCAAGGAATCAATTTCTCAAACTTTTTCTTCTGCTAGCTGCACCCAGACCTGATGTAGCTCATCAGCCTATTTCTGCAGCTTCTCTACGATGCTCTAGGACTGGACATAGTGCTCGATCAGTTCTTTCTGTCGTTCCACCAAATTCCAGGGCGACAACGTGCTACAACTCCACTAACTCCATAGCGGACAACTTGTTCAGGTCCAAAGCCATGCTATGGATCGGTCACAGTAACTGGTGAACTTCCTCATTATTCGCGTCGATCGTAGTCGGGGGAACTTGCATGTTCCTGGCCCGGGGCTCAGTGCTAATCGATGAAATTTCCTACAGTATGGGTTGCACAGATGCCTGCCTAGAAATAATGCCAAAAATTAAATCTAATCGATCTCTTACCACACCAAATTTTTCATGGTTTGACTCTCGGATCGCCTTTGTCGCATCCGTGGATGATTCTGTGACCGATTTGATAAGCCGTTGTAGTTGATCTTCCATCCCCGAATTGGTACCACTACTTGCTTCATATTCCTAGCGCCATTTGGTGCAAGTATCCTCTCGCATGTGCTATGCTGCATCCTCAAGGTCTGTTGACGACTCGTTGTCAGAGTTGTGAGTGCTCAGGTCCTTCTAGGAAGGATCTTCTGGGGCATCCAGTGGTTGTTCTTTAGACAATTCCTCCTGACTCATAGGATTTCACCACTCCATCGACCACTCTTAGATGATGGCATCCAAATCTTCTATCATGACTTTGTATGGAAAAGGAAGCCACTGCTTGTCGGGATCCCACCACGCCTGAATGTAGATAGAGTGGGGCCCAATGGAAAACCAAAGGATCTGCTGATACTTGGTCGCGGTGTAAGGAGAGACTCAGGGAACGGAAATGAACATGGCTTGAAATGCTTCCCAATACACCCAAAAGTGGATGGAACAGTCCATCTGTCGGTTGGGCTCTTACACCCACCATAAGTTTTGATACCTTGCACTACGGCACACCTTTTCCACATCAACCGCCATCGGCTGATAGTCTTTTGGTTCCATCTAGGCAATGAGCACAATAAGGATCAGCAACCAACTATATGAAAATGACCACCCAACTTGAGCAGCAAGTGCGTCTTCTAGCAACCGATTCAGCAAAAACAGAGACCAATTCATTTGCACCCCCTCGAAACACTTTTGGGTGCAGGCGACAACACCCGAATTGCATTGTACTGGTCAGTTTCCCTGAACGAATTTGCTCGCCAGAATCCTTGCACCAATGCATACCTCCTGTGAGTTAATGATATCGATGCGATAAGCATGACCATCACGCTGTAAACCAAAGCGCTCCTTCAGCTGCTTTGCAAGCTTTTTGTCAGTATCTCTCCCACAGATATACTGCGTTGGATCTTCTCCAGCCTTCGGCAAGCCTGTGATGCTTGTGATCAAATATAGTGTCATAGGGATTGGTGTGTTCAAACAAAGTTTCCCTCCATTAAAGAAAGCCAACAGTTGCTTCACGCATGCATGGGCTTCATTCAATCACCTAAAATGAGGCATATTGATGAGCCCCAACAATCTAGACTGATCTAACCCACTCACCCATGGTTGAGGAATCTGCCTAATTGGAGCACCAGGCCCCGTCAATATTGATTCATAGGGCTCATCCCTAACATATTTAAACAATAGTAGGTCATGGTCTTCAAATTTCAACCTAATTAACGCAGGGATGATGTCAACCGAGCACTTCATCCCCTCCGACAACGGCGACAATTTTGGTGGGTACTTCTGATTCTTTGACGGCTACCTCGGCTTGGCTCCTGGACACGTAGGAGTGACATAGCCAAAAATTTCATGTACAGAGACACCCCGAGGTTTCATGAACTCAACAGCTCCCAAGCTCGATGGCCCAGTCTATGCAGTGCCTTCTCCTTGCACTCTCGTCAAGGTGCGAGTTTTCCTCTTCTGTGGCAGCATGGGACTGGGCCTCTGAGCCTACTGCTTCCGCTTGGGAATGGACGATGAACCGACTGGCATACTCATAATCTATTCTTCAATAGTCATGGGCCAAATAGGGGACTCATACTCACTTGAAAGATCAATGGCGTCGAGGTCGTTCAGAATGCCTCACTCCTTAACCCTTCAACTACACTCGACAGCTCTAACCTAAAACACTAAAACTCACTTAACAGTTCTCACAACACTGCACAATCCCTTCTCTGCTTCGCACTCTCTGCTCACTGAACTGAACAATGCCATCCTTACGCATCTTGTGCGTTGATTTATAGCCACCTCCAATCTAAAATTCATTATTTCCAAATCTATTCTCACCATTATTACTAAATATGGTATTAATGACACGAAATCCATCCGTGATCTTACTCCTCTAACGGTTAGATCAATCATTAATGTGGGTCGCTTCAACAAGCACCGCCAACCAACTAGTTTAACTACCTACATTGATAAGTGTCAGTAATACTACACCATCTAATTGCTGCAATTGAACTGTACCGCCAGAAGTAATGGAATGAACAAGATAGGGACCTAACCAGTGCATTTATAGCTTACCTGGATGCTTGATGAACTTACTGTCGTATAACAGCACCAAATCTCCTGTCGTAAACTATTTTCTCTTAATGTGGCAATCATGCCATGCATTTTGTCGATCCTTCGCAACCTGTTGGTGGAAGCTAGCAATAAAACGGTCTTCTTCAAGCTGGATCAACTACGCAATTCGTTCTTCTAATGCTTCTGCATCATCCATGCCTGTCGCTACGACAATGCATAGACTGGGAACGATATACTCCATAGGCATGACTACTTCTTGCCCATAAACCATCTTAAATGGTGTCTGATCGGTTAGTTGTTTACAAGTAGTGCGATAGGCCCATAGCACCCTTGGAATTTTTAGGTCCCAGTCATCACGGTTAGCGTTACATACCTTAGTCAACGTTGTCTCCAATATGTTGTTGAATGCTTCGATGGTCCTATTCACCTACAGATGGTATGGTGTACTTCTCTTATGTTACACCTACAACTCCTCAGTTAGCGCTTTCACGGTCCGGTTGACGAAGTGACTGCCCTGGTCACTCATCAAGATCCTAGGACATCCAAACTGTGCCATGATGTTTTCAAAGATGAACCTCGTTTCCGTTGTAGTGGTACAATCCCCAATTGGTGCAGCTTTCGCCCACCTAGTGAGATAGTCAGTTGCAGTGATGATGTATCCCGCACCAGTCTGCTTCCTTGGTGGATTAATAGGACCCACAAAATCCACAACACATTTATCAAATGGTTGCAGAGTCACCTGCGGTACCAACGGCATATCATCCCGTCGCGATGGTTTACTGACACGCTGGCAGACGTCGCAACTCCTTGCATAGTCTGCGGCATCGTTATGCAACATAGGACACCATAGTCTGGCACGCAACACCTTCCGCGCAGTATCCCGGCCTCCATAGTGACCTCCCACAATTCCTACGTGTGCTTCTTCGAGAATGGGACCCTACTCATGTGGTAAAATACATTGTCGCAAGATTTCATCCAATCCAAGATTATATAATTGTCCCGCAATTAATTGAAAATCAGAAGCCTTTACGACTAGTTGTTTCTTTTGTCTAGTCGAAATGTCCTCTAAGGAGACACCAGTGGCCAAAAACTGAATAATTGGTGCATATTGATCATCTGCGATGTCAACACGAAACAGTTGCACATCTAGAAATCCATCATCAATATTGGTCGGCTCTTCCCCGTTCTCGACGCGAGACAGATGATCAGGCCCAGCGTTCAATCACCCTCGCTTTACAACTATTTCAAAATCAAACTCCTAGAAGAGTAACATCCATCAAGAGATCTCCCCCCCCAACATAGGCTTATTGACCAGGTATTGCGAAGTAGAATGATCAGTGAACATCTTGAAATGTCCTCCCAACAAGTAGTGCTGGAACTTTTTCAATGCGTACACCATCGCCAAGCCTTCCCTTTCTATAATTGTATAATTTCATTTAGAAAAAGACAACTTTCTACTGTCATATGCGATCGGGTGATCCAGGTCACCCTCACCTGGTTATGCAAGAATGACCCCTAGCACAATAGATGAAGTGTCTACATGCACATGGAACTCGTTATCCCAATCAGGAAAAACCAGTATGGGCGAAAAGGCCATCTTAGTTTTCAAAGTGTCAAAACTTCCTTGACATTCATAAGTCCATTCATAGGCTACATCCTTCTTTAGTAGTTTCTCCATGGGGGCATTAATCTTAGCATATCCTTTGATAAACTTGCGATAGTATCTGGTATGCCCCAATGTGGCTCGATGCATTTTGACATTAGTCGGTGGTGGTAAACTGAGGATTAGCGCGATCTTCGCCAGGTCGACCAATAGAACTTCTTTGCAAACAATGTGCCCTAGTAGCATGCCAAATGGTGCAAAAAAAATATACTTTTTAGAGTTCAAGGAAATATGATGTTGTTGACACCTTTCTAGCATCAGCCACACATTGTCCAGATGGTCCCTAATTAGTCCATAGACAGTCCAATCATCCATATACACCTGTAGGAACTTTTGAATAAAATATTTAAATACAACGACAACTACGCAAGAGAATACCAATGGTGCATTCATCAGCCCAAATGTCATGACTATATTTTGAAAATAGCCCCACTCAGTGACAAACGTAGTCTTATAGCGATCCTCCTTCGCAATCTGGATCTGGTGGTATCCCGAGAAGCCATCTGTGAAAGAATACATCTCCTGGTCGCCTACACCTTCAAGAAATTTGTCTGTAAAAGGGGTTGGGAATGGATCATGTACACATGCATCATTCAACTTCCTTAAGTCGATGCAAATGCAGATTTCTCTTGTCTTTTTATCTTGGACCACCATAGGACTTATCCACTCATATTCTTCCACAGCCTTGATGATCCCAACATCAAGCATCCGGTTAATCTCGGCCTTCACATGATCCTTGTATCGTGGATTCATTCGATACGACCTCTGTTGCACTGGTTTGGCATCTAGTTTCAACATGATTTTCATTTCCCCTAGGTCTCCTAAAATTCCCTTCATCTCTGAAAACCATGACGAAGAAATGTCCTGGAATTCATGTAGCAGGTCCGTGATCCTTTCCATGGTCTACTCATCCCAGTAGCCTCCAACACTGGAAAATTTTAGGTTCTCTGCCGACCCAATGTTAACTTTCTGAATCTTCAGTGATTAATTCATCGAGTCCGTCAATATGTCGAGGGTTGCAACATTGCGCCTTCGTTTGGACTCTAGAATATTAACATTCTGCAACTCATCATCATCTTCAGGTTCCCCCGATAAGTTATAACAGGCCATCATGGACTGGATTGAACAATGCGCATGTGGATCAACTAGATAGGCGATAGGGGTGACCTTCAATACGATGTCACATATGATTTGTAAAGCATTGCATACCTCTAGGTTGATGTCCTGAAAACAAAATGCTTGCGCAAAACAAACAGACAACTCCTCCCAAGTGGTGATAGTCCTGCGCAACTCTGTCGCCACATACCAGGATATCGGCATTTCTTCCAGAGTGTGAACGAAAGCATGGACCCATTCATATCTGGTTTGCGATGCCCATAAAGTCTCAACTCAATTAAATGACCGGTGGGATCGTTTCATCCATCATATCTCCTAGCATGATAGACCTCTAAATTACCGAAGTGGACCATCATCAATATGTGACATTGTTCCCAGTCATGGATCATCTTTTTGTGTGTCACCCACCATCGAGTTGGAGTAGCCTTTAGTGCTACATCAAGAGCCAATATCCTTTGCGGTTCAATGAATTTCTCTTCAAATTCCTGAAATAAATCTGATAGTCTCGGCAATCCTTCGTAAATTTGCAACTCAACAGTCTCAGTTGCAACATGTCAGAGAGACTGTGTAATCAACCCACATTTCCTGAATGATACTTCATGCAACCGATTCTGCCAATTTTCTAGAGCGTCTTCAAAGTCAGAGGATGCAGAACTTACACTGCGCCATCCAAGTTCTCCATCGACAGTAGGATGGATATAGTATTCAGAGATGTTATAAGCGTGATCCCAACTTCTCCTAACTTCATCCTTTACATGTTCAATATATCGTCGTCCTTCCTGAGGGTCCATAGGAGCAACGACCCTGACATCCTGGTTTTCAAATTTCATAACTCATTTTTTGAAGTTGATAATTGTCATGCTATCTATGGCCCATCCAATCCCTAGCAGCGCAGGATAGGAACCACCGTCTTCTATGAATTATATCACATCAAAGTCGGCATGCATTTTCATACCTTCAATGTTGACAACCAAATTTGAAACACGACCAATGGGCTGAAGCTTCGCCTGAATTGCTAGTCGCAGCTGTAACAGTGACCATCCCAATGTTGGCTTTCCCATCAATTTCCAGGATTGCTTGCTCAGAATGTTTACATCTGATCTAAGATCCAGAATGACTGAGTCAACCTCATGATCTCCAATCTGGATATTCATCCTCATCTCCTTGGTTTTCTTCCCTTTTTGCAAGGAATTCACAGCAGAATCCTTCACTGTATTATCCGGGTGGTGCAATAATGTCTCAGGCTCGACAAGGGTGTCAAAGTCCCTTGCCAGTGATAAAAAACTCTCAATTTTTTTTTGCAAGGTACCATGCTGTCGCGATGGTCCTGCATCTACAAATGGATCAAAATAAACTGGCATATCAACAACTGGTAACTTACCCGGATTTCGCCCGATAGAATTCTTTGCATCGAAGAAGGTATCTTTCTCTGTCGCAATATCAAATGCGACCTTTTTCTTACCAGCGAGATGATATTTCAGCCATGATCCATCGTCTCCAGTTGTCGCACCAGCGTGAGTGGCAATCCCAAAATCGACATCCTTCATCAGTAGCTCGGCCTAAATAGTGGCAACTGTCGATCCTTGATTCAAGTTCAATGGCGGGTTCTTATTCAATGGTTGATTCATTGGTTGGTTCTAAGTCTGAGGCAGGTTCTGGGTCTGCAGTGGGGCTTGGTTCTGCATTATCGGTTGGTTCTGGACTTGGAATGCAGGCTGATTCTGATTCTGCACATTCTATAACTGAGGAATATTTCCTGCCTGCCATTTTGCAATCAAGTGAGGTCAACTTTCAACATTATGATCATTGGTTGCATAGTATGTACACTGCGCATGAGGGCACTCCCTTTGGTAATTCCCAAATACCCCGCAGGTGTAGCACTGGATTGATTCATGACCTCGTCCTCCTCCTTGACCAAATCCTCCTCCTCGTCCTCTGAACCGTCCGCGGAATCCTCCTCGAACTCCTCCTTGTTGAAACTGTAGTTGGGCCATCTGTTGCTGCGGTGGGTTTGGTTGCTGCTGGACATAGTGCGTGGCTTGAACATATTGTAGCTGATTATACTGTAGTCGCGGTGCCTAGTTATACTGCGGTTGTACCACCATTTGCGGCTAAGGTGCAAACTACGACTGCACTATAAACTGTTGATGTGGTTGCGCAGGGACAAACTGCAATGGAGGTGGTGGTGTATATGGCACGTGTGCTGCTATTTGTACTACTTGCGATTGTGCTTGCGCTATCTGGGGGTCCTCACCTTTAACAAAGTATGAATCGTATGTCCTTTCTTGGAGCAAATCATAAGCGCGGCAGTTTTTGTCTTCATGTCCAACTGACCGACAAAATGTACAGTACAAATTTTCTTCCTTGGTAACCATATTTTGCATGTAATCACAGTTCTCATGTCGATGCCCATAAACCTAACATATGCGACACCATGGTACACCAGCACAGCTCAACGGATTCGGGGCTACCGACAGCAAATAATTCTGAAACATCGGACATGTGTCCTTGGTATGTCCATTTGCATGGCAATGGGTGCACCAAATATCATCACGATCTTCCTTGGCCTTTTTGATGTCTTGTAGTTGGAGCATGAAATTAGCCAACTACGCTTAAATCCGGTTCATTCCAACCGCAGATTCTCCTACAAGTGATGCCTCCAAATTCATTGCGGTCTCCAAATCCTCTCTCTATGTCGCAATATTTTGCTACATTAGTGGTTGTCTGATATGTGGGATAAGCGCGGGGATGAACCATTCCTTGTGTTGGACATCACTCATATGAAAACTGACCTGCACCATCAATGTCTTAAACCGTTGATCAAAGTCCCAAATCATCTCATTGGGAAACAGTTTGATCTCCTTCAATTCAGTGATATACTGAGCCTCATATTTTGGCTTCTTAAATTCTTCAAATAACCTCGTTTGGATCTCATCCAATATCTTCACGGTACCTCCTTGAGGGATCCGCATGAATCTCATGAACCATTCCAACGCACGGCCCCTTAGAGTAATGGTCAACTGACTTTTCTTAACATCATCATCGACAGTTTGTCGGGCGATCCAGATTACCTCACATAAGAACCAATACTACTCTGGATCATCAATTCCATTCCCATTGAATATTGGTAACTTCATTTCATTGCCCACCATTATGGGCCTTCTTCCTCCTGCTGGCGCTCTATTACTAGACTGTTGCTGACACGTCAGGCAAGTTGACACAGAGTGTGTATTTTTTCCTTGAGATGGAGTAGTGCACGGAGGTGTGGGCACGTTACTACTGGGGTTCGATCCTATTGTCCTTCCAGGCGTAACC
The DNA here is from genome assembly GCA_001517045.1 of Pseudotsuga menziesii. Lineage (NCBI taxonomy): Eukaryota > Viridiplantae > Streptophyta > Pinopsida > Pinales > Pinaceae > Pseudotsuga > Pseudotsuga menziesii. The sequence continues at coordinate 855,241 of LPNX010432993.1, read as the reverse complement.
TGGGCTTGGTCATCCTCGTCGTCACAAAAAGGTCACTTCGTCCCATGTGGTTGTTCTTCACGACATTGCACTTCAATCGCAGCAGGACATTCTCCTGTCCTCTGCCTCTTCTCTTGAAACCTTGCTCCTCCCCTTGTACAACCACTTGTTTCCTCAGCAACCTTCACATTCTCACCAGAACTCATGCCCATCTACCCCTTACCTTTTCATGCATCTCCCCCCTTCCGTTGTGGTGCCTACATCCTCCACACACCAGAGTTCCACTACTCTTGGTCCATCTTCAGAATACCTTTTTCATAGACCAGTTGCTTAATGGACAGTTGTAGCGATAGCAAGAACCTTCCTCGAGGTCCACTGAATAACTCTCTTTCTGCTTTGCTAAAGGACTTATTGGTGTTGGCTACAAACTCAGTGATGTATCCCTCTAAGATACTATCCAACCACACTTCGACTGCCCACGATGCCCTATTGTATTGTTGGTTTCTTGTAACTCCTGGATCAATTCTGGGGTCCAGGATGTTGGCTCTCCTCCTTGAAAGTTTGTCTTCTTCTTAGTGAAATTTTCCAGCTGTTGGTTTACTCTCTGGACAGACCCGGGTTTACTGTAATGTACCAACAAAACCCCTAGCTCACTGGCCCTTTCGGCGACAGACCACAGAATGGCCTGAAGTCTCACCCGAAGTGATCCTAGATTGGGAGGTCGAAGACTCACGTGTCCTCAACCAGGTTCTGTAGCATCCTAGGTTCCTCTTGACTCTGCTTAACCAGCTGAGTTTCTTTATAACATTGTATCTCTTCTGAGCAGAGTCTGTTGAGACTGACTCTTATCACATCGTGGCTTCTTCGACGATGCGCAAACTTTCCTTTGTACTTGACTCTTTACCTGCGATATCCCACACCGCGGCTCCTCCGGCAATGCGATATCGCCTTTCTACGCTGCGATAGCTTCTATGGTAAGACTTAATAAGACTCTCCAACTCTCACGGTCCAATGACTTCCCCTTCTCTCTTATACTAGCTCAGCTAACATTCACAAGAGTGTTAAGTGACTTCACTTAGCTTCTACCGTCTAATATGCTCAACATCTATTGCGCTCAACTTGTGGAACTGAATATGCAGGAATCACTTGACACTGTAACTGTTACAGTCTGAATCAAACATTGATACTTATATGTAGAATACTTAACACATCCAACTCATATTTAATCCTCTACGTTACTGTAAACTGAAGGATAGCATACACACATTCATTAACTGTTAATTAAGCTCATGTAACAGGTAACAGATAGCAAATATGTAAACACAATCGCATGAAACAATCACACAACACATTGATTTTATGTGGTTCACTTCCAGCAAGGAAGCTACGTCCACAGGAACTGGTTTTTATATTATATCTTGAAAGAGTAAACACAGTTCCGCTGCAACCTATTATGCAGCTCGAGATCTTCAGGGAAACTCCGCGTTCTCAGCCGGAGCCACTTCTCTCTTAGATCTCTTCTCTTCTATTCTGCTTTCTTCTTACAATATATCCTCTCTCTCTCTCTCTCTCAATCCCTACGGATTATTACATGCATACTCAAGGAGTCGGCTACTGGTTACAGTAAGATAATACAAACTGAATAACAGAACCAGAGCTCGGCTCTTTTACAATATCTTACAATACAGATGATTAGCAACTAGATAACTGTCTAACTGACCAACTGTCTAACTGACTAATTGACCAACATTTCACAATAAAAAATACATTCTTAAATAGGTGGCCTGAAGGTCTCACCCTATTACAAAACTGTGGGCCTATCCCAACAGTAATCCAAAAACCCTAACTGTGACCATCGGTGTGTCTGTACTTTGAACTACCACTTACTGGTCATACTACAGCTCTCTGTAGTCTTCCACACTTCCTGACGCTGATCGTGGGTATGGGCACCGCTTCCTCGGTCGCTCCCCTTCTGTCATTTTTCTTCAATACCTCGCCCTGTTGCTCCTTTTCCTTTATCAGGGTAGCTCAGCCCTCCTATCTTCGTCGCTGCCTTAAGTGCAGTGGTTGAGCTCTCTCTTCTTGGCTGCTTCTTGTACTGTTTCTTATGACTTTCTTGTCCCGATGTAGCATCTTTTCCTGTAGCTATAGGCCTTGCTTCAACAGTCCCCTAACACTTACTTGTGGCTCGTCCCCGAGCCACTAACAGCTGGATTCTCTTGCTGTAGCTTCTCCTTGGCTTCTTGCGAAGTCCTTGTAAACCTTTCTCGAAGTCCTGTGACTTCTTTTTCCATAGCTTCGACACAGTCTTGTGCCACTTCAAGCATAACTTGACTAATGATGGAGTCTTCTATAAACTTAGTTCATAGGTCTCTCTTATCTTTCCTTCCCTCTTTGTCATGCTCTCGCTCTCATCACTTGCAAGACCTTCAAGTGACCGCTTCGCCTGGATCACCATCGAATCCCTGACACAAGATATATTCCAAAGTTGCATATAGGTCTTTTCGTGGATCAGCATCTTCTTTAAGTATCTTTGAGCTTTTGACAAGCCTTCCACATGAAAGCTATACAAACCATGAATTCCATTCCGAGAGCAAGCCCTTGTCTGCATACTGAAGTTCTGCTTGTCCGATTTGTTTTTCCCTTTTTACTTTTCTTCTCAACAAATTGCTCCAGGTTTCACGCTGCGTATGATCTTCATATTTTCATTTCTTTGCCACTGCAATCGCTTGTTCTTCTCTTAGCTGATGAGATAGGTCATCTCCCTTCTCCCCTTGCCTTCTGTTTCTCATTTTTACTTTTCGTGAGATCTTCTGGGAAACTCCACGCACACAGCCGGGACCCCTTCTCTTTCTTAGTCTCACTTTTCTTTTTCTCTGCTTTCTTTTTCCCTGCTCTGAGCTGGACTCTTCTACTATCTGAGCTTGACTCCTCATCCTTGGTGTCTGTCTGACCTGTGGTGCACCTAATTTCACAACCTTGGGCGGCATCGTCATAACAGACAGGAGGCCACCACTCTGGAATCGTCGCACAATTTCTTCTAAAGGTTCCTTCTCGGACATACACCACCTGGTGCAATACTCTGGACTGGCAATGGCTGGGAAATTGGGGAACTTTAGCACTCTGTAACTGAAGTATCTCTGCTCAGGCAAAACTCTTACAAATTGCTCTATAACTCTCAGAAATCGCTAAAGTAACCCTTCTGTGTGAATGATCTATGTACTTATAACGAAGGCGATACTCTCTGAATCAACAGTCACTTAAGCTGGACCCATAGGCAGCATTTATTGCATGGACAAGACAACACCCATCGTTTCTATCCTCATTAATTGTTGAAAATCCGATCAAATTTCCTTTGAAAATTGTGCACAGGCGCCGGTCTCGACCAAGATTTACCAAATATGGGAAAATCACTATACTGTTTCCAAATCTAGGGTAACGGATAGCTGTCGTATCCGGTATTAACTACTTGTCAGAGGGCGAAGTGACTAGCCCGTTGTTCTTTTCCAAAATAGTCTACGTGGCACGGGGAGCATCGCATTGCTGCGATGTCACACCACGTCGTCCTTAACCAAAAGTTTTATGCCAAGTTTTTTTTTTTTTTTTTAGTGTAGACTAGTTATAGGTGCGATGTCTCCTTTCAACTACACTGGACATCTGCACAACCAGTTCCCTACATTAATATTGGGGGGGTGGGGTGGCTATCACTATAAAGCTTAAGCCTACTGCCATTAATGAAAGTAGGAACAAGCTCCCCATTCAGTTTACTAAGCTGAACGGCACCTCCTTCTGTAACTTGCTGAATCTGATATGGCCCCAACCAATGCGTCTTAAAATTCCCTGGAAACTTAACAAACTTACTGTCATAAAGGAGCACTAGGTCTCTTGTCTGAAAACTCTTACTCTTAATGCGCCTGTCATGCCAAGATTTTTCTCATGCCTTCTGCACTTTTTGATGAAATCCTGCGATGAATTTGTCTTCTTCTAAGGCAAGCAGTTGCGCTAACATGTCATTCATCGTTTCTGCATCAGCCATCTCGGTAATTTGAGCAATTCTTAAATTGGGAATAATATATTCCATAGGCATAACAACCTCTTGTCCATACACTAAGATGAAAGGTGTGTGTCTTGTAAGTTTCTTGCATGTAGTTCTATAAGCCCATAATACAGCATTAACCCTGAGGTCCCAATCATTTCATTGGCTGTTACAGATCTTAGTAAGAGCATTTTATAGAATCTTGTTAAAAGCCTCCACCGTACCATTAGCTTGCAGGTGGTAGGGAGTGCTCTTATGGTGTTGTATCTGAAATTCCTCCGTCAAGGCCTCAATAGTGCAATTTAAAAAATGTGTGCCTTGATCACTCATCAAAATTACTGGACATCCAAATCTACTAATGATGTTTTCAAAAATGAACTGTGCAGCTGTAGCAACATCACAATTCCTTACTGCTTTGGCCTCTTCCCATCTGGTGAGGTATTCTATTCCTGTGATGATGTATCTCGCACCAGATCATTTTCCGGGTGGGTTGATAGGACCCACGAAATATATAACCCACTTGTCAAATGCCCGCAGCGGCATTTCGTCTCTCCACGAAGGTTTTCCTACCCTCTGGTAGATATCGCAGCATCTGCAAAACTCCTTAGTGTATTTGTGCAAAGTAGGCCACCATAATCCTGCAGCTAGAATTTTATGCGCAGTCAGCTTTCCTGCGAAATGACCTCCTGTGGCACCTGAATGTGCTTCCCTGATAATGGCCTCTTTCTCATGTGCCATCACGCATCTGCGCAGGACTTCATCTGGACCTAACTTATATAATTGTTCTGCGATCAAAGTGAAATCTGTTGCTTTCACAACTAACTGTTTCTTCTACTGCTTAGTAAACTCAACTCCTGCCCACCCTGTAGTGAGAAAGTGGATAATATCTTCGTAATACTCATCTGTGATCTGGATAGAAAACAATTGCGCATATGGAAAATTGTCTTCTAAATTACTTGGTTCTTCTCCTGAGTCTATTCGCGATAGATGATCAGGTCCGGCATTTAATTTTCCTGGTTTTACAATAATTTCAAAATCATACTCCTGAAATAAGAGTAACCATCTGCAGATCCTTCCCCCTAACACTGGTTTATTGACCAAATACTTTAAAGCGGAATGGTCAGTAAACATCTTGAATGAGGCACCCAGCAAGTAGTGCTTGAACTTCTGTAGAGCATACACCATAGCTAATCCTTCTCTTTCTGTAGTGGTGTAGTTATTTTCTGCGGTAGATAACTTTCTGCTAGAGTACGCGATAGGGTGATCAATACCCCCCTCTCCTGGCTGTGTTAAGACAATCCCCAGTGCAATTCCAGATGCATCCACATGTACATGAAATGGCTTGTTCCAATCTGGAAATACTAAGATAGGTTCCATAACCATCCTCTCTTTAAGAGTGTCTAAACTTTGCTAGCATTCCTCATTCCATAGGAATTTCACGTCTTTCTTTAATAGCTTTTCCATAGGTGCTGTGATCTTTGCATAGCCTTTGATGAATTTTCTATAGTAGCCGGTATGACCAAGCACTGTCCTCAATTGCTTGACTGAGTTGGGTGCTAGAAGATATACAATGATGGCAATCTTTGCAGGATCTACCATCAAGCCTTTTTTGCAAACAATATGACCCAACAAAATACCAAATGGTGCACAGAATATACATTTCTTCAAGTTAAGAGAAATCTGATACTGCCTACATTTCTCTAACATGAGCCTTAAATCTCCTATATGCTTTTCGATTAATCCAAATATAGTCCAGTCATCAAAATATACTTCTAAGAATTTGTGGATGTATTCCTTAAATACAGCAACTACTACTCTAGAAAAGATAGCTGGTGCATTTTCAAGACCAAAGGGCATTATTGTATACTGGAATGAGCCCCATTCTATCGCAAAGGTGGTCTTATGTCGATCCTCTGGATGGATTCTTATCTGGTGATAGCATGAAAAGCCATCAGTGAATGAGTAGATCTCCTGTCCTCCCACATTGTCTAAAACTTCATCAGTGAAAGGTGTCGGAAATGGGTCATGAAGTGATGCGTCGTTGAGTTTGCGCAAATCGACACAAATCTTGATTTCTCCTTTGGTTTTCTTTTCCTGCACAACCATGGGACTAACCCATTCGCTCTCTTCTACTAGTTCAATAATGCCTGCTGCTAGCATCTTATCAATCTCATCTTTAACTTTTTCTTTATAGCGAGGATTCAATCTGTATGGATGCTGCTTAATTGGCCTAGCATCCTCTTTCAAAGGAATCCGCATGACTCCCAAATCTCCTACTATTCCCTTCATCTCTATGAACTTAGTGGGAAATAGGTCATGATAGTCATGTAACAGATCTGCGATGCGTCCTACTGTTTCATCATCCCAATAGTCTCCAATAGAGGCAAACTTTGGTTTTGTTTCTATGCCAATATTGATCTTTTTAATCTTGATAGGTTTTGTGACAGCTAGAAACTCTAGCTTTGGTCCATCAACTTCACGAGTCCCTTCAGACTCCGGAATGTTGATACTACGAGGATTCTCATCCTCATCTGCTGGCTCTTCTGCGAATTTGTAGCATTCTAGAGCTTGTTCTAACTGGACGGCCCAATCCGGCTGAGTATACACTGGTAGGGTACAATCTTCAAATATCTTAGCCTTTATACTACCTAGAGCCTGATCAATGCTTGGATACTCAGATTCAAAAGTGAAAGTGAGTAGAAAGTTGTCTATCATAACTGGCCATGAAATAGTTCCTCTACGCAACTCTGTCTCAGTGTACCAGTTCCTTGGAACTGTGTCTAAAGTGTGAATGAATAGGTGAACCGATTCATCCTCTGGAATGTCCAACCAAGTCTTTTCACAAATCTCAATATGTGACCTGGGGTCACTTTCTCCTGTGTATTTCTGTTGTAAAGGCTCCTTGTTATTAGAGAATCTGATCGCCATCAGTCTCTTAAAATCATCCCATGATGCGATATGTTCTTTATGTGCATGCCACCATCTTGCAGGTGTGGCTTTGACTGTAAGGTCAATAGCTACCATCCTCTGCTCATGAGGAATTTCCTGCTCAAACTGTTGTAAAAAGTCATTAACATCCGCTAAGCCATGAAATGACAGAATATCCTTAACCTCTGCGCCAATCCATCGTAGTGACTTAGTCATAAATGCACATCTACGAGCTGAGACTTTGTAAAGTCTATTCTGCCAATTTTCTAAGCCAACATCTGAATCTGATGCGCATGAGTTGTCGCATCGCCAACTGATATTTCCTTCTGCGGTGGGGTTGATGTAATCACTCTGATTAGTAGTCATCTGATAGAGGCTTTCCATATTACGCACCTCTTCCTCTACTCTGATGGGTTCAATATAACGAGGACCCTGGAAAGGATCCAACGGTGCGATGACTCGGATCTGATTATCCTCAAAAGTCATTTGTCTTTTCTTTAAATCGATAACGGCCATGTTATCGATTGCCCAATCAATACCTAGTAAATCTAGATACGGTCTGCTATCGCCAATGATTTCTATGATTTCAAAGTCTGCAAAGCTGCGAATTCCATCAATATCAACTGGTACTTGCGGTAATCGACCCAGTGGCGATACCCTCTGTTGATTGGCGAGTCGCAGATGGATAGGTGATCTGGCTAACTCGGTGATGTATCCCTCTAAGATACTATCCAACCACACTTCGACTGCCCTCGATGCCCTATTGTATTGTTGGTTTCTTGTAACTCCTGGATCAATTCTGGGGTCCAGGATGTTGGCTCTCCTCCTTGAAAGTTTGTCTTCTTCTTAGTGAACTTTTCCAGCCATTCCTGCAAGAGGACACGAAATTCACAAAAGAACCATTCATGAGGATTGTCATGGATATACTTGTCCAACCACTGGCCTATCGAAAACTTTGGATTTTGATTTTCAGCTTCGAAAAACTCCCACAACTTTAGATCAAACCACCATTCGATCTATGGTTGAGTCGGATGCCAAAACATATCCTCCTTTTAACAGCAACTCGGGTTCCCACTCTGTCGATGCCCAACTAGCACAATCTCCTTGAGCACTGGCCCAGACAGGTTTTAACCTGCCCAGCAACGTTTGCGGTCTCACCCGAGGCGTTCAAGGGAGAGATGTTGGAACTGATTTTTCGACAGTGGGGACGAAGGATATGGGGATCCGATAAAAGGATGCCATACCTGCTAGATCCAGAGCTTGCAGTTGACTTTACATGATTTCCTCAACTTGCAGAGTGTTTTCATAACTTATGCAATTATTACATCATTACATAGTTGTCACAATATCACAGCATTGTCCATGAAACATATCTACTCATAGTGCAACAGACAGTAGCAGAAAAACAAATCGCATCGATATAGTAGCAAAACAGATCACTTCGATATAGCAGAAAGAGAATAAATCACATCAACATTATACCAAAACAACATCATAACAGAACAGGTCACAACATCATAACAGACTAAATTGCAACAGTGATAACAGACAAGATTTGTGCCACAATCGTCGTATCATATTAATCTTGCGCAAAGGAACCACATTACACAATTCTTCTTCAAAACTGGAGACTGCATACATCAGGAAAACCCAGATCAATCGCAGATACACAGGAAGTTCTTCACAAAACCAGATCGCACTAGATCTTATGTCTCAATTATCCTCTGATGGGATTCTCCTATTCTTCTTTTGTCGCTTCCATCTACTTGCAAAACTAGATCTACAAATAGGATTGCACCATTACATTGAAGGTCCACTTCTAACTAACTTATAACTACTAGTGACATATTACAACAAAACTTGGTCAAATAACATATAAAATATTCAAAGCAGTTATTTTTCTGCCCATCGCGCTAATCTAGCCTTGCGCGGTACCGTGTGAGGTTGCGCAGCGACCGCGATGCTGCGCAACTCACTTACCAAAACCCCTGCCAACAGTTCTAACACTTAATATCTATCATGCTTGTCTATTTCGTTGTTGTTGAGAATGGAATATAGGTGCAAGTGTGGTTGAAAATCTCAATGGGGATATACTAGAACCTTCCGGAACAAGGTACGTCTTCTATCCCTTGGTGTTATATTTCTCCCTTTCAACTTCAACAATTTCCCATCTTCCCATCCTATCATGATGATTTAGTGGTCAAAAGATATCCTTATCTAAACTTTTCCATAAACAATGTGAATGGAATGGCCTTTATATTTAACATGCAAAAGAGAAAACAAGTTCCTCTGCAACTTTGGAATATAGAGAACATTATGCAACATAAAGTCCGGGAATCCATAAAATTTGAACCTGATGTTGCCAATTCCCTTAGGTTTGACATTGCATTTATCTACAAAATATACTATACCATCCACGTTTTCATTCAACTCTTTAAAGAAGTCTTTTCCAAGATTCATGTGGTAGGTAGCACTAGTGTCAAGCAGCCAAGTATCTCTCTAAGAAGAAAATGAAGCATCAAATAGAACTTCATTTACACCAATATTGCAATATGCAACAATGAAATGAATAGATTTTGCATCTTTACCTTTTTCTTCGTTATTCTCCTTTTCTACGATCTTCTCCCATGGAATTGTACATATCTTTGCCTCATGTCCCTTATTTCCACAATGGATATAGTGAATATTAGATCTCTCATTATGGTTATGTCTACCACCCTTGCATTTGAAATTTTTTCTCCCACTTCCTCTTTTACTTCCACATCCTCTAAAAGAATTATGTGATTTATTCTTCCCTGTATAATCAAGGCACGTAATCTCTTCAATGGGATGAACGGTCTTCTTTTCAAAATCTTTCTCCCATTCTGCAATTTTCTCCACCAAAGTGTCAAATTTGAGGGTATTCAATTGGCCACTAGCTTGAAGTGACTCAATATGGTGGGAATAACTGGGTTAGAGGAACTTGATGAAGGTTGTGAGAGAAATGTCTACCTTCACATCCAAGCCATGAATTTCATGCATAATGGATTTAATTTTTTATGCTAAATCAATGGGTCATTATACTTCAAATCTAGGATGAAGAGTTTCAACAACAATTGAATGAGCTCCAATTATGAGTGTGATTCATACAAATCCTTCAATTTCTTCAAATAACCATAAGAAATTGTAATGGATATGACATGATGACTCAACTCGTCAGTTATTGTAGCATAAATCAATGCATATGATTTCTTATCTTTGTTCTTCCATATTGCAAGATCTATGTTTACAGTAGGTTTTGTAGGTTCAACGTTATATACCTTAGGGAGAATAGTATGGGCTACCTAGGGAGGTACCTAAGGGGAATAAATGATGTAATGGGTACCTCAGAATAAACAATGTAATATGTACCCAATGGGAATAATAAATGTAATGTAGCCATTAATAATGGAATATGGTCCACTTCTTGGTTGGGGGTTAGTTAGAGGAAATAATACAATAATAAGGCATAAACCCCTAAATATACTAATGAGAAAGCATAAATAGACATGAGTATCATTGTATCAATCATGTTGGAGATTATTTTTCTACAAGCATGGCTCTTGGAGTGATTCCTTCCTTAAGGAGTATTTGATTGTGTTACCCTACCTTAAGAGTTTCTCTATATATTGTTGTTATTCTTATGGTGAATGTCTTTTGGTTAATTCTGATGTTAAGTGTTATGTATATTTGTTGTGATTTAATTTGTGTGTTAACGATCACTACATTCAATGTCAGCATCCCCTTCATAGATGTCATCCCATAAATCATTGAAGAGGATTGTATGTTTGATCTTCCTCAACCAGTCTAGATAGTTCTCTTTGTCATTGAGCACCACTCCAAAAATAGAGAAAAGAGAATGCATAAGTTTAATTACAATGATAATAAACACAACCCCTCACAAATGTAATGCTAGCACACATATGTAAACTAGTAATTTTTATAGATACCATTGAAATCTCTGAATCTATGTTCTAGAGATATTAGGAGGAATGAAAAGAGAAAAAAGCAGACCAAAAATGGCATCAAGAGATGAGGCATCCCCACTAATGATGCTCAACCTTGGGAATCCAGAGCATCAAGATGTATAATTTTTTATTTTATTCCCAAGGGAATGAAGTGCTTGAACCACCAACTCCTTCTTGATTACAACTCTAGTTTGCCCCATAAGACTTTTGTGGTATCCATCTCTCAAGTTAATACTACCAATGTTATTAACAACATTATCAAAATCATGCCCATCTGTTATACTTATCAAAATTAAATGGAAGTGTTTATTCTCATCAAGTACTCTCAATTGCTCAATACCAACATGCACAAGTAGCAATTCCTTGGTTCAAACAGATACCACAATATTAATACATGTAGATTGACAAGAGGGAGGTTGATACGGTATAATTTCATTCCCTATGTCACTACGAGCATCTTGGAGCAATGGAATATCTATCACCACCATCATCCTATTGTCTATGCATGATTATTGTGGGCATGGGAACATTTTGTGCATGATGCAAAATATTCTGCATCGCGAGGAATTCAATGCTTGAACCTATGTGGAGATAGGATGCATATAAAGGTAAACACTTGGAGATACTTTATGGTAGGATGCAGAGGTGAAAGCAAGAGATAACAAACACATTTTCCATAAGCAATGGCATGTATAGGATGCAATAGAGATGAATATTGCTTCACTCATGCAATTTTGAAGGTAATACAATACTCGGAGATGAGAGGTGATACTACACATGAATTAGGGTATGTAGAGAAGTTGGGTTAAATGCCTAGATACACAAGTATGAAGATAACCTGAGAAGAGAGAAATATAGGTTTGACTAATAGTACACATAGTTGAGTGAGAAAGTACACAAAGGTAGCAAGGTGAGAGGGGGTATACTGGAGTAGCCTCTAGGGATCATGGAATTATGACAATACCAAGGCTCTACCAACACTAACGGAACTAGATAACTCTAATTTTCAGATAATTTACATAACATAAATTACATATAAATACAATGAAGAATGACCTTTTTCTTTTCATCCTCCAAGAGGTTCTTTATACTTCATGATTACTCTTCAAATTATTTCTACGTAATTGAAAATATAATCTAATATTTACAATGTACAATAATCCTTAAAATTCAGTATCTAATAATTTTAATATAAAAATATGAATTACCATCCCGTAGAAAGACAAAGAAAAATGATCCCTATTATAAAGTAGCCTCACCTAAAACTAACAATCCACGTTCAAAAAATAACTAAGAAAATCAAAAGAAAAGGCCACAACTCAATAATTGGAAAAACCTAATGTGTGACCTTTATTATTACTTTGAACTCCTTAATGATGCAAAGCGGCTCACCCACAAACTCAATCATTTTCTTTTAATTTGTTTACATGTCCATATAATCTCATGCTCTATGTAAGGTTCTTTGAAATAATAAATTATTTCTTAAAAATATAAAAGTCAGAATTAACATTGACTTTAAAAAAAAAATTCATAGGAGAATCATTTTCTCATATACCCAATAAGAATTAGCATGAATTAAAAAAAATATCTAAATATATGATATCATTTTCTCATATACCCAATAAACTTGTGTTCTTACTATTAAGCAATATTCTGAAAAACAAACAGCGGCGCATTTCATTAAGCAATATTTTGAAGTGTAGGTGCATTCATTAAATATGTTTCTCTTTATAAGCATCGGTTCCTTTTTACTTTCAAGGCACTTGGATTATTTATTTATTTATTTATTTGGGTTGGTGAAAGATATATATGAATTTTATTTACTTAAATAAAACATTTGAATTTAAATTTATTAATAAAGGTATAAGACTTTTTGTGGAAATAGATTTATTACAACATATTATTCATTTTTCTCAATTTTAAAAAATACATTAGATATATTAGCTTACTATATCCGAGGAATCGATCTATTAAAGCAAGATGAGCTATGTAGCAGCAAGTCCCTACCATGTGTGTGTATTTTCTATTGCTTTAAGTATTGTATCTATTGAGCATAACAACATAAAAGTATTAAATTTCATGGTAGAGATCAATTGATGACTTAGAAGTCTGTTTGTTTTCCATCGCTTTTAGTCTTGTATCTATTGAGCATAACAGTCTTTAGTCTCATGGTAGAGATCAATTGATGGTGTGGAAGTCTTTAAGTCTTGTATCTATTGAGAATAACAACATAACCATATTCAATCCCGTATGATTGTGGTCAACTTCTATATCTTTAATCTTATAATTACAGTTACGAAAAATAAACAAGATAAGTCTTACATGACAAGAGCTACGAAATGGACAGCTTCGAAATTGCAATGACACTTAAAACAATTTTGGAGTTTGGATGGATGAAGGCTCATTTTCTAGTGTATTGGACCATTGTTGGAACTCATGGGCCTGCACACATTAGATCTAAGATAACAACAGTAGATTTCCATCATGAACAATAAAATGCCATATCATTGTGTTGATGAGGTGGAATATTCGCCAGACCCTCTAGAAGGAGAAAGCATTTTCTCCTCCCCACAACGGCCCCCAGAACGTTTATGATCGGTGGAATTGGGGCCTACACAGAAGATAATTGTTCCTCTATTGATGGACGATGTGATAGCTGGGTTTTTGGGCGATCAACGAGAGAAAATGGAGACCAGACGAAACCCTAATGCGGAAACACACAGTTCAACAGTAGAGGAAGATGATCTAACGTCCCTATGGGTGCAACCATTGGAACCAAGGCTTGGTGGGAATCCTTATACGTTGTTTGCCTCACAACCATGACAAAGCTTCGGTTTTCCAACATTAGCAGACACGGCCATGATCCATACGGACTTTCTAGAGGAGCCGATGCTTCTTGTGGCAGATTGGGAAGACCTCAAGCCAAACCTTGGCCTACATTTACTTGAAGTTGGGTGGTCACTAATAGAAACCCAAGGGTACAGATGCTAGCCTAGAGATCAACTTGAAGACTTCCCTCTGCAGGGTGCGGAAGGATTCATTGCTTCTTTATTGAAACCCTCAGATCAACAAGGCAGCCCCATATAGAAAGAACATGATAAAGGAGAAGAAGGAGATATTTTGGAAGCCAGGCTTAGGAAAAACATGCAAGAAGGAATGAATCAAAGGAAAAATAAAAAAAGGAATAAGTTTCTAAAGATCACGCGAGAACCCCTAAATCTGGTATGTGGAAAAAATGTCTCTATAGATTAGTCCTTATAATTGGCGAAAACAACGATGGATGGAAGATCTAGAGGAAATTACCCCATCCTAGAACGACTTGAGAAATGGGCCACTGACAATTGGGCGGAATGGCTCAACTAGACACCAAAAACCCTAGTTCTCACCATAGGTTGTTTTTTTTTTCAAGTTCAGAAATAAGGAATACGCGGGAATTATAGTACAGAACCATTAGAGACTGAGCGCAACGCCCATTCTTTTCAAGAGTTGGACCCCAATGTTTGATGATGAATGTGAAAGGTTTGATGTTATTCCTATCTGCGTAATATTTCCAGGACTTCCTTAGGAATTCTGGCATTGGGGCTCATTTAGGGACATCGTTAATGCTCTTGGGGTGTTTATTGATGCATACATAACCTTCACCAAATCATGGCACATGATGATTGCTCAGATTCTTGTCTCCCTAAATATTAGGGAAGGTATGAGAGAAGACTTATTCCTCATATAGGGATAGGCAAGGTGCAGACAGAGGTTGGACTATGAAGGAGTCCCTTTATGTTGTCACTGATGCCACGATTATGGACACATCCTTTGGTTTTGCAATCTTCATTCAATAGGGCTTCCAAAAAACCAAAACAATATTGGTGGAAGATGGAGTTACTAAAAAGAATAAGAGACCTCAAAAGGTGGGGAGAAGAGAGGAGGATAATTACACCAGAGTAATATTGCAAGAACAGGGTGATTTCTGTTGAAATATTGTAACTTCGAAGAATATTCTATTGTATTTTATTATTGTAATTTATTCGGAGATGTTTTATTCCTCCGTCGGGATGTTATTATTGTATTTGGTCATCATAGAGTCATGAGGTAAAACCTTCCTTGTAATTCGGGTTGATAGAACCCTCTAGAAAGAACTATTATATTATTTTGATTCTTCCTAGGTAAGTCGAGACTCAACCTAGTTAAGTTTGTTGGGGCCAGCCTAGTTCGGGAAAAAGTCAAGTGGAAGATAAAGTATAAATAGGAGTGATGTGCTCCTCATTTGGACACACACACTCACTTGTGTAATTCACATAGGAGAGAGAGAGATCTGCAAGGAGAAGGAGCACTTGTTTGGGGTTTTGTCTTTGTACTTTTGATCATCTATATTGAGGAAGTTTTTTATGGGTTTTCTTCCCCTAGATATTTTCCCAGGATAAATCGGTGTGTGTATGGTGATTGTGTTTCTTTCAGTGATCCTGTATATCTTATTTATTTGAAATTGAATCGAATACTATTGTTATCTATATTATCATGTTGAATCTTAACATGGTATCAGAGCTAGCCTGAATAGGACAACTTTCACAAGGTGAAACTCTCTCTCTCCTCCCTCCAACAAGAAATTAGGGTTTCTGTCAAAGTTGGAATTTTGGAAATCTAATTATGTAGAAATTTGTTCCTCCATAGGGAGCATCTATTGAGCCCTAGATAGAAATTTTGGGTGGGTAGATATCCGAGAAAGTCAAACCCTAGTTTGACTTTGGACCAAAAACCAGTAGAAAACCAGAAAACTGCAGAAGTTGCAGATCAGATTTTCACAAGTCAATTTTGAGAGGTGAAAATTTGCAATCTCCAGAAACCAAGTGTACCAGTCAATTCACCTCATTCAAGCGCATCTCCTGGTAAGGTTAGTTTTGCATTTTGAGAAATTTCATTTTTTGGTGACTTACTGGAAAAGTTGGCCCCAAGCACTAAGCTTGAAGATAAGATAGAAGGAATAGATACTTTACGAGCATGGAAATATAGGATTGGCCTCAATCTTAGAGAGAATTATCTTGCCAAATACATCAAGGAAGAAGTTGCAAAACCTGAAGAGGATGAAGCTTAGGAGAAGCACAAGAAGGACCTGATTAGGGAAATGAGGATCATTGTTGATTCTATAAAATACCACTTGATTCCTCAAGTATCATCTAATGAGACCTCGAAGGAGATGTATGATTCCCTATCCATAATGTATGAAGTAAGGAACATCAATAGAAAGATGAATTTGAGAACTCAATTGAAGAGTACCAAGATGTACCAAGGAGAATCCATCCAAGACTATTTCATAAGGGTTTGTTAGTTCAAGGAGAAACTAGAAGCCATTGGAGACTCCCTTGATGAAAATGAGCTATTTATGACTGATCTCAATGATCTCACTAGACCTTGGGATTCATTCATCCAGACTATGTGTGCCATAAAGGAAAGCATGAAATTTGGCATTGTATGGGAAGATTGCATCTAAGAGGAGGCTATAGTAGCCAATAGAGAATCTCTACTTAAAGAATATGATTAAGCCCTATCCACCCATACCAAGAGAGGAAGAATTGAATCTAACTTCAAGAATGAAAGCCACAAGGAGTATCAACCTCCCAAGAAGTTCCAAAGGACAAGAGGAAACAATCCAAGAAGAAACTACTCCAACTTGCAATGTTACAATTGTGACAAGCTAGGACACATTGCCATAAATTGTACATTGAAGAAAGAAGAATACAAGAAGAGGAACAACAACAAAACACATCATGCACACCTAGATGAATATGAAGATGAATAAGAAGAGGAAGAAGTACCTCGAAGAAAACAAGAAAAAGAAGATGCAAAAGAGTATGTATTATTCTCTGCACTCTTTGGGTATGTGACACCTGGAGAAGATACATGGCTTATTGATAGTGGTACTTCAAAGGACATGAAAAGACAAAAGAAAAATTTGTCAAAACTTGAAGAGAATAACTCTCCTCAGAAGGTATCATTAGGAAATGATTATCAATACCCTATCAAAGGAATTGATGAAGCAAGCTACAAGCTTGATTCTGGAACCCCCATGAATATGAAGGAATTCTTATATGTACCAGGTTTGAAGAATAAATTACTTTCTATCTCAACATTGGATAATAACGATATAGGGTTGCATTCATAGATGGAAAATTACTTATGTGTCCCAAAGGAAAATCAATTGAAGATGCAGTTGTCATTAGTGAAGAAGAAGGGGTCTTATATAAACTCAAGGGACATTAAAAAACAAACCTTGTTCATGAGACCACTAACCCAAATGAGTTATGGAATAGGAGGCTTGCTCACATCAACTACAAAGCACTACCCCATGTGAGAAAAGTAGTGACGGGTTTACCATATTTCAAGATCGATCATGAAGGCGTTTGCAAAGGATGTGCAAAAGGAAAGAATATCAAGAATCCATTTCCGAAGAGAGAGACAAAGACTAAAGAATGGTGTTGCAGAAAAAACAATATGACCATTATGGAAGAAATGAAGACAATGATACATGATCAATATCTTCCAATGTATATATGGGTTGAAGCAACAAGGATGACAGTTTATGTACATAATAGATTATCTCATAGTTCCCTTGGATTCAAGACTCCAGAAGAAATGTTCACAGGAAAGAAGCCTGAAGTGAGCCACCTCAAGATATTTGGTTTCCCAGCATATGTTCACATACCAAAACAAAAGAGAACCAAGTTGGACCCTTATGGAAATAAGGGAATATTTGTTGGATACTGTGAAGTCTCCAAAGCCTTAAGAATATACCTTCCAGGATTCCATCACATGGATATTAATAGAGATGCAACATTTGACGAAGAAGCAGCTCTCAAGATATCCATAAAGTGCCAGCATGAAGAAGTATATGAAGAATATGTACCTCCCATAAATGTAGAAGTTGCACCCTCCCCCGAAGATAAAACACCAGAAGACCATGATATGCTAGAACCTCAAGAACCTCCCACTATAAATATGTCACAAAAGAGAAAGGATGCTTGGGCAAGAGAAATTATACAAGAAGCAGAGAAGTATGGATCTCTAGAAGGCTCCACAAGAGTAAGAAAGAAGCCAAATCCATTTTCCAGTTATGTGGCTTTGATGTGTGATCTTATAGATCAAGAACCTTCCATTTATGAAGAAGCTATACAGAAGAAAGAATGGGTAGAAGAAATGACGGAAGAATACCAATCAATAATGAAGAATGATGTTTGGGATATAGTTCCCAAACTAGAAGGAAAAGTTGTGGTATCTTCCATTTGGATCTACAAGATAAAGCATGTAACTGATTGAAGTATTGAAAAATACAAGGCAAGGTTTGTGGCTAGAGGATTCTCTTAGAAAGAGGAAATCAATTATGAAGAGTGCAAGAAGAAGCTCGATGAAGAATTTGAGATGAAATACCTTGGATTGATGCACTATTTTCTAAGTCTGGAAGTATGGAAGAAACTAAAAGGAATATTTCTAAACCAGGTAAAGTATGCTATTGAAATCCTAAAAAGATCTGATATGCTGGAATGTAAATCCATGGCCACACCCATGGATACCAACCTGAAGTTGTTAGATGTTGAATCGTCAAAGTTAGTGGATGTGACTTAGTACAAATAGATTATTGGGCTGATGATGTATCTGACTAATACCAAGCCAAATATATGCTTTGTTGTGAACACCCTGAGGCAGTATCTAGTTGAGCCTATATGTGTTCACCTAGTAGTTGCAAAGCATGTGATGAGGTACCTGAATGGTACAATAGACTTTGGTTTATACTATGTTGGAGATATTGACTATAGATTGTATGGTTATATAGACGCAAATTGGGATTGAAGTGTCTCAGATAGGAAGAGCACTTCAGGTGGATGTTCTTGTCTGGGAATCTCCATGATCTCATGGTTTAGCAGGAAGCAGTCTAGTGTTAGTCTCAGCACAGCTGAAGCAGAGTATATAGCACCTTGTTCTGATAGTTTTGAATCCATATGGATTTGAAAAATAATGTTAAGTCTATTTGACCTAAAGTTAGATACCACAATGATTCTATGTGACAACCAGAGTTGTATAAATATGACAAAGAACCCAATGTTCCATGATAAGTCAAAGCACATAGAAATCCAGTATTTCTACATGTGGGATATGGTATAGAAGGGAGCTATAAAGCTCCAGTATGTGAGTACTGATGAGCAAGTTGTTGATGTGTTGACTAAGCCTCTATCTTGAGTAAAGTTTGAATACTTCCATGACAAGCTTGGTGTGGTTCGAAAGGACCTTTCTCGAAAGGGGGAGCAATGATGATGATGTTGCAGTGGGATTGTATCATCCCTAGACATGAGTCCTAAAGTGATCCACAACCTTTTGTCTTTGTGATGTGGTTGGGATTGTATCATCCCTGGACATTAGTCCTAAAGTGATCCACAAACTTTTGTCTCTGTGATGTGGTTGGGATTGTATCATCCCTGGACATTAGTACTAACATGATCCGCAAAATTTTTCCTCTGTGATGTGGTTGGGATTGTATCATCCCTGGACATTAGTCCTAAAGTGATCCATGGAATTTTGTCTCCGTGATGTGGTGGGATTGTATCATCGCAAGAAATTAGTCCTAAAGTGATCCTCATAATTTTGTCTCATTGATGTGGTTAGGATTGCATCATCCTTGGACTTATTCCCTAAAGTGAGAGGGATTGATCATCCCTTAATTGGATCATGTGTGTTGCAGGTTATGTTGTTGCAAATGATGTTGTTGTTGATTGAAAGATTAAGTGTTATTGTAGAAGATCGAATGATCGAGTGCCGCGGAAGATGAAGATCAAATATGCAGACTCAATGTTGTAGAAGATGATGCTCCAGTACTGAAGATATTGAAGATGTTCCAGTTGCTGATGTTGTTGAAGAAAACTTCCAATGATTTATAGATGTATCACCTTGATGTTGTTGATGATTTCTCTCTCCTTTATCCTACAGTTGATATCGTTGATTTTCTCTCTCCTTGCTCCTACATTTTATGCTGTTGTTGTCAGTAGAATACCCTTCTCATTAAGGAGGAGTGTTGAAATATTGTAACTTCAAAGAATATTCTATTGTATTTATTACTCTAATTTATTCGGAGATGTTTTATTCCTCCGTCGGGATATTATTATTGTATTTGGTCATCATAGAGTCATGAGGTAAAACCTCCCTTATAAGTCGGGTCGATAGAACCCTCTAGAAAGTAATATTATATTGTTTTGATTCTTCCTAGGTTAGTCGACCCAGTTAAGTTTGTTCGGGCTGACCTAGTTAGGGAAAAATTCAAGTGGAAGATAAAGTATAAATAGGAGTGATGTGCTCCTCATTTGGACACACACACTCACTTGTGTAATTTGCATAGGAGAGAGAGAGAGAGATAAATATGCAAGGAGAAGAAGCACTTGTTTGGGGTTTTTTATTTTCACTTTTGATTATCTACATTGAGTAAGTTTTGTTGGGTTTTCTTCCCCTAGAGGGTTTCCTAGGATAAATCGATGTCTATCTTGTGATTGTGTTTCTTTCAGTGATCATGTATATGCTATTGCTGTGAAATTGAATTGAATACTAATGTTATATATATAAGCATATTGAATCTTAAAAATTTCACCAGGTCTGGATTGGAAGCGACAGATGGAACAATGCCTTAGCAAAACGAGTCAATTGTTGTTCCTCCCAAAATTTTGGATATGGGGGATTAGACTCGCCATCACCCTACGAAGGATGAACAAGTCTATCTGGGTAAGAAAGTTGGTCTCCTAAAACACATTTCTACTTTGGGATCTTCATTATCTTCATTGTGTTTTGAATAAAAAAATATTGCAGAGTCACTCCCCTTGTCTGCAGCCCCTCCAAATATTTAATAGAAAGTTTTATTGGACCACCACGGTGGGGTTCCTACTACAAATATTCCACTCGAACACCCCATCCCTTCCTCCTCTTCATACTGGGCCTCTACAAATGACTCAATAAAATCAACCATCCGATTTCATCTAAGATCAAGAGATGTCCCTGGGTGACGAAATCCAACCACCAAATCCAAGGACTATGGAAGAACATGATACTCAATTATAAAGGAAAAGGAAGGGGAAGACCAACCCATCTCTCCTCAGCTCAGTCATGATCTCTAAAGGAACTAGTAGATTGTAAAAAAAAACCTATTGTTGGGGCGATTAGAGAAGCAAAAAACCCTAGATGGATTTTACCAATGAAAATCCCCTCATTCAACTGCAAGGGTTTGGAAAGTGCCCCCAAAAAACTTGTGTTACATAGGTTGATATCTTTGAAGAAATCTGGCATCTTTCTTCTCCAGGAAACCTTAGGACCTGAAGTAAGGGTTTCCTTGTTTCTGAAAACAAACTTCAAACTTTATGATTTCCTGGCCCTAGATGCCAGAGGGAACTCTGGGGGGAGTGGAAATTGGTTGGAATCCATAGAAAATGCTTGTCAGAAACACTTAGGGTTTTGTATTTGAACTGGGTTTGGAATTCTTTCACACAAACTTGAACACCTCCTTCACTATCATCAACACTTATGGCCCTTATGACGACCGCATCCCCTTCTGGGATTTATTAAAAAAAATCTCTTTTAAAATGTGATAATCTGATTCTAAGGGGGATATGAACTTCACCTTGGGAACTCATGAAATCTGGGGACCTAGAGCCAAAGTGGATCCTCTGGCTGACTATTTTACATAGCTCCTTCAAGACTCCAAGCTCTTGGGATTTTCCCTGATAAAACTAAGGACAACCTAGACAAATAAGAGAATCAGGGAAATCAGAATTGCTAAGAAGATGGATCGTTTTCTCATCTCTGAATCAATTTCTGAGCAAAATTTCAAAATCAGACAATGGGTGGATTCAGGTGAGGATTGAGATCATATGCC
Source organism: Pseudotsuga menziesii (assembly GCA_001517045.1). Lineage (NCBI taxonomy): Eukaryota > Viridiplantae > Streptophyta > Pinopsida > Pinales > Pinaceae > Pseudotsuga > Pseudotsuga menziesii. The sequence goes on along the minus strand of LPNX010432993.1, from coordinate 833,418 downwards.
TACCTACCTAGAATAGTCAGGGAACTTTAAAAATCCTCCCATCTCTTTCAAATTATGTGTCATGTGGCTCAAAGAGGAGGAGGCGAAGGAAATCATACAAACAAATTGAATCCCCTACCACGCTAAGGAGTGGTGCCATGCTACTACGTAATTTGTGCAAAATTGATCAAGAATAAGGAAGTTCCTCCGGGAATGGTATTTTCACAAGTGGAAAAGGGACGACCAAGAGCTAAAAATGGTAGAGATGGAAATTCATAGGATAAGGGAGTCTGAGGGAGGGGGTTTCCTCACTCAAGCCACCAAGGAACAATGTGGACTATCGGAGTGTAAAAAGAGAAACCTATTAAAAGATCCGGAGGAAGTTTGGAGACTTAAGAGTAGAGTGATATGAATTGAATGTGGTGATGATAACCGAACATTCAATTCATATCACTATTGTTAAGGTCATTTGTATGGCCCAATTATTCCCCATCCTCATCACTCTGGAACATATATTGGAGCTCTCGGAGGAGATATTGGAAGAAGAGATCAAGGATATCGTTCACATCTTCCAAAAAGATAAATGTTCGGGTCCTGATGGCTAGATTATGGAATTCTTCCTAGCTTTTTATGACATCATTGGCCCATATTTTCTTTTGCTTGCTGAAGAATATAGAACCATGGGGCTCATAGACCCACTGCTCAACTCAATATTCATAGCTCTCATCCTGAAAACATCCCGCCCTACTACTTTGGAGGACTTCAGGCCAATATCTCTTTGAAATATCACTTACAAAGTGGTAGCAAAAACTATTGTTAGAATATTGAAGAAGGTTCTGTCAAAGGTGATATCTCAGGAATAGTTTGGTTTTTAGGGAGGATGTCAGATTTATGAAGCAATTGGCATAGACTAGGAAGGATTCCACTCCATCAAAACCAAAAATTCAAAAGGTGATGTTTTAAAGATCGACCTATCCAAGGATTTTAACAGAGTCAGTTGGCTCTACCTGTGACTTCTCATTATGCATATGGGGTTCAGATATTCGTTCATAAAATGGGTCATGAGTTGTATCATGTCGTCATCTTTTGCAGTGCTCATCAACGAGTTGGATTCCCCTCTTTTCAAGGATGAGCGGGGCATATGTCAGGGGTTCCCTCTATCCCCCCTCTTTTTCCTATTGATTGCAAAAGATATCGGCAGAGCTATCCCGAATGCCAAGATATTGGGTAATTTTGTTGGACTACAAAATTCAAATTCACTCAGCATCACTCACCTCCTCTTCGTTGATGATATCCTTCTATTATGTGATGGATCGTAGAGGGATGTTGAAAATCTTTCTAAAATTCTGAAGATCTTTGAAAATTCCACTGGTAAGGTGGTAAATCTAAATAAATCTACTCTCACCCTAGTGATTATGGAGGATCTTGAAATCCACACGTACTCTACCCTTTTCCCTTTTAGTTTGAATATTTTGGATGAGGGTCTCAAATATTTGTGCTTTATAATAAAATCAAATTGTTACAAAGAGGAGGACATGCATTGGTTGATTTCAAAGCTGGAGAAAAGGATAAACATATGGTGTCATAGGTGGTTGTCTAGAGTGGTACACTTGGTCCTGGGAAAATCGGTTTTGGAAGCAATTGCGGTGTATTGGATGTCTCTTTCCTGGATTCCCAAGGGTATCCTAGTCAAATTACGAAAAATTGTGTTACAGGTTCCTGTGGTTCAGAAAAAATGAGCACAATGTCACTCCATGGGTAAAATGGGAAAGACTTGCCCGACCAAAATCTCGAGGGGGATGGGGCTAAAGAATTTTTTTCTATTTTCCAAATCCCTGGTGGCGAATTTGGGTTGGAGAGTCTTAACTACTAATAGATTATGGATTGAGTTTATTCGCCATAAATATATCACCCCAGACTACATTCTGGATTGTTTTAGAAGACCTACCAGATGCAAAAAGGGAATCTCTATTATTTGGAAAGTTGTGATTTCCTCTTTATGGCTCATTGAAGAAGGTTTGGCATGGAAAATTAGAAATGGTACTCATGTTTGTATTGGATTCGACCCCTGGACGGGGAGTCAAAACAATCATATCCTTCCCCAATTACTCACTCAGATCCTGCACATCCAGGTTATTATGCACTTAGATCGAATTGCTAGCCTGGGGACCTCCAAGATATGGCAGCAGGGTTGGAAAGGTGTTGTTGATCTAGGTCTTCCAGTTATTCATGAGGTGGATTGAAACACCTACCTATTTTATCTCGTAGCCAATTTTATCAGAATCTCGATTGTCCCTAATAAACTGATTTGGGTGACTGCAAAGAATGGGATATACTCCTCGAAGTTGGGATACAAAAACCTAATAGATGAAGCTCAGCCCCATAATGACTGTTGGTGATGGAAAAGCATTTGGAAAGAAAAGTTCCCCCCAAAAGAAAAACTTTTCATGTGGTTCACCGTGGCGAGAAAGATGCCAATCTGGGAAAGAATGAAACTTCGAAGTCTTGTTGGGCCACAGTGGTGTGTTTTCTGCAAACAAAGCAAAGAAACAATCCTGCATATGTTTATCACCTTCATTTTTTCCACAAATGTTTGGATTGAGTTAAAGAGGAGAATAGGTTTCATCCTCGATTCGCAGGGTACCTCTCTTGAGGAGGCTTGGAAATCTTGGTCTTCAAACATGGACTTTGTCCGCTTTTGGGCTCCTCCCCTTCTTGCGATATAGGGCATTTGGTTGGAAAGAAATAAAACAACTTTTCAGAATATCCCCTTCATTCTGGAAATCACAGGGACACAATGTAGTGACATTCTCTCTTACTACCCACAACAAAAGGACATACATGCGATTAGAATTTGCTCTGATGAAGAGATCCATAAGGACAAGCCTTAGGCATTCTTTGATGGAGCCTCTCAAAACCAGGAATGTGGCAGAGGTGCCACCCTGTACCTTTCTAATTCTCATTATTTTCATATCCAAATGGGTCTTGGCATGGGTTCAAACAATTTGGCAGAACTTGCAGCTCTAAAATTTCTGATTTGTTTTTCTCTTGATAAAAAATTCACATGCCTTCATATTTTCGAAGATTTGATGCTTGTCATAAAGTAGATAAAAAAGGTCCAATATTGTCACAAAATTCTGATGAATGCTTTGCTTGCTGAAGTTTTCATACATATGGAGGATTTTTTATTCCTTCTCTTGTCAACATGTTTACAGGGAACGAAACAGAGAAGATGATCTGCTTTCAAAGTTGGGACTAAACATCCCCCAAGGTCAATGGAAAATTAGTGATCACAATAGTGATAATTATTTTGAATACTACCACAGTCCCTTCATAGATGGACTAATCCGGATTTCAACACAGGAATAGATCCAACCACTACTACAGAGGTAAATCTACATGTTTTTTTGGCAGCAATCAAAACGATTAATTCGACAAAGCGATTGGAATTTATTCTAGATGATCTATGGATATGCTCCCTGCAAAAGAACTTTTTGGATACAGTTTTTATATATGTGAAATATAAAGAAGCGCCACCTTTTTGGAACTTTTTACTACGGGGATGAAAATATAAGAAACTAAAAATACTGCAATAGTCTTCTGTAGAATGTAATTTTTTTTTTGGAAATAAAATTATGCCTTTTTCCTTGAAAAAAAAAGTAGTTGCAAAACTAATAAATAAAAATGTTATTAACACAAGCTTGTTAACCTAAGTTTTAAAAGTTAAAAAGATAAAAATAAATCTTATGATATTCTTCTTTTAGATAAAATTGTAAACATAATTTTAAGAAAAGCTATAACTAAGCCTCATGTTAACATAAACATAGAGAATGTTTACCACAAGCAATTCCATGTTGTTTATATCTAATACATTATTTATGTCATTGACTCCACACATTTAATTTAACTTGGTCTATTATGTTGGCATTACAAAAAGTACAAGGAGTAATTATAAAGAAACAAGCACAGGTTGTCGTTGTAGGCCTCATAAGTCACTCAATCACTTTAAATAAAAAAGAAATTGGAAGATAGGGAGACCAGGAGAGTGCCACCTTGAGTCAAGTATAAACTTTTAACATGAATTGATGCATCAAAGCATCCATGCTATGTTACAAGATCAATGCTATGAAACCTTTTGTAGTGTAGTTATCATCTTCATTTCATAAGTCAATGTAGCTATCTCTATTAGGCATTGGCTTAACTGGTAAGGCACTTTTGATAGCTAACTATTGTTGTAGTTATGGGATTGAAAGAAGGAAATTTCTAAAGCCCCAATGCCATTGTTTCTCAACTTTTGCAACCCGTTTCATTGAGGTAGCCACCACACCAGCCAAGTATAAAGGATAAAGTTTGTCATTTTGATGCATCGATGATGGAGACATATGTTGGCCCTAGGAAAGTGTGTAGAGTATGGTTCGGAAGTTTTGAGAACTCTGGTCGCAGTGTGAACATGGATGCGACGGAGTGAAGACATAACAGATCAAGTTTGGAATTTTGGGAAGTTTTTGGGGAAACATTAAATATATTCGGTGAGTTAGCTTGAAAAGTTGTCCACTTATGGGTAGTGGGCGCGAGATGTAAAATCGATCATTAGAGCCTATAAAAATGTAAACGTTTTGGGATTTAGGGGTTCCTATGGTTTTTTTCCTATGGTTTGGGTTGGCTATGTTTTTGGTTCATGCAAAAAATAAGAGAGAGACAACCAATTCTGATATTAGAAGAAGTTTGTTGTAAGTTGTAGTGCAAAGGGTGACTAAGAGTCGTGAAGGGCATGTAATGTTGATTCGCAAGCTGTGTGCATGGATCTAATGTAAGGGTGACTTGGGGAGATGTCTGAAATTTGTGTGTGCAGACTAAAGCACCATTCAAACACGACTTATGCCATATGAAGAATGCTTTTGTGGTTTTTTTCCCATATCAGTTTCCACGCTAAATTCTCTGTGTCAAATGGTGTATGTTTGTTTTATGTCTGAGGATTTTGAATTGTTGTGACTGATAATACTTATGATGAAATGAAATAATAGTGGTGAAAATGTGGTCAACATGATTTACATATGTTATGTTTTCATATGGTGTTGTGTATGTCGATGATTGTTCACCTATCTCCATTGTTGTGAAGTCTGTCGAGTTCTATCATGGAGAGATCCCCTTCTGTCACTACGAAAGCATGGTTCATTCAGTCCCTATAGGTATCTAAGGTGAGACTTCACTTGCATCATAGGTGTTGTCGATGGGGTTATGCTATGTTGATTCAATGCCTTGGGGTTTTTTTTATCGGGATGGAATGTTGAACCTAGGTTAGTTGAAGCGAGCCAACAAATAATCACATTGGGAGCATCATCCTTCCATGGTAGAATATACCCAGGAATTATTGTTGTTGAACCAGACCTTGAAGTTTCAGAGTCATGTGTTGCTTTGAATCTGTGCTCAGGAGGAACGTCGTGGGCAGTTGTTCGCTTCTTCCTTGGTGGATTTACAGGGATAGGTCACGAGACAACCTATGGGGCCTCCTCTACAATGGGTATGGAAAGGGGAACCTCCACACCTGAACCTCAAATGGTGCTTGAACTTGACACATGAATATCTATTATAAAAAGATTCAGCATTAATAAATTGCAGACAATTTTTTCACTTCAATAAACTTCCCACTTCGATACAATGAGGAAACTGACTTCCGATGATAGTGAAATAGATTTACGCATGCGGTAAGTCATCCAATCACATGATTCTGCAACAAATTGAAAAATGTGATGGCTAATCCTTTCACACCCTGAGAGCTTGTAGTCCATTATGACAAATCATCGTTCAAGACATCACTTCGTTCACCATAAAATCAAACAATTATTATGATGAACTTGAAGAAACTAACATTCATAGATCATGCCATTTGAGGAAATTTCCAAAATCTAGATGTTGCGGTATATCACTTCAGTACAATTGATTGAAGGAGGAACTCTTCAATTGATACCTTTGGAGTGGGATCGTGGGTTGGAGAAATAGGGAATCCTATCTTTTATGAATATGCCCCACTTTGGTTGCATTGCTGAGGTCAATGCATGTGTGAACCAGTTGTTGGTATGTTTCCATGGGGGCTGCTTGTGGTTGGATAACCATATTTATGTTGATGTTGACTTGATTTCTGCCATTACTAGGCTGCCTAAAGTAGCATTCAACCCAACGCCATTTTTAGTTGGTAAGGAGCATGACCCGAGCCTTGTCACTCGCATGAAGGAGAAGTACAATCTTACACAGGATAAGAGGGGGTTTTCCATTGTCTCTATCATTGATCAGTGTGTTTCGTTCACAACCGAAGTATTGTCTAGTAATCTATTAACAAAGATGTGACTGAACCAATGCAGTGTTGGTACCATTGTTGCAGACGAGCAATGTGTTGTTGGAGTCTAGATGAATTGGTCCATGTAATTGTTGAATGAACTATTGGCGAACACTATAGATGCACAGGAAAAAGGTACTCCTTTCACTTATTCCTGGTTGCTAATTTTGATCTATTTAGTTGCATGGGTCGATCCACCCAACTATAAGGGGATGGAAGTGCATGCCCCATGTCACGAGGCACACTATCATAGATTATGGTATGAGGAAAAGAACCGACAAAGAAAAATGGAAAATAAAATTGAGTTTTACATGCATTCTGATGCACTGAGGAATCATATCATAAATCAGTCAAGGATTACCACAGAAACTATCCAGACAAGACCCGCTATCTATATTTACAATCACAACGAGACGCCCAACATCAATGGTTAACCACTGCTTTTCGGTTATCTAAGGAGGAACTTGATATGATAATTTAGGACTGGCTTGAGGAATGCAATCATCTTATCGTAGATGACCTATTGTCTACCAAAACCGACCTGCAATAGGAGGGCATGTCGGGGACTCAAGCAGGGAACCCCTGGCATGAAGAAAACCCACCCATTTCACCTCATGATAGCAAGGAAGAATCAAGTGCAACACCGATAGATCCATAATTGGGGGTAAAGAGGAAATCTAATGAAGAGAGCAAGAAGAGTCTCAAAAAGCAAAATTGGGGGTAAAGAGGAAATCTAATGAAGAGAGCAAGAAGAGTCTCAAAAAGCAAAAGGTTGTCAGAGACCCTCCTGGTGGACTTATAGATGACGATTATAACTTACTAGTCGACACAATGGTGGAGGTTGCTAATGAAACATGTCAAAGGATTGATACTTGGCACACATACTTGATTGGGGGCGTTACCGACTTACTTTAGACTATTTGCATTGCAATAAAGGAAGTAAGGATAGCAGTCAGTCGGGGTTCATCGCATTCGCGGTCCCAAGAAGTCAGACCTTCTAAGGATCGTACAACTGAAGTGCAACCAACTCAACAAAATAAAAAGGTCCAAGTGTTTCCTAAAGCACTTGACATGAGCACATCATAATACAATAGCATAATTCAGGAAATTAGTTATGTCGGTGTTGACCTCTATGTGTTGCCCATGTTTATACTACATAACATTTAGCAGGTTGTTGTCGACGAGATTAAGGAAAAACATATTGTGTACGAATAATTGAAGCACTCGAAGGTCGTTATATCTTATCTCCAAACTCAGTTAGAGGAGACAAAGTAGCAAACACAACAATGGCAACAGGATAGGAAGATACTCGAACAAGCTATCGCGTTTGCTTGCCATGAAATTATAGAGGTTGGAGTTGCACCCGACATGTTCCCTGAAGCTGGGGTCATTAGGCTAGGGGAAGTAGCTACCTACTTTCACTAGAGAATTACATAATTAGAGGCTAAGCTTCTTCCTAATACACCCCATTAAGTACTAAAAGAGTGATGAAAAGTAGTTAATGAAAACATGCAACAAATTCAGGAGGATGACGCACTCTGTGCTAAGGCATATGCATAGGTTTCCCATGCCTAGGAAGCCTTGATGGATGATGTTGAGTTGTAGGACATAACATAGAAACTTCATGCAACAGATTCCAATCTAGCTGGGTTAAGGAACTCATTGAAAACATTGCCTCTGATCGAGAAGATGAGTAAGGTTACTGAGTTCAAAGTCTTATAGCAGTATGTCGCCAAGCTCCAGACACGGAAGCAACAAAGAAATGATCATGTTGCAGAGTTTCAGGCTGAAGCAAAGTAGGTCACGGGGATTCATCTAGTACATGTCGAGGTGCAAGAGTTCGTGGAGGTTACAAAAGTGGAAAGTTCAGAACATATTAGTTCTGAACTTATGGAGAAAATTTCCAAAGTAAAGGAAGATGTTCAGCAACGAGCATAAGATTTTAAAAATAAGAGGTTTATATCTGAAGTGGCTGGGGATGAGCCACATGTGAGTGTTGGGGCATGTTGGCCCTATGAAAGTGTGTAGAGTATGGCCTAGAATTTTTGAGAAGTCTAGTCATAGTGTGAACAGGTCTGCGACAGAGCGAAGGGGGAACGGTCAGATCCAAAATTTTGGGCAGTTTTTGGGGAACATTAATTATATGCGGTGAGTTAGTTAGAAAATTTGTCCACTTGTGGATAGTGGGGGCAGGATGTAAAACCGGTCATTAGAGCCAATAAAAATGTAAAAGGGTTGGGCTTCAGGGGTTCCTATGGATTTTTTCTTAAGGTTTTGGTTGGTTATATTTTTTTCTTGGTTAGAAGGAGTTTGTTGTAAGTTGTAGTGCAAAAGGTGAATAAGAGTCGTGAAAAGTAAAGAGCATGTCATGCCGATCTGCAAGCTGTGTGTGGGTGACTTGGGGAGATGTCTGCAGACTTGGGGAGATGGGCATTCCGTGACAACAAAACATGGTGCACCTGACGTGATTAAGCATGCACGCATTAGTAGAATAATAAACAAGACAATTATGAAATATCCATGTAGTTAAGAAGTAACATGTATGAGCAATAAAGATAAAGACCACAACATGAAAGGGATCTCTTCCATAGTGACCTTCCTCAACGGAATTAGATCTGATGTTAACGCCGGTTTATCTGTTGCGGGGAGAATGTAAATTCTAGTTGAGCGGCACTATCCATTTGGTAATATCATGCAGCTTCGGTTCCCAAAATATTGACAAGATACCAGAGAAGGTTGTGGATGAATCTTGTATCATCCTGGCGGGCAGGGTTTTGAAATCCACTTTAGAAGTGGTATATTCAACAATATTTTTGAGCTAAGTCACGAGTGGTAGGAAACTTGCTTATTAGCTTGATAAGTAATGGATCAAAAATAAGTATCCTATTATGGTTATTCTACCCAGGAAGTTGAAGCTGAAGCTGGTGTTTTACGAGTTGGAAGATAAGTCGTTATGGGAGTGAAAATGAAAGCTTCCCATTTTCTTGATCAGTTGTTTTCAAAGGCCGCGAGATTGATTATAAAAACAAGTATTCACTGACTACTAGCTGGTCTATCCCCATGTTTATTGATTGAAATTACAGATTGATTTGTTCCTGCTCGAGCATGCATTGGAGGAAAAGGCATTACCTACAAATTTGACAAATACAGGTTGGATAGTTCTTGCACTGGACACAATAACACAGTAATGGCTCTGTCACAATCAAAAGAAGTCTCTGCGGAGCCTGAAGAAGGGTTTTCAAAAACTTGTAATATGTTTTCGCTTTGATGCATGTGCCTAGAAAGGTCTTCCAATGGAAACTTATGGTTTGAATAGGGAAGAAATTGCCTATTTTGAATCACCCTTTCAGATAGGATATTGTAGGTATTGCAGTGGTAGTTTCATTTTTGTGGCAAGGTTGTACATGTTGCTTAGATATATTTAAACGGTCTTTGAATATTTGAAATGGTTAGTTTTCAAGCTTACATTTGTTGTTTGGATATGAGTTTATATTTGTTCATCTGATTATAATAACAATTTCAGAAGAAGAAGAAAAAAACTGAAATGAAAAAACCTTACCACAACAACTAACTGAAGCTAGCATATTTGGAGTTGGAGACTGTTAAGTCAGAATTTTGTTTCTTCATTTTTGGTTTGATTTACTTTTTCTTTCAAGGCTTTCATTTACTTGATTTTGATTTTACCCTCCTTTCAGGAAATTTTTTTTAGTATTCATTTGAAATTTTGAGCTTGCTTTAGAAATTTTGAACTTTAGGCTATAGGTTTGTTTTTGATTAAGGGTTTTTTAAAGTTATTTTATCAAATGGTGGACTCATAAGGCATATTCTAAGCATACCTACACTCGAGCAACTTTTAAAACCTTATACAAAATATCAAAAAGATGAAAAGGAGAGAAAAAATAGCACTCAGGATATTCTTGTAGCGCTAGAGCGGAAAATTACAAAGGGCGCGCTACAAAAATATCGTAACCCTCTTATTTTCCGATTTTCAAGCAAATGTTTTTTATGATTGCAAATGTTGAACGACTAATCGCATATGGTGAGCTGTTTGATACGTGTAAGCTGTAGTTTTAACACAATTCCAGGTGGTTTTAAGTCGTGAATCAAAGCATAGCCATCATTGCTCCTAATGCGGTGTGGTTCGACAGTTAGCAGCAAATATCGGTCTTATCTGTCATGATTTGCCTTTCTACATGCACTAACAGAGAAAAAAAGGTTCGTGGGTTAAATTTAACAGCTAGAAAGATGGATTGTGTCGCTGCATAGCAGAAGCAGGGTTATCAAGGCTGGCGTAAATTAGGGCTTTCCAATTCCGTTATTTGCAATCAAAGTGATTGTAGAAGGACATCTGTACACTCAGGGTGAAGCATTTGACACCTCAGGAGGTGAGTTTAAACCTTTGCAGTTGATCAGTTGACAGGTATTTTACAATAAACTCCTATAATTGAAAATTTGGGGATTTTCTCGGTGGGGTCGTTCTGGAGAAATTGATTGATGGAAAAGTTAAAATATGCTCCTAAATGAAGTCTTAACCCAAGAAATAGCTACTTGAGCTATTCTGAAGAGTTTTCTTAAACAGAGCACTAAAAATATCCCTAGGTTTAAACCATTCAGTTTTAGGAACTTCGAGACAGTCTGGGCGAAATTTGTTCATGTTTTGACCCTCAAATACACACCAAAAGCTCTGATATTGATACACTTTGGGTTTAATGAGTTGACTGATTAAGATTGCTGGCAGACCTAATGTCAATTTTGACACATAGGCTACAGCTAGCAGCATTGGAATGTATTGCAAACTGTTTTGCTTTGTTTTTTCCTCACACAGGTGGTCTTTAAATAAGCATGAGAAGCCAGTGATTGTTGTCATATTTGCAAAGTAACTAGGTTTGAAGAATGAGGTTGGCATTGATACACAGAGTTCGATGAGAGTCTCTTGTCTAAATGAATGATATATATGATACCTAAGAGTTGCTGGAAACCTGGGTTTCTTGGTGCAGAGTTTAATTGTGTAGAAACAGATAAAGGCAACAAGGTTTTGAATAGTACAGGAAAACCTAGTATCAGTTTGATGAGCAGAAAGAGATAGATTTGAGATGAACAGTCTGCAATCAAGTTTAAAGTGACAACAGAGTTCATTCATGAAATACCTTAATTGTGCAGAGATGTTCATGAATCATGCTGACAGGTTGTAGAGACTGATACACAGTTTGCTCTATAGATTGAAGATGGACTTTTGTTTTAAAAACAGTTTGAATGGTAATTAGGTTTCAAATCTTTTGCAGTTAGCCTATACACAGACCTAGCTTGTATTGTCAAGACAAAGGAGCATTGAGGCCCTCCGTGATGTGAAATTATCCTCCTGTTGGGAAGTTTTACTTTACCTTTTAAGAATAAACAGGTCTGTCCAGGAATGTGCAGAAAATTGTGAAGAAGTCTGAAGAAGCAGGAAACCAGTTTATAAAGTATCTTCTGAACCCTAAAGCCAGACAACTTCTAGTTTCTGAAGGAAAAAAGATGGGCAAGAGTGGAAAAAGTGGTAAAGTCAATAGGGATGAGCCCACTGACTTAACCTGGATTGAGCAGCTCCCTGACTGTGCTGAGTTGTTCCAGCAAGCAGGTTCGCTAAATTTCTTCAGGAAGATAGATGGCTACAATGCACAAGTGTCATGTAAATTTGCTCAAAGTCTTAAAGATGATATGATTATCTTTGATGCTATTAAATTCAAGTTGACTGTAGAACTAATTGCAGAGGCCACTGAGATTAGTAATGAGGGTGAGCCTTGGTTCAAGAAATTACCTTTTGACTTTGAACCACAGAGATACCTGTTACCTGATGTGACTCCTGATTGGAATAAAGGTATCCCTATTCAGAATTTCAAAAAGGAGTGGGTTGAGCCAATCAGGATACTACAGAGCTATGTGACTTGCGAGGGTAGGTATGCATATGTATTTAAATATCACTTTAGATTCCTTCAGCACATGGTGGGAGTCTCAAAGATGGACCTGCCATTCTTCTTTTTGAAGAGCCTGTAGAAAATGTCCAGCAGGATAAAACAACATGAAGATCACACATCCCAATCTATTTTTCATCATGGATTGATCAAGTTAATCATCAGTACTGTGTTGCAGCATGAGGGTAAGACTTGGGACTTTTTTCTGTTTTGGTCAGGTTTCCATGTCAAACAGGCAGAGCAGCAGCCTAAGAGGCAAACAGACAAAGGGAAGGTGATGATGAAGAAATTAGGTCAGAAAGCTAAGCCTGCAGACAAAGAGGAGTTCAAAGTTGAAGAGGTAGTAGGGCAGGTGAAGCTGGACAGCAAATTCAAAAGGTCTTCAGTTGGCACCACAGGAAGGTATTCATTGTTTGCAAAAGAGGAATTGCAGCCTAGTCTGCAATTGACACCAGCAGCAGATTCTAAAGAAACTAAAACTGTTGTTGAAGAAAAAGCTGCTATACCTGAAGATGAAGTTCAAACCAAACCAAGAAGTCCACTCACCATCCTCTCAGATGATGAGGGATATCTACTAGAAGAAGAGCAGCCACAGCCCATTGATGAACCAGAAGGCAAGCATGGAACTTGTGTAGAATTACTCACCTCAGACATCAAAGCAGCTAAACCTCATAAGAAGAAAAAGAACGCTATAACTTCATATTGGAGGCCTAAAACTAGGCCAACCAATAAATTAAGATGGAATATGAAGAGGATACTTAATCCTAAATTGGATTCCAAACAAGAGACTGTTTTAATTGATACTACTTCAAATGAAGAGACAGAAGTTGGTAAAATGGATAGAAAAAGCAAAGGAAAATCAGTTGTTAAACCTTATTTTCCTCAACCTCCAGAGTTAAAAGGATTGTCACAGTCTGCAAGAGAGACAAGTCAGCCTGCATCTAAATTATCTGCAATAATTTTTGAGATAAAAGATAAACTCTTAAAGCAGCAGCAAGAAGAAAAGGAAAAAAGATGTCCTGTTGAAAATCGGGAGTGGGAGGAAGAAGATGAAGCTATACTCAGACAAGCAGGAATTTTAAAAGATCCTAGTATTCCTACTGACTTCTCAGACTTTCTAATGCAGGATGCAAATATACTTGAGAGCCCTAGTTTTGATGAAGAAAATTTGCAAGAAAGTGTTCAAAAATACAAGCAACAAATGAAACATTTAAAAGAGACTAATGATGGGTTATTTAAAGTCAGTAGAGGGCTTATAGAGGAGTTGCAGGATGTCCATCATCATTCCCTGGAGCTATCAGAAGTGTCTAAAGAGGTCCTCAAGAGGAAAAGGACTTCTGACAGACACTGCAAAAAGCTAGAGAAGACAGTTGAAAGTTTACAGCAGGAGAATGAAGACCTTAAGACAAAGATAGCTAATATGGAAAAGAAACATAAAAGAGCAAAGAGAAAAGCTCAAAGCCTAGATGGTATAGCACTACTTGCTGAAACAGCGAAGGATATTTGAATCAGTTATGATTTAGTTAGTGTTTCTGTTTGATAAACATTTTTGTTAATGATTTTCTATTTTTAGCAATTTTGTAATTTTGTAAAAATGTACTTTTTACTTTACCTTAGTAAGTCGATGGAGACAATTAGGATTAGTGACCTAACTGATTTTGTAGAAGATTACTATTTAGAGGAGTTAGAAAGACATTTTGAGGGTTTGATTTTTGAGAGCTTTCAGGAGGTCTTCAAGCTCAGTTGGTTTTCAGACTTGTTCATGAGCAAGGTACAAAACTCTTGTATGCAGTGGTTGATGAAACTATGAGATATTTATAAATTTTACCCTTCAGATTTATGTATTGGCTTCATTTTCATCTTTTCTAGTTGCTTAAATTGATAGATTCATTGACTGGTTTATGTTATATTCTGGTAATGCCTGTCATTTATGTTTGAACCTCAATACTGTTTTTCTTTGATTTTGTTATATATATCATGCATCTTCATCTCTTATTGCTTATGATTCAGTAGCTGCTTTAGTTATGAATGTATTCCCTGACTGTTCTCAAAGTTCACAACCAAAAAACACATTGCAGAAACCCTAAACCATAATTTTATTGAGTTTTATATTTGAGTGTGTGTTGGCTTGTTTCTCTGGCCTTAGGGTTTACATTCAGGGGTTTCAGACCCTGAACAGATCTTAAAAACAGAAAGAAAACTCAGAAGGTCCCAATCTTTACCAACCTTGTGTGATCCTGAACAGTTGGGTGTTTCATTACATTCAGCTGAAACCTCACCTTGGATAAAACCTACCATTCCTGAGAACACTTTTCAGGTTTTTACTGATCCTCAAACCTTTTTGAAAGCCAAGACTGCTTCTCCTGGTAAAATACCTCTCTTTCAGCTGAAAATAGGAAAGAGCCCCTTTCAAACAAGTTTCAGTCAAGCTTCCTCATCTTCAAAACCTATCAGTACAAAAATGGCAGCCCAAAACCCTCCCATGGATATGATGGACCGCATGGTTGCAGCCAGGTATGCACCATTAGTCTTACCTCAGCCTTTGCATGCTTTGCCTGAAGGTGATTACCAGAAATATATGCCTAGGTTCAATGGCCAGGGAGAGACCACTGCTGAAGAACACTGGGAGGCTTTCCTAAGTTATGTTGACAATCAGAACATTGAGATCAAAGATGTATGGATGAGGGTATTTGTTCAGAGCCTTGATGGGGATGTAAGGAAGTGGTTCAGAGAGTTTCCTACCAACTCAATCACTATAATTGAAGAGCTCCGTGATCTTTTCATGAGGCAATGGGGAGACACAAAGGACCACACTTATTATATAACTGAGTTTGGAGCTCTCAGAAGGAAAAAAGAGGAAACTGTTGCAGATTTTTCCAAAAGATTCAACAAAATGTATAGTAGGATTCCAGCAGAAATTAAGCCTACTGAAACATCAGCTAAACTCACCTATGCCAATGCCTTTGACCATGAATTTTCTCTATTGCTGAGAGAAAGAATACCTATCACCCTGCTAAATATGCAAGATGCAGCATTGGAGGTTGAGTCCAATTTGTTGGCTTCAAACAGACTTAAGAAAGAAACTCCCTAGCAGCTTTATGAGAGAAAAGGGAAAAAGGAGGTTGTTTCATGCTCCTCAGTCTGCTGAAGCCAAGATAGATGAGATGGAAAAGCTGGTAAATATTCTCACTGCCAAATTGAATAAACTAGAGCTTGAAAAGAATTCTACTAAACCTGCTTCAGAAGCTGAAAGGAATCCAAATAACCAAAATCAGTTCAGGAGGCAATTTGCTCCTAGATTTATACCAAGAGAGCGCAGGAATAATGACATCCAGCGAGAAAGGAGAGAGAATGAGGAGCAGAGAGTTCCCCCACCTTTTCAAAATAATGTAGTTGATGAAGAAGAAGTTGACGGACAACTGCTCTTTGAAGAGACTGAGACTGATCAGGATATGAATCACTTTGGAGATGGTTTGTCTACAGGTTTTGTTACTGAAGAATATTTTCTGAACGCTGAGTATTATGATGCTGATATGTATGAAGTTGAAGATGATTTAGAATTTGAGAAAACTGCTGTAAATGCTGCTGCTCAACAGAATGAACATAAGAAGACTATCAATCTCAGATCATGTCCAAAGCAAGTGGTCCAAATTCCAAAGAAGAAAGCACCAGTTCCAGCTGCACCTGTTCCTGCTGTACCTGTTCCTGCTACACCTGTTCTTGCTAAACAAATACCTGATCCTGTCATACAGAAGAAGCAATCTACATAAAAATCTAAGAAGAATGCTGAAATTGAAGAGGTAAACAAATCTATCCAGAGTTTTAGTTTGGAGAATGAACTAGGGAAGCTGAAAATTCCTGTTCCTTTGACTGAATTAATAAAGAATCCCTCATATAAATAGACAGTCCTGAAAGTGATGAATTCAGCCAATAATCAGCCTATTTCAGACACTGTTAATTTGCAAGAATAAAGTCCAAAAATATTCATCGGATCAGCCCTAGCTAAAAAAACTGAAAATGAGGCTAGTGCTTCACCTCCTTTTTATGTCACCTTGACTGTCCATGACCAAATGATTCACAATTGTCTATTAGACTCAGGAGCCTCTCACAATTTGATGCCCAAAGCTGTTATGGAAGCCTTAGGTCTGAGTATTACCAAGCCCTACCATGACCTATATGCCTTTGACTCCCGAGCAGTTAAGTGTCTTGGAGTAATAAAAGATATGGTAGTTAGTCTTGCTCAGTTGCCTATGAAAAGTGTAATAATGGATGTTGTGGTGGCTGATATTACCCCGAAGTTTGGTCTACTTCTGTCCAGGTCATGGGATAAGAAGGTTGGAGGAACCTTACAAATGTACCTCTCTTATTCTACCATTCTGGTGTTTGGTGGAGAAACTAGAAGACTATACAGAGAGCTACAGTTTGCTTACATAGTCACAGATGACAAAAACCCCACTAACCATCCCTTATATGCTGTTGACAAAGATCTAGGGACCTGCATGTTGAATTTCAGTGATGAAGATAATTCTGTTGGCCTCTTACAAGTTGAAAAACAAAAACCAATGAGACATTGTAGAGAAGAAGAAGATCAGCTGTGGGAATTGTATTTTGATGGATCCTCATGCAAAGAGGGTGCTGGAGCTAGAGTCTTACTCATTTCTCCTGGAGGTGAGACAGTGAAACTCATGTATAAGCTGGAGTTTGTTACCACTAACAATACTGCTGAGTATGAAGCTCTGATACTAGGACTGAAAGCTGCTAAAGACTTAGGCATTCAGCAAATTAATACATATGGCGACTCCTAGTTGATTGTTCAACAGGTGAAGAACAACTATCAAGTAAAGCAGGATTTGTTGAAGGTCTATAGGAATGAGGTATGGGATATGCTTGACAATTATTTCATAGCATTTAACATCACTCATATTCCAAGAAATCACAATGAGACTGCAGACTCTTTAGCTTTGGCTGCCTCATACTTTAGAATTCCTAAAACTACTCAGCTAAGGTATCCCATAGAGGTGAGGTACAGACCATGTGTACCTGACAATGTGAAGCACTGGAGAGTATTTGAAGATGACATTGAAATCAAAAAATTTCTTGAGCTTACAGATGAGTTTACTAATGCCCAAATTGATCAGGATGAGGATGAAGGAGAAGAACAAGATGATGAGTTTGCTGAAAATTAGTTTGCTGCAGAAGAGATAGCAGGTCATAAAATCATTGAGTTGAAGAGCAATTTTATTCCTAAAGGTCTAGTACCTTTAGAAATAATTTTTACAACAGATGACACACCTTCAAAACCAGTAGTTCAATCTTCAGAAGACAATGTAGTTGACTGCAATATTGGTTCAGCAGAACACCCAAAAATGCTAAAAATTTCTAAATCTCTGACAGCTGAACAAAGAAGTAGATATATCAAGCTTCTGAAGGAACATGTAGATGTGTTTGCCTGGTCTTATGAGGAGCTAAGAACCTATGATACAACAATTATTCAGCACAAGGTCCCTTTGAATCCCAATGTCAAACCTTTTCGACATAAACTGAGAAGGATCAATCCAGCTTTATTTCCTGTTATTGAAAAGGAAGTAAAGAAGCTGCTGGATGCAAAGATAATAGTGCCTCTCAGGTATTCTTCCTGGGTTGCAAATCTGGTTCCTGTCAAAAATAAGAATGGGGAAATAAGATTATGTGTTGACTTCATAAATCTGAATAGGTCATCATTAAAAGACAACTATCATCTCCCCAAGATTGAACAAGTTTTGCAGCAAGTGGTTGGAGCTCAGAGGATATCTATGGTGGATGGATTCTTAGGGTATAATCAGATTGCCATGCACCCTGATGACAAGGAAAAGACATCCTTTACAACCCCCTGGGGGACCATCATGTATGACAAGATGCCTTTTGTCCTGATGAATGCTGGAGCAACCTTTCAGAGAGCAATGGACATTGCCTTTGTTGGGGAAAAAGATAAGTTTGTGGTTATTTATCTTGATGATATTACTGTATTCTCAAAATCTGATGATGAACACTTGAAACACTTGAGGCAAACCTTTCAAAAATGCAGAAAATTTGGTCTGTCCCTGAACCCCAAAAAGTCACATTTTGTTGTGCAAGAAGGTAGACTACTTGGTCACCTGGTGTCTGCTGATGGCATCAGAATAGATCCTGAGAGAGTCAAAGCAATACTGAAGATTATTTTTCCTAGGAGTAAGAAAGATGTTCAGTCATTCATTGGCAAGATAAATTTTCTACGGTGGTTTATTCCAAATTTTGCTGAAACCATCAAGAAAATCACAGCCATGTTGAAGAAAGATCAGGAAGTCAGGTGGATTGTTGAAGCAAAGGCTGCATTTGAGAAGATCAAGGTAGCTCTTACTGAAGCACCAGTCTTGGTAAGTCCTGATTTTACCAAAGAATTCCTTACTTTTTCATTTGCTTCAGAAGATACAATTGCAGTTGTCTTACTTCAGAAGAATAAGGAAGGTTTGGAACAGCCTATTGCCTTTTTCAGCAAAACCCTCAGGGATTCTAAGCTGAAATACAGTATACTGGAGAAACAAGCTTATGCTCTGGTAAAGGCTTTGAAAT
The DNA here is from genome assembly GCA_001517045.1 of Pseudotsuga menziesii. Taxonomy (NCBI): domain Eukaryota; kingdom Viridiplantae; phylum Streptophyta; class Pinopsida; order Pinales; family Pinaceae; genus Pseudotsuga; species Pseudotsuga menziesii. The sequence continues at coordinate 814,566 of LPNX010432993.1, read as the reverse complement.
TTTTTAGAATTTATGTCTTGCATTCAAAGGTTGTTTCATTTGTTCCAAATGCTACAGTGAAAGATGTGTTGACACAGCCCGACAGTGAAGGAAAGAGAGGAAAATGGATTGCAAAGATTATGGAGTACGATGTGGAAATCATACCTACTAAGCTTGTCAAGGGACAAGGTTTGGCCAGGATACTGGCTGACTCAAATTGTCAAGCTCTAGGACTACATGTCATGGCTGAAGAATCAGTTCCTGAAAAAGACCAAGCACTTCAGGAGAAAGAAAGGATCATGGATTTTTATTCATCTTCAGTTTGGTATGCTTATATTGTTCATTTTCTGCTATTTATGCAATGTCCTGATCATTTAGACAAGAAGGCTTCCAGATCTCTGAAACTTAAAGCTACTAAGTACTGTTTGATAGAGGATCAATTGTTCTGGAAAGATCTAGGAGGTATCTTGCTCAGGTGTTTGGATCAATCTGAAATAGGGGAGGTGATTTCAGAGTCTCATGAAGGAGCCTGTGGAGGGCATAAATATTGGAAAGCAACAGCTTACAAAATTTTGAGAGCTGGATATTATTGGCCCTCCCTGTTCACAGATGTTTACCAGCAGGTAAGAGCCTGCATTCCTTGTCAAAAGTTTGCTGGAAAACAAAAATTGTTATCTCTTCCTTTAAAGCCTATTGCAGTCAATGCCCCTTTTCAGCAATGGGGTCTGGATTTTATTGGAGAGATAAATCTAGCATCTTCAGGACAGCATCATTGGATTCTGACGGCCACAGATTTCTTCACAAAATGGGTAGAAGCTATTCCTACAAGGAATGCTACAGATAAGGTGATTATGGAGTTCATTGAAGACAATATCTTGAGCAAGTTTGGCTGTCCACAGAGATTAATAACAGACAATGCCAAGGCATTCAAATCCAAGGCAATGGTGGCCTTCTGTGAGAAAAATGGCATCATTCTGAAGCACTCAACTCCCTATTATCCGTAGGGAAATGGCCAGGATGAATCATCCAACAAGAATATCATTCAAAGTATCAAGAAACTACTGAAGCATAACAAAAGGTCTTGGGATTCAATGCTGAAGTATGCATTGTGGGCAGATAGGATTACAGTGAAGCAGGCCATTGGTACTTCTCCATATCAGCTAGTTTATGGTACAGAGGCAGTATTCCCTGTTCAGCTGGGAATTCCAGTGATGAAATTCCTCCAGAATTCTCAAGAGGAACCAAATGACATGCAGAGGAGAATCTTTGAAATGATAGAGTTACAGCAAAATAGAGAGAAGGTAGATGAGAAAGCACAGCTGTACAGAGCCAAGGTTAAAAACAGGTTTGACAGAAATATTAAAGAAAATACTTTCACAGAAGGTGAGATGGTTATAAGATGGGATGCAAGAAAGGAGCAAAAAGGAAAACATGGTAAGTTTGACAATCTTTGGTTTGGCCCTTTTCTGATATCAAAAGTTTTAGAAAACAATACTTTTATCTTGCAGTCCCTGGAAGGTCAGGAGTTGTCCAGCCCTGTTAATGGACGATTCCTTAAACATTTTTACAGTTTATAAGGGCATTTTTCACTGATCATTGTACATACTGGTGTGAGTAAGATAGAATAAGACTCCATAGCCCAATGGAAGTTTGCAAACAGGTAAATAGAAGACGGAAGGCACTGGTCTACAGGTTCTTGAAGCCTCACAAGGAGGACTTCATCCCGCAGCTGGAGCCAGATGTTAAGTCAGAATTTTGTTTCTTCATTTTTGGTTTGATTTACTTTTTCTTTCAATGCTTTCATTTACTTGATTTTGATTTTACCCTCCTTTCAGGAAATTTTGTTTAGTATTCATTTGAAATTTTGAGCTTGCTTTAGAAATTTTGAACTTTAGGCTATAGGTTTGTTTTTTATTAAGGGTTTTTTAAAGTTATTTTATCAAATGGTGGACTCATAAGGCATATTCTAAGCATACCTACACTCAAGAAACTTTTAAAATCTTATACAAAATATCATAAAGCTGAAAAGGAGCGAAAAAAAAGAACTCAGGATATTCTTGTAGCGCTAGAGCGGAAAATTACAAAGGGCGCGCTACAAGAATATCGCAACCCTCTTATTTTCCGATTTTCAAGCAAATTTTTGTTATGATTGCAAATGTTGAACGACTAATCGCATATGGTGAGCTGTTTGATACGTGTAAGCTGCAGTTTTAACACGATTCTAGGTGGTTTTAAGTCATGAATCAAAGCATAGCCATCATTGCTCATAATGCGGTGTGGTTTGACAGTTAGCAGCAAATATCGGTCTTATCTGTCATGATTTTCCTTTCTACATGCACTAACAGAGAAAAAAAGGTTCATGGGTTAAATTTAACAGCTAGAAAGATGGATTGTGTCGCTGCATAGCAGAAGCAGGGTTATCAAGGCTGGCGTAAATTAGGGCTTTCCAATTCTGTTATTTGCAATCAAAGTGATCGTAGAAGGTCATCTATACACTAAGGGTGAAGCATTTGACACCTCAAGAGGTGATTTTAAACCTTTGCAGTCGATCAGTTGGCAGGTATTTTACATTAAACTCCTATAATTGAAAATTTGGGGATTTTCTCGGTGGGGTCGTTCTGGAGAAATTGATTAATGGAAAAGTTAAAATATGCTCCTAAATGAAGTCTTAACCCAAGAAATAGCTACTTGAGCTATTCTAAAGATTTTTCTTAAACAGGGCACTAAAAATATCCCTAGGTTTAAACCATTCATTTTTTGGAACTTCGAGACAGTCTGGGCGAAAGTTGTTCATGTTTTGACCCTCAAATACACACCAAAAGCTCTGATATTGATACACGTTGGGTTTAATGAGTTGACTGATTAAGATTGCTGGCAGACCTAATGTCAATTTTGACACATAGGCTACAGGTAGCAGCATTGGAATGTATTGCAAACTGTTTTGCTTTGTTTTTTCCTCACACAGGTGGTCTTTAAATAAGCATGAGAAGCCAGTGATTGTTGTCATATTTGCAAAGTAAATAGGTTTGAAGAATGAGGTTGGCATTGATACACATAGTTCGATGAGAGTCTCTTGTCTAAATGAATGATATATATGATACCTAAGAGTTGCTGGAAACCTGGGTTGCTTGGTGCAGAGTTTAATTGTGTAGAAACAGATAAAGGCAACAAGGTTTTGAATAGTACAGGAAAACCTAGTATCAGTTTGATGAGCAGAAAGAGATAGATTTGAGATGAACAGTCTGCAATCAAGTTTAAAGTGACAACAGAGTTCATTCATGAAATACCTTAATTGTGCAGAGATGTTCATGAATCATGCTGACAGGTTGTAGAGACTGATACACAGTTTGCTCTATAGATTGAAGATGGACTTTTGTTTTAAAAACAGTTTGAATGGTAATTAGGTTTCAAATCTTTTGCAGTTAGCCTATACACAGACCTAGCTTGTATTGTCAAGACAAAGGAGCATTGAAGCCCTCCGTGATGTGAACTTATCCTCCTGTTGGGAATTTTTACTTTACCTTTTAAGAATAAACAGGTCTGTCCAGGAATGTGCAAAAAATTGTGAAGAAGTTTGAAGAAGCAGGAAACCAATTTATAAAGTATCTTCTGAACCCTAAAGCCAGAAAGCTTCTAGTTTCTGAAGGAAAAAAGATGGGCAAGAGTGGAAAAAGTGGAAAAGTCAATAGGGCTGAGCCCACTGACTTAACCTGGATTGAGCAGCTCCTTGACTGTGCTGATTTGTTCCAGCAGGAAGGTTGGCTAAATTTCTTCAGGAAGATAGATGGGTACAATGCACAAGTGTCCTGTAAATTTGCTCAAAGTCTTAAAGATGATATGATTATCTTTGATTCTCTTAAATTAAAGTTGACTGTAGAACTAATTACAGAGGCCACTGAGATTAGTAATGAGGGTGAACCTTGGTTCAAGAAATTACCTTTTGACTTTGAACCACAGAGATACCTGTTACCTGATGTGACTCCTGATTGGAATAACAGTATCCCTATTCAGAATTTCAGAAAGGAGTGGGTTGATCCAATCAGGATACTTCAGAGCTATGTGACTTGCGAGGGTAGGTATGCATATGTATTTAAATATCACTTTAGATTCCTTCAGCACATGGTGGGAGTCTCAAAGATGGACCTGCCATTCTTCTTTTTGAAGAGCCTGTAGAAAATGTCCAGCAGGATAAAACAGCATGAAGATCACACATCCCAGTCTATTTTTCATCATGGATTGATCAAGTTAATCATCAGTACTGTGTTGTAGCATGAGGGTAAGACTTGGTACTTTTTTCTGTTTTGGTTAGGTTTCCATGTCAAACAGGAAGAGCAGCAGCCTAAGAGGCAAATAGACAAAGGGAAGGTGATGATGAAGAAATTAGGTCAGAAAGCTAAGCCTGCAGACAAAGAGGAGTTCAAAGTTGAAGAGGTAGCAGGGCAGGTGAAGCTGGACAGCAAATTCAAAAGGTCTTCAGTTGGCACCACATGCAGGTATTCATTGTTTGCAAAAGAGGAATTGCAGCCTAGTCTGCAATTGACACCAGCAGCAGATTCTGAAGAAACTAAAACTATTGTTGAAGAAAAAGCTGCTATACCTGAAGATGAAGTTCAAACCAAACCAAGAAGTCCACTCACCATCCTCTCAGATGATGAGGGATATCTACTAGAAGAAGAGCAGCCACAGCCCATTGATGAACCAGAAGGCGGGCATGGAACTTGTGGAGAATTCCTCACCTCAGACATCAAAGCAGTTAAACCTCATAAGAAGAAAAAGAAGGCTGTAAATTCATATTGGAGGCCTAAAACTAGGCCAACCAATAAATTAAGATGGAATATGAAGAGGATACTTAATCCTAAATTGGATTCCAAACAAGAGACTGTTTTAATTGATACTACTTCAAATGAAGAGACAGAAGTTGGTAAAATGGATAGCAAAAACAAAGGAAAATCAGTTGTTAAACCTTATTTTCCTCAACCTCCAGAGTTAAAAGGATTGTCACAGTCTGCAAGAGAGACAAGTCAGCCTGCATCTAAATTATCTGCAATAATTTTTGAGATAAAAGATAAACTCTTAAAACAGCAGCAAGAAGAAAAGGCAAAAAGATGTCCTGTTGAAAATCAGGAGTGGGAGGAAGAATATGAAGCTATACTCAAACAAGCAGGAATTTTAAAAGATCCTAGTATTCCTACTGACTTCTCAGACTTTCTAATGTAGGATGCAAATATACTTGAGATCCCTAGTTTTGATGAAGAAAATTTGCAGGAAAGTGTTCAAAAATACAAGCAACAGATGAAACATTTAAAAGAGACTAATGATGGGTTATTTAAAGTCAATAGAGGGCTTATAGAGGAGTTGAAGGATGTCCATCATCATTTCCTAGAGCTATCAGAAGTGTCTAAAGAGGTCCTCAAGAGGAAAAGGACTTCTGACAGACACTGCAAAAAGCTAGAGAAGACAGTTGAAAGTTTACAGCAGGAGAATGAAGACCTTAAGAGAAAGATAGCTAATATGGAAAAGAAACATAAAAGAGAAAAGAGAAAAGCTCAAAGCCTAGATGGTATAGCACTACTTGTTGGAGCAGCAAAGGAGCTTTGAATCAGCTATGCTTTAGTTAGTGTTTCTGTTTGATAAACATTTTTGTTAATGATTTGCTATTTTTAGCAATTTTGTAATTTTGTAAAAATGTACTTTTTACTTTACCTTAGTAAGTCGACGGAGACAGTTAGGATTAGTGACCTAACTGATTTTGTAGAAGATTACTATTTAGAGGAGTTAGAAAGACATTTTGAGGGTTCGATTTTTGAGAGCTTTCAGGAGGTCTTCAAACTCATTTGGTTTTCAGACTTGTTCATGAGCAAGGTACAAAACTCTTGTATGTAGTGGTTGATGAAACTATGAGATATTTATAACGTTTACCCTTCAGATTTGTGTATTGGCTTCATTTTCATCTTTTCTAGTTGCTTAAATTGATAGATTCATTGACTGGTTTATGTTATATTTTGGTAATGCCTGTCATTTATGTTTGAACCTCAATACTGTTTTTGTTTGATTTTGTTATATATATCATGCATCTTCATCTCTTATTGCTTATGATTCAATAGTTGCTTTACTTATGAATGTATTCCCTGACTGTTCTCAAAGTTCACAACCAAAAAACACATTGCAGAAACCCTAAACCATAATTTTGTTGAGTTTTATATTTGAGTGTGTGTTGGCTTGTTTCTCTGGCCTTAGAAACAATTTCTGGCACAAACAGAGACAATCCACGACATATGCCCATATAGGAATGTTCATGAGGTAGCATTCATGTTAACATTAGTTCACTTTTCAATATGTCTTTAATGTTTTCGATATGTTACACAATCTTTTCAACGAAACCTTGGATTAAACTACTCTAGGATTTTCCCCTTGCTTTGATATGAGGCCAAGTTGTTTATTGGCGAAGAAAGCGATCTTGTAAGAGACCCAAGCTATTGATTGGAGGACAAAGCCATCTTGTATCGTTTTTAATGGAAACTTAGGATAAATTTTCAAAATTTGTTTGTTTTGTGTGAAGGCTAATTAAATTGGTGTTCAACTGATTCATAGAGCCCCTACCAACCTGAAAGGAAAGGACAAATAAGGTTATTTGATTGGTCCTTATGAATATATTTGAGGAAGTGCATGCATATTATTGACAACAACATCTAAAAAGAAAAATATGCGTATAGAAAGAGATTTAAGGATTTAAAGATCACATTAACAACATTTAAATAGAGGAAAATATTAGTTAGACATATATTTTATATTCATGGTCAATGTCTAGTTTGCAATGTATAAAAACTTAAACACATGAATGATAGAAAAGTAGTTATAGAATTAACAATCGGTGAGATAATAATATAACCAACACTTTGGTAGGGAAAAGTTTGTATAACTCATTGGGAATTAAAAGGATACAACTCGAGAAACTAAGACAAATAAATACCATGGCACATAGAAGAACAATTGTTTGCAAATTTGGTGAAACTACCATTTGATACTTTCAAGCGATATATTCAATTAAGGATATTAAGAAGCAAGTGGATTAAGTCATTTCTACATGTTTTGGACTCAATAATGAATCTTTCCTAAAGAAACTTAGAGAGATTCAATAATTATCTAAGGATAGGGTAGATTAGGCAATATTTATTAGAATAATTTTGAATAAAATCTAATATAAAGGGTATCATAATTGGTACAAGTGTTCATATCGTGTCCCAATTTGTAGTTGGTGTTCCACTTGACCCATCTATTACCATTGTGGAAATTTCACATACTACTCCATTAGCATCAACGTGAACATTGGATCCTTCCACTTGAACATCAACTCTAATGTAAGATTTAGTGAAAACCTATAAGTATTCAAGAACATACATATTAAAGAGTTTATAAATAATCTAACACCATTCAAAAGAATACTTGTCTATAGATTCTACCTATTAGATATTTATGTAAAATAAATCAAGGGTTTTATGCTCCTCTTCTTTGGGAAAAAGAAGGAATTAAGTTCAGAAAAGATGTTGTACGTAGCAAGCTTGATAGACTACCTTGATTGAGAAAACCTTTAGTTTGAACTTATTCTAGACATGTTCCTCGTTAAGTGTTATATTGACAAACATACTTCTAATTCAGTTTTAGTTAACAATTGGAAACACACCAATGTTAGTCAATTTTGTATGTGCAAAAACAACAACAAAAATATATGCAATGTCATCTAGTTGACTAACTTTACCCAAGGATTTAACAATCATGGTTAGCTATTTAGTTATCTAATTACTTTATTGATTCTATATATATATATACTATAGATATCGGGAAATGTCATGGTGTACCATTAAATATTTTAGGATTATTAAGCCTTTATGAACTGTTGATCCTTTTCTTGTCACGTCGATTACTATTTCTCTCTCATTGATGTTCTCATATACCTGATGTATATCTATCGTGCTATTTCCTATGAGTCTCTCTTTGTATGTGTGTTAGACTAAGATTGCAACATGCATGTAAAGCTCAATAAGCATTGTATTTCTACCTAAAATAAAATAGATGGAATCCATGCTTTTGTTCATTTCAATATATTACCCATGAGTTCACATGGTATACTCATCATGATCGATTGGCTAGATCCACATTGTTCTCAAGTTTACTATTACAATAAGAATTGTGATTATGTTGACATTGAATGAAATGTACAAGGGGCTCAAATCATTCCAAGGCCAATATCCATAAGATCAATTTCAATGTTGGAAGTCTTGAAGTGATTTGGAAATCAAACTCAATTGTTTAGAGCACACTTTATTGATAAAGGATAAAGGCTCATATCTTGAATACTTCTTAAACTTGGAAAAATTGTGATGTGTTTTTGGATGAGTGGTTAAGACTCCCTCCCAAGAGGAAAGTGGATTTCTCGATAAACCTTTTCTTTATAGGTAAGGTCACATCCAAAGCTCCATGCCCAGTAAACACATTCAAGTTGTTAGAGATCAAGTGCAATTACAAGAATCACTTGATACAAAATATATTTGGTCTAATGTTTCCCCATGGGGAGCACTAGCTTCTGGTTGTGAAGAAGAATGATGGAAACACTTAAGTTGTTTATCAATTATAAAGATTTGAATAAGGCTATAATAAAAAAATAGAAAAATATATATATGTCATTTTCCAAGGATTAATGAGTTGTTTGATCAAATTAAAATAGGGGAGTTGAAGTCTTCTCCAAGATTGACATGAGATGTGGTGTAACACCCCATTTTTTACCCCAAAATGTAAATATGATGTAATTATGTAAAGGCTAGAAGTCATATATGAATGGTCTAATATAATTGAATACATTTTAAATATGTACATTTTCTTTGTAATATAAAAATATCTAACAACTGCGAGTGAAGCACGACGAAGAAGATATGGGGGGATATGATTCCATAAGTGGGGGAAGTGAGAGGGGTTAAAGGGTGATGACCCTAGTGGAATTTAAATATGCCTTAGTCTTCATTAATGTTTTCAATCCAAATTCCCTTAACCATGGTTATAAGGATAACTTAATTAATTAAGGGTTAATTACCATAATTGAGTATTAAGAGGGGAAAAGTGGCCTCTTTTGGTAAATCCATGTGTCAAAAAAAACAATGCATATATAAAGTTAGAAACACATTCTTTAGTAATTCATTCTAGCGTCTAGATTGGAAGAGAATCCATGCCATGGTAGTTCTGGTCGGTAAACCAAAGGAATATTAGTTTTCCATAAGCTAACAATCAAGCCCACCCTGGTAAACAACAACCTAGCTACCTTAATAAATTGGTGCCCAAAGTTAGGGAACCTGACTTACGTTGTGAAATCCCTTGAGACTTGTCATAAACACTTACTAGTTGGGTTATAATAGATAAACAGAAGATGAAGGGGACAACATGAAGGACTATGATGCAAGTTGATAGGGAATGAGTGAGGGGTTTGGGTAAGCTGTGGATAGGGTTACCTACACCACTTGGGTAGAGCATAGGTGTCCTTGGGTGAGGGGTGCTCTATCAGGAGTGTGTCTATAAATTGGAGAGGAAGAAGTTGAAATTCACCCCTTGTGGACTGATAGCCACATCTTGGGGGTGGAATCTGTTAAAGAAAGAGATAGCTTGATAAGTGCATATGGTTGAGAGGAACATCCTTCACTTGCAGTTGTCTGGAGCATATTTATAAATATAAGTGCCCAAATTGTGTATGTTTGTCATGTTTTATAATTTTATGGTATATATGTATGCTTAAATTTGGTACAACTGTATCCGATTGGACGGTTAAGGGTCGAATCCGACTTCCATGATGAATAATAAGTAGGAATAAAATGATAAATGATGGATACAATATTAAAATGAAGATCTCCTTTATAAGGCTTGAGCAAGCATGGTGAAGGGTTACTCCCTTTCACCAGTAAACTAATAATCTATTTATTTATAATTAATAATAATATTTAAATATTCACAACATTGCCTTCCCCTTGGGAAAGCTTTGTCCTGAAAGCTTGAGTATTTTCCTAATGTCGTCCCTTGTTCTGATTCTATGTCGGTATTAGAATCAGACGATATTTTGTGTGTAGATACTTGCACTTCTTTTACATTGATGATTATGCACTATATCGGTTGATTGTTCCTACATTTATGGCATGGGTTCCAATCTTCGCCGCATCGACGACATATGTTTTTCTTCTTTTTTCTATTATCAGAGTAATTGTTAGATATTTTTAACCTATTTTCAATTTCATAGGCATATGATTGAGGTTTGTGGCATTGATGATCGGGTGACCAATTATCTTCACAGTACCTACATTGTGTCTCTTTTTCTTGTTGATAATGGTTATCACCTCTTGTTTTTATTCCTTCAAATTTGTGTTCTGATGCTTTTGCTTTATGTCTTGCTAATTCTACTTTAGGTATGTCATGCATCTTTAATTATTTTTGGAGGTATGGTTTAATACCTCCTAAATAGGTTTCGAGTCTTTGTTTGTCAAAAAAAACAAATACTCGTGTCGATAAGGATTCCCACTAATGTGTGAATTCCTCAACGCTTCCGACCTGTTGTAATCTGGTAAGTTTACTAAAAAATTCATCTTCTTTGATTCCTTGAAACCTATTAAAAAAATCATTTTTGAACAAGTTCTAGGTGTAGGCAAAATTGTCTCTCTTCCACCATAAGTACCAATTATGGGCATACCCTTCCATATGCATTGACACGTATTTTACCTTCTCCTCGTCAGATTGAATATTGTAAATGTCAAAGTATTCTTTCGCTTTGTTTAACCAAGCAACGCATTAGTGTTAACTTCCATGTATTTCGACAACTCTATTTTTCCTTAGGTGGGTACACTATGTAAAGATGATATTGATTTCCTTTTTCTTTACGTTTTGATGGTGGCTTGGATCTATTAGACGATGCAACTGACATATTTGAACTGCTTCATTGTTGTCGGTGATTTTTAGCCTTTTCCTTCTCTATTATCTTACCAATAGCGTCTATTTTTTTGTTCAATCATGCCTCCATATCTAGCAGTACTTTTGTTTCTATATCTTGCTTCAGCGTCGCATTGTTAATCTTTATTTCTTTTTGCAAATTTTCTTGATTCTTGGCAAGTGCTTTCTATGTGGAAACATGAAACATGAAATGTATTATGGTTCTATGTCATGGTGCTCAAATTCTGTGTTATGGTGTTCATTTTTTCATCCAACTATTTGTGTTTCTCGTTCATGATGTCCAATTTTTCATCTATCCTTCTTTCTAGTACCATAACAATTTCTTCTTTGATCTCTTTCTTCAGCACTGTATTATTAATTTTTATCTCTTCCTTCAAGCTTTTTTGGTTACCGATGAGGAACTTGATGTCCTTCTCCAATTTCTCGATTTGGTCTTTTAATTCGGCCATGGTCTTGGTCCTTGTATGTGGAGGTGTGTACTTGAACGCTATTTTAGCTTATGAGGGGTGGAAAAATGTCTTATACAAAATTTTCCAAATTTTATTGAATAATAATAAATATTAATTAATTAATTAATATTATTATTGTTTTTGTAAACTATATAATATTTTGGTATATAGTTTTTTTTTTAAGTTTAAAAATAAATATTACAATAATATTAATATTATATATCATATTTAATTCTTATTAAAAATTGCTTTTTTTGTAGGCTTATAGGTATGAAGGAAGGTGGGAAGGTGGAGCACAAGGGTGAAGGGAGCCCAGTGCTGGAGAGAAGCGCGGAGAATAGATGCTGAGGCGGAATAGGAAGAAGATGGGAGGAAGGTGGAGGATGCAGCAGGTGGGTGGAGGACACAGCAGGGAGCAGAAGAATGAGTCGAGATTAGGGGAAGCGTGCAGCAGAGGAGGGTGAGGCATGAGGAAATATTCCAGAGAGCGTGCAGGAATATTGTCGATGCTGCGAAGGGTGCACAACAAGAGAGCGTGGGAGTGTGATTGTGGATGGTGAGGGAGCAGGAATGGAGGTGGGTGGGTAGTAGCAGTGAAGTGCAACGAAGAGATGAGCATGAAGTGGGAAGAGAAATGTGTGAGGAGAGAACAGAGAACGAGTGAGGGAGATGAGGAAAAGGTGAGAGAGAAAAGATTAAGAAGGTCGAGTGTGTGAAAATGAGTGAGTGGAGAGGATAAGGAGAAATGGGGTGAAAATGGAGTGGATGATCCAAATCCGACCTCCGTGCTGAAGGAGCGAATCTCCTCTGATACCAAATGGTACAACCATATATGGCTGGATGTTAAGAGTCAAATCTGAGTTCCACGATGAATAATTAGGAATAAAATTATAGATGATACATACGATATTACAATGAATCTCGCCTTTATAATGCTTGAGCAAGCATAGTGAAGGGTTACACCCTCTCACCAGTAAACTAATAATCTATTTATTTATAAATAATAATATTATTTAAGTTGTTCATGATTTTACGTAGTAAATGTTGAAGATAAGAGGAAGACTGTGTTAGCTGAATTTTGTTCACAACAAAATTACAGTTATTGAATTATTTATATGCATGAATTACTAGGGCATGGTTTGAATGCATTTTTGGTGGGAATAATCTAGTAAAAATGGATGGGTATTTTAAACAATGAATAGTTGTAAATATAAGTTTGTTTCCATTGTAAAATTTATGAAATGGATGTGAATGTAAGTGAAATTAGAATATGTATAAAAAAACATAATGCACTAGATTGAGTGTCTTGTGATATCAACAGTGTAAAAAGGCTATTGGGTATGTGACAATGTGGTATCAAATCCCAAGGTCGTAACACTGGGACTACATGGGCCAGAAATTGCATGAACAATGTGAAGTTGTAGGTTGCACATGAATTATTTGGTGAAATGACTTAGTTACAAAATTGAGATAACAATGTTGAAAGCTCCAACTATTTGATTCAGGCCAAGGTTACAACACTGGAGCCAATTAAGAGCCAGAAAAATTAAATGTTCAGAGTGAATCTGTAGATTGTAAACACAAATGTTTGACAAAAATCCTATGAATAAATTTTGGGGAAAAACACAACTCACAAATTATATGTTGCTAAAAATGATTAGGTTATTGTCTCGAATACAACGTAGTAGCTTGCAAAGGATAAATTTGAATTTTCTGTGAAAAAATCATGGTTGAACTTTGAACTCTGTCAAAATGATCATTTTGTTAATTGAAAAAGTTGGAAAGTAGTGGAATTATGAACAACAACGTCAATGTATGGGAAAAATACAAGTGGGATAATGGACACCATGTGTAATTTCGTAGTATTCATATGTGAAGAAGAAAGTGACAAGTGTAATTATATTTTATGGTGGCCATCTGTCGAGAAGCAAACACTATGTGTAAAATCCATATAAGTAGAGAGAGAGAGAGAGAGAGAGAGAGAGAGAGAGATCATTCCAGCAAGAGATCCCATGAAAGATTCAGACATCACCTCATGCAACAAGAAGGTCATATTCATATTAAGAATCAAGGATAATCCCATAAATGTGTTCATCTAGACATCACAAAATAAGACATGGGGAGAAATAATTGTAGTGGGAGCTTACAAATATTAAGCCACCCACTTTTGATGGTGACCATAGGAAAGGAGAAGATTGTGGAGATTGGTTATTGGGGATGAGAAATTACCTTTGATTACATAACTACTCCTCAAATATGGAAGCTAGAATATGCATATATAATTTTCATGGAAGGTATTCCATTTGGTGGGCTCATCTAGTCCAAGTAAAACATATCAAGAAAAATAACATCATATGGAAGCAGTTCAAGAGGTATTTCCAACATAAGTATATCTAAACATTACTATGAGAAGAAGATGGAGGAGTTCTTTGAACTCAATCTTGTAAATATGTCTATAGAGGAGTATGAATGGAAGATTTTGCAATTGCTTATATATGTTGGATTCCTTAAGCATCATAACGTAAATGTATGTCATGTACCCATCCAAATAATAGTACTTTCAAACAATGTTTCACCGACCTATTAGTTCCCTAGGTTGAGGTGCATTAGAGTAAATTTCAACTCAAAATGGGCCTCCTAAGGAAAATTAATAAAATAATAGTTAAAATAATAAAATAATATTTATTAATTTTGGAGGAAGAAAACAAAAAACTACTTTTCTGTTCGTATTTTCAACATATCTCCCTGTGTTTTTACTCAAATTTCGATCGGGAAATCTAGTTGGATGCATAATTAAATTCTGCATCCAATGAGTACTCACTCGACATACTTTTGACAGTCCCCGCTACCCCAAAAACAAGAAATATTTGAAAAAATGTGATGATGATGTCATCATCACATTTTTCAGGTATTTCTTTTTTTTGGGGTAGTGGGGACCATCAAAAGTATGCCGAGTGGGTACTCGTTGGATGCAAAATTTAATTCTGCATCCAACGAGCTCTCCCGATCGAAATTTGAGTATAAACACAAGGAGATATGTCCAAAATGCGAACAAAAAAGTAGTTTTTTTATGATACCTATCCCCAGATTTATATTAAAAAATTGTTTAAGAGGTGCTCCCTTTTTGAGTTTTAAAGAATTTTGATTGGCTAATACATGATGACATGGAATTTTTATTATTTTTGGAAGGCCCATTTTAAATTGAAATTTCCTCTAATGGAGGCATAAATTTTGTAATAATGGAGTTACGGGACCCAAAAGTACCTTAGTTTACGATATTCACATTAAATTGGGTCACACAAATAATAAATGTTAATAAAATAAGGTGGCATTGTTTTATGGATACAATTGGAGGCTTAAGTAGCCCTTGGATGGTTAGATTCCCCCACACACTTGGCTTGACTTTCATTCAAATTTGAGTCTATGGGGGATGTAACATTCTTAGAAGGTGATTTGTTGTCACATAGCATATAATGAGCCAAGTAATTAGAATTAGTATAGGAAATTATCTCCCATGGAAGAGGAAGAGACTAATAAGACAGCATGTGACACTTGGAAGGAGATTACATGTACTCTATGACAAAAAATGATCAAATATTCCATAACAAATATGAAAAATTCAGACCTGATTGCAGACCTATGAAAAATATGAAATGAAAGGGATAAAAATAGCCACCAATAGGGTGCATTGTGTAGTTAGAGGCATCCATTTGAATTAGGGAAATAATTGGAGCATGAAGGAGAAGACACGTGTCATAGGAGTTATTAAACCACTAAGATGAGTTGGAGGAATCCTATGGACAAAAATTAGACCTTAGGAGGTTTCATGAAGTTAATAAAATTATGTATTTAGGAATGAGAATGAATTTTTATCATTTTTTAATTTTCCTTTTCCATTTTGGAGAGTTTTGCTTGTCCATTACACGGTGAGTGTTCACTCTCCCTACTTGTGAACCAATTTCATGGAGTTGGATTCCTTTCCAAGCTGGTTGATGGAGAGGCCATTCAAAAATATAATTGGATATTAATTAAGGTATTTTAGTTTTATATTGAAGTTCCATATAGTTCTAGATTATATCTATCACCCTCTTCTCTCATTCCTACTTCACCATTCCCCATACTTTCATGTGATAGCACACTTATTGGAGTGGTGCTTATGTTTGGATGATTCTATTTGATGCCCAAGATTGGATATGTGATGTATGTATCTGTAATATCGTTTACATGTACTTTTTAACTCAAAATATGAGTAATCCATATGTGAAAAGCTTGCATTTCCATGTTATTAAGCCACTAGTTTTCATGTATTTGGCTTCCATTTTGAAGGAGCTGTATATCAGATCTATATGAAGGAAATTCTATGATTTTTTATGATGTTTGGGAATAAAATTTTATTCTGTATATTTTATATATTTATCATTCCATTTTATTAACTATTCAATATACTTTTTATGAGTCAAACTCAAGCTAGTAATGTCATTTTTCCTTAAGCAGTTTCCCTGAAAGTTGTCATGTGAATGTTGCACATTATAATCCATTTGAAAAGCTATTAACTGTGATTAATTACATACCTTGATGCATAATATTCATCCCCATACTCTTTTATGAAATTTTGGAGGGTCGTACTTGATTTGGGAAGTTAATTTGGCGTCCACCCCTAGGGGGAATTTGACCTCATTTTCCTAGAAAATTTGCACTTTCTCTCATTAGCCCAAAACCAGGTTGCAGAGGCTTAAAGTCAGACCAAAAGTGCTCATAGGTAATAATCGGATGTAATAAGACTTAACATACTATTTCATTTCAAATTAGGGACCATTTGGTGTCAGTTGGAACCCCTTAGAGTCATGACTAGTTAAGCTTGAATTTGCCCAAAATTTTACTTTTCTTCAAAAATTTCAAGTAGGGTTAGTATAGTGGTATTAGAGCATGGTATTGGAACCTATGGAAGTTTTATATTCATATTTATTGATGATTATATTCCTCCATTAGAAACTAAAATTGAAGATATTATTAGTAGAGTGAAGAAGTCAATTCTACTTTAGTGGTGATTAAGGATAAACTAGGAGTAGAAGATATGGATGATAAAGAAGAAGAATTTAAGACACTCATGAATCCATATTTTAATGATATGAACAATAATATTATGTAAGGTTTCGAATTGTTGGCTATCCAACTTGGGAGTAAGTTGGAAGCAAGAAGTAGTAGTAGTTCACATCATGCAGAGAAGAATACTTATGGGGAATCTATTTTCTTGAAGACTGGACCTCAAAATAGACCCCATGACTTCAAGAATCATACCAAACCTACCACCCCTAATTTCTTATATTCTAAAGATAACCTTGACACTCCTTATATAATGAAGGAAGTAGTAGATGATTGGTAGCAACTAAGTGAAGAAGGTAGGAAAACCCTACCCTTTGACCATTTATTCAAGGTATCTATAAAACACAAGTATGGAGGAAATGGGGATAGGAAACCTTTTCTAAATAAGGAATTTAAGTATAACATAGGCAAGGTAACTATTCCTTCCTTTGATGATTCTTCCCAAATGTATGTTGGTGCTTGGATACAAAAAATATATGTGTATTTCCAATTGAATCCTATGGTTGAAGAGGATGCATTGAAAATGGTCATTCTACATATTAAGGGAGATTAAAATGATTGGTGGTTCCATGGTATTAATACCTTGGTACATGATTATATTTCATCCTATGAATAGTTTTCCAAAGCATTAGTGGATATTTTTGATAGGAAAGACCTTGCATTTCCTTTCAAATAATTGGCACAATTGAAAGAAATCGAGATCCTTGAAGCCTATATGTTGGAATTTCAAAATATCTCAGAGATAGTTTCTGATATCTCTATGGATTAGTTGGTTTTAATGTACATTGAGGGGTTGGTAGAACCTTTGAAATGGCTAGTGAAACCTCACAATCCAACTAAATTGAAGGATGCCATATTTTTGACAAGATATCTACAACATGTGCTATGAAGGACTCAGTATCCCCTTAAGGCTAATTTTTCTTCCAAATTCAAATAACGGATGAAACCATGGAAAAATTACTCTTTTTCTAAGGATAATAAGAAGGGACCAAACAAATAATAACTCAAGAGGAGGAAATTGTGCTTCACATGCCAGTAACCTTGGGTTCCTAGACATAGGTGTGTTAAGGAGAAGGCACACTACCTTGAATTCTTCTATAAATATGAGGAGGAGGAGTTGGAGGAATAAGTACAACTTGAAGCCCAAGAATAGGGATATGAGAAATTATAATAAGAGCATCCTTCTGCTAATAACAGAGAAATTGCATTACTTTCAGGTGTTCCTCAATTTCACACCCTTAGATTCAGGGGTGACATACAAGGACAAAGGGTTACAGTGCTAGTTGATGGAGGAGCCACTCATAACTTCATAGATACAACCTTGGTGGAAAGGAGAAATATACCTAGTAAAACTTTTAAAGGCTTGATGGTCATCATCCTAGGTAACAATTCTATGGACTATGCCAAGTGGATTCCAACGCTTCAAGTTACTATAGGAAATTGCATTGTTAATGATAATTTATATGTAGTGGATGTGATTGATACAAATTTGGTTTAGGGATTCCAATGGTTATATTCTACAGGGGAGCATACAAAGAAATATCAAGTCCCTAACATAAGGTTCAAAAAATCGGAAGGGAGACCCATCTTGTTGAGACACACTTACCCTCATCAAGTGGTGTCCTCTCATATTATGAGGTATATCTTGAGGCATGGGGACATTGAATGGGATGTTGAATGTTTGATAAAATCTCCCAAGCCTCACTTGAAGGTTTCCAAACATCCAAAGGAGATAAAACAATTTTTGAGTAAGTATGAGAAGGTATTTGGAGACCTTCCTCTAGGAAGGCCAACTGACAGAGGGTTGGAGCATACCTTTGAATTAGATATAGGTACTCAACCTATCAAAATGCATCCCTATAGATGCTCCAAAAGGATTTGAGATTATATTGAGGATTCCATTAAAGAAGTATTGGAATTAGGCCTCATAAGACCTAGCATAGGCCCCTATGCTTATTCAGTTGTCATGGTGAAGAAAAATGATGGAACCTTAAGAATATGCATTGAATTTAGAGCTTTGAAGAAGAACAAAGTGAAGAATAGATGTCCCATTCCAAGGATTGATGAACTCATGGATGAGCTCCATGGAGCTAAGTTCTTCTCGAAGATTAACCTTACATCTGGTTATCATCAAATTCGAATGAGGGAGGAAGACATACCAAAGACTGCTTTCAGATGTCACTATGGTCACTTTGAGTTCCTTACCTTTCCTTTTGGCTTGACAAATTATCCTGCCACATTTCAGTCATACATGAACAATATCTTCCACAAGCAAATTCATAAGTTTGTACTAGTTTTTTGTGATGATATTATTAATTGCATTAAGACATGGAAGGAACACTTGCATAATCTAGAATTTGCCTTGAAAATTATGCATAATAAATATTTGTTTTCTAAGCAATCAAAATTTGAGTTTGGTTTGATAGAACTTTTGTATCTTGGACACATCATTGATCAATATGGTGTGAAGGTGGACATGAAGAAAATAAAATCCATTATTGAATGGCCACGTCCCAAAAATCTCACTGAATTGAAGGGAGGGGATTCATTAGGCTTTGTAACTATCATAGGAAATTTATGAGAAAGTTCTCCCAATTCACTTCATCTCTCATTGATTTTACAAATAAAGATGATTTCCAATGGCATGAAGAGGCTGAAAAGGATTTCCAAAAAATGAAAGAGGTAATGAGTAATTGTCCTATTCTTGCATTACTTGATTTTTCTAAGCCATTTGTCTTGGAGTGATGCATTAGGGGAGGGAATTGGAAAACACCCAATAGATTTATATAGTAGGAAGCTACAGCCACATAAGAATATTTACTCTATTTCTGATAGAATTTTTAGCCATTATGCATGCTTTGATCAAGTTCAAACAATACTTGGTGGGAAACAAGTTTGTGGTCAAGACTGGCCATAATAGCTTAAGATACTTCCTCGCTCAAATGGATCTAAATGAAATGCAGAAAAAGTGGGTGAGGAAGATTCAAGCATTTAATTTTGATATTGAATATGTAAAGGGCAAGAATAATATGGTAGCAGATGCCTTATCTAGAAGACCCTTTATTTCTCTAATGGATGTTGCAGAAGATTAGAAAGCTATATTACAAGTATAATATGTTGATGATAAGTTTTCTTGTGAAATTTTTGATGGGACTAACAATGATGATAGGCATAAGGTGTTGAAGGGAATTTTCTACTACAAAGGTAGAATCTATTTGGTCCTTGGTTTGAGCTTTAAGTAAAAATATTTGAAGAGTACTCATGATTCTCCTTTAGTAGGGCACCCTAGTTTATTCAAAACATATAGAATTTCGAGAGAAATATTCTCTTGGAAGGGATCGAAGAATGATGTTCTGAAATATGTAAATGAATTCCCAACATGTCAACAAAACAAAGTAGAGCACAATCATCCAGTTGGTCTCTTGCATCCCTTTCCTATACCAAAATAAAAATGGGAGAGCATTCCCATGGATTTCATCACTAGTTTACCCAAAGTGCTTGGTAAGGATTGCATATTTGTAGTGGTGGATAGACTCACTAAATTTTCTCATTTCTTTTTTATTACTACATCCTTCGCTACTGCACAAGTGGTTGAGCTATTCTTTATGGAATTTTTCATATTGCTTGGTCTTCCCAAGAGCATTGTTAGTGATAGAGATAACATGTTTTTTAGTGCATTTTGGTAAGAACTCTTATAATAATAATAATACAGATGTACATCTCATACATTCCAAAAACTCATATAAATCAAGCTATATTTAAGATCTACAGCTCAGACTTTCAAGAAATACATATATACCAAACCCCATTGAATATCTACATTGCATGGTACTTTCTATTTCAGATCTAACACAAAGCATGTCAACAATTTCTAAATAGCCAACCAAACTTAAGAAACTCCTAAATCGCATGAAAACATGCGGCATCAAGTAAGAGCACGTCTCAGAGTTGAACCTCGCTCTGATACCATGTGTAATGACCCTCCATGGGGTCCGACAAGAACAACTAACATGCATGCATATAAATAAATATAGATATGATAAAGAAGTAAATAAAATCTATTTTTTTATTTTTAAAATTCGTTTACAAAGTAGATAAATATATACAACATTATGAATCGTAAACCAATACACATACATCCACTGAATTAACTATTCCATTTTCATGCGCAACATTTAACAAATTCAAATAACTTACATGTTCATATCGCTAGTCATTGTCATTTGAGGATGAGGCTGAAGGTTGTTTTGTCATCACTCTACTGCATTTTTTGTTGCTAGATTTCCAATCATGATGGATCCACCAATTTCCTCTCTATGATACCTTGAAAAGTACTCTCCTTCCCCTGGGACCCTCAAGCTCGAAGGGGCTGACAATACCTTGCTAGAAATGGAAGTAAGATGCCAGGATGCTGCTGGGAGGCTCCCAAACTCACTCACATCGTATTGAACCACACTCTTCCACAGTTGCCTCAAAGCCACCCAAAGGGTTCGGGCTCCAAACTATGGCAGGACCGAAAAAGAAGAAGATGCCATAATAAGATCCTTCTTCATTCCTTTTCTTTACCTTTTATTAACTATTTTGTTAATTCCCATGCATCTCATGCACCACTTTCAGTTAACTCTTTAGTTTACTTTAATTAATTAATTGATTTATTTTGTTTACCAACCCCCTTTTTAGTTGTCTTTAGTTCTCTGATTATTTTCTGATTAGTTAGGATTTCATGTTAGTTCAAGTTCCTTAATTTACTATGTTAACTGATTTCTTAATTTAGCTTTATTTCAGTTTATTTATCCTTATTTATCTTTTATTCGTTTATTTATTTATTATTTTTATTATTTTTATTTTTATTTTTTACTTAAAGTTCATTATGATCAATTTATTATTTCCCTTCATTAAATTATATGTTAATTACCGCTGCATTCTCATCATGACCAAGATTATCAAGGTGTTATGCTTTCTGCATGCACTACTGATAATTCCCACAAGCGAGAAGTTGGTTATGACGACCAAGCCAGTGTTACCTCAATTCGTTAAACCTAGGAAGAGACAGGTGGTTCCTAGGGAATAAGGTTGAATCCCTATTGTGCACCCGTGTTATACCATGAAATGGCACTTCTCCACCTAAGTAATGACCCCTCATAGGTTAGTACACAAAAGGACATATGGATTGAAGTGACCTAACCTTATAGATGGATGTGACCCTTGATACATACTCTATGTTTCAGCATTACTCCATTTTTAATATGAATTTATCTTGTACTTGTGGGTTCTCTTATAGAAACTCGCAGGTCACCATATGTGCAACACGCGATTTATCTCTAAGAAGTTGTAATCGCGACCTTCCTTCATGAAACACACGCGTCACTCGCAAGTTGCACCACATAAACCCATGAGTTTTATTAATATGATTTTAAGAGAAAACACGATTAGGTTGAGGAAGTTGGGCTAGCTTTGGAAACCTCCCCAACTTCCCCTACCATCCCAAGCCTCAAATTATTTCTCTCCAAACAAGTATAAAAGGAGGGGAAGGGTATAGGATTCGAGAGGAAATTTTTGATAGAAAGGTTATGCTGGAGGATTCTCTTGGAGAGAGGAGCAAGGAGGAATCAAGTCTTGGACTGCAGAAGAAGCTTGTCTCAGACATGGTTTTGTAATGTTTCCTTAACTTCATCTATAAAGAGTGTTTTTCTTCAACTATTGTCTTGATGCAATGTTTTTATTGTTAGGAGTTATGATCTATGTTGTTATTTGTTTTCAAATGCAATTAATATATGTTCATGTCTCTTTTATATAAAATTAAAAGATATTGTGAGGAAATAGAAATCTTTGTTGCAGGTGTTGAAGATCAAACAACTTGGAACATTGGAGAGGAAGACTTAAAGCTTGGATCATCCAGTTGGAATAAAGTGCATGTCCTATTATCTCTTATTCTCTATTATATGTTGCTAAACCCTAAGTGTCTGCAATTCACACCTATAGTATGTTGGTGACCCTTTTCCCCAAGTCATAAGGTAGATATTCCCTAGCAACATAACTGATGACTCCGCTGGGGAGTCTAGGTTTGTTTTGGGGTCTCTTCAATTAAGTTTTATTTCCAGTTTTTGTTCTTTCTTTTTATGTTTGTGGATTGCAACTATTGAATTTCAGTTATTTCTTGGTGTATCTTGAGGTTTCTTGGCCTTTTTATTTTTCCTATTGAAAAATTTAGGAACCACTCGCAGGTTGTTTATACTTATAGTCACGATTTTCTTGTGAAATTGTGGGTTTCATTAAGTATTGTCGCGAGTGAATTGCAACTATTCCAAAGCAAAGTGGCATGTTCCTATAGATGGGAATACAAATATCTATGGTTTACTTTCTCTGAGCATTTTTTGATATCCCAACTTCTTTTGGGGTTGTTTCCTGAGTCTCCATTGGTCTGTTGTTTATTTGAAGTATTTGTCAAGTTTCATTTTGTACTCTATCTTTTAGGTAGGTTAGGTTGAATGTGTGTGTAAGACTCCTTTTAGGTCTTCCCTCTTGGAATCCTTGGTTGTACTGTGAGTAGTTTCTTGGTTTTTGATATCTGTTAGTGCTTGTATCTACTCTTGTTTGTCTGGTTACTTTGGTTAGTTATATTAACCTTTACTTCTTCCATTTTCTATATCTACTTCATTTCTTAATCGTGTAGTCCAGTCCAAGTGGTATTTTGTTCAACTTTGTAGAGCTTTCAAAGTTTGTGATTGTGAGATCTGAAACTTTGAGTCTTATTTTTTACATGTGTTCATATTTCTGACTTACTTGGGTGCATTAAGTTGCATTTGACATTTTAATTTTTTTTTAAAGAAAACAAAAACAAAGCATTTAGTTGCATTGGTAGTCTTAGATAGGCACATTGTACATTTGTTTTTTATTTTATTTTATTTTTTAAGTTAAAAAGTCTTTTGTTTTTCCAAATTTCATTAGGTAAAATTCATTTGTTTTGAAAAAGAGAAAAAAGAATTTGAATAGAAATTGTCATTTGAAATTTTTACATCATTTATGCTTTTGCTTTTAGTTGAGTCATAACATCACAAGTTTCATTTCCACTACCCTGAGAAAAAACAACCCTAAAAAGAACACTTATTAATTAAAATTAACTAGTAAGATTTTCTTTCTAGGGACTTCACCAACTAGCTTAGGCTAGGATCTTGGAATTGATAATATACAACTATCCAAGATCGTTTAAAACTCATACATAGTGACTTGTCTCTTAGGAAATCCAAGTTTATGGAAAGATCAACCGAAAATCTCCTTTAACACGATAGTTAAGCACGACGTCATGTGAGGACTTAGTTGCAGCGATTCCCCTCCAATACTTCATTTGAGCATACACCAGGACTATTGTGCATATGTAGGTTCATTCAATACCACCTTGGTCCCCGTTTGGTGTCGTTGTTGCTTGAATTTTTGGCTTTTCTACCCTGCCCATGCACATCACTCAGACCTGCAACTGTTCCGCCGAAATCTTTTTGTATATTTGGTAACCTTAGTATCTTGACTTAGGGATTTTCGCATGTGTCGATGGAAGGATATTTCCATACAACTAGGACGTACTTGGGAGGAAACCCGAACAACAATTTTGGAGGGCGGTTGGTGATTCAAATGCTTGCACCCAGAAAACTTGCCATGGGACCTCAGGTAACTATTCTTCAATCTTCACTAGTTTGTTCTGGTCCCTAATCATCCTAGATGCTCCTTTTCAAGGTATATGTTTTACCTGCCTTAGTTTGTGATACTTAGGAAAATTTTAGTTGTGTGCTCGTTGGATTTCTTGTGATCTAGTCTGACCTCTAGGTGTGTGTGATTAAAAATATTTAACTACGAAGGATCAAGCTCCTCGTAGGTATAGAAGGTTGCAAAAGATTCCTCCTCTTTCAACAGTGGAGCCTCCACCGCCACCTTAAAGGCGGATATTGGACACAAATGGTTCTTTTGAATCAATTGGTGTTAGTGAAAGTCCAGGAGAACCTGAACTACTCAGCACACTCAGACTAATCCTTTGTCAGTAGAAATCGTAGATTAGCAAGATGAAGAGTTTGCAAAGTACTACAACTCACCTCTTACTGACGTAAGAGATCTTGTTTTAGTATAGGTTCGTCCGTTTAGTCCACCTGGAATTGGTGTTCCTTTAAGTTTTTTCATATCTAGTTCAATCAATTTTTAGGGGATATGTCCACCGCCACTTTAGCCCTGGTATCCAGTGGAGTCTCCCCTTAACCAGTGAGTGCACCACAACCAAATGTATCTACCGCACCAGTGGTATCTTTAAACTTTAACTCATCAACCCCGGTGTCTCCAAGTGCTCTAGTGGATAATCCCTCAGCACCTTCAAACACTATCGATCTTTCTATTATGTGTGTCACTTGTATACCTAGTGTACCCTTTACATCTTATCCTTTGTTTCAAAATACTCAAAGTGGTCCTAGTGGTTCCACTTATTTTTTCCAAGTTTTCCATGGTTTGGAGGACACATTCCTCTATCCTCACGTTATGTAGGTCCTACACCTACCTATGTAGGTGTGTCATCTGGAAGCTAGAACCATTTTTCGGGGTTCAACTTTCACACTTTAATTCAAGTTTTGGTTGCACCAATCACAAGTTATACCTTCTCACTTTTCAATGGGGCAATTACAGCTCCCATATCTATGACTCCAGCTTCGGTCGGGATTAGTCGAAAACAGTATAACACACCTCAGGTAAGAAATCCCTTGGCATTTGGATGGAATAATTTTCATAACATTGTTACTTCTTCACAGTCGGTGGTTGGGGGAAACCCCAACCAATATTTTGGGAACATTGGTACAGGAACATCCTCACACCAAACTCCTCAATATAAACCTCTGGATAGACCTAGATTACCTTTTCTGACAACTTTAAACTTGTCGGACCTTTCAAAACTTATAAACGACCCTGTGTGCCACGATATGGCTTGGCTACTATTTCCTATCAAACTTCCTTCTTACATTCCCAAATTTGAAGGAAAAACTGAAGAGGATCCCTGTGACCATGTCATGACATTTCACTTGTGGTGGTCCTGTAACTCGTTGAACGATGATTTGATTTAGCTGAGGCTCTTTCAAAGAACTCTTACTAGTGTTGTGGATAAATGGTATATTTAACTTTCATCTACTTCCTATGAAATTTTTCTTAATCTAGTGACTATTTTTCTTAATCACTTCCAACTTCATGTCTGGTATGATGCCGGTACAAACCTTTTGTCAACTTTTTGTAAAATAAATCCACTCACATCTCTAACCATATTTAGGAGTGGAGGAGGAGGAAGAGGCTCGTTAAAGCGAATATTTCTCTCAAACTTTTGTTGGAATGGTTTTTGGGATCTCTATTGCCATACATTTCAAAGGACGTTTCAACTTCGGGAGTGACATCGAAGGAGGAATCCATACTCAGGGCCCAATAACTGGACTTGATCTATGTTAAGTCTGGGATTCTCTATGAGATTATTCCTAACGCGCCAAGTTCCAGTACAAAATTTTCCAAACCGAAACCTGTACCACATGCCAATGGCATGGTGGGTTCACTTGAATCATTGACTGTAGAATCACTATCCAAACATATACATGAATTGTCAGTGAAACAATCTGTAGTGGAGGAATCCAAAGCTACCACTCCCTCACCCCTTACTGCAAATTTTTATAATACGCAATCCACCCAGAAGGGAACTCAACATCCTGGTGGGAATAAAAATAAGGGTAAAAAGGGTGAGGGAGGTTAGAATAAGCAAAAACCCATAAATAGTGATGAGGTGGGGGGAAGAAAATAAGAAATTCAAGTTTCCTTGCAAGATTTTACAAGAATATCATTTGACTTACCAATGTCCCCTAATGGATCAAGCTCAAAAGTTGTTGAAACAATAACAACTTGTCGTCCTGAAGGACCCATTCCCTCAAGGAAAAAATGTGACTTTTGGTGATCTAAAGAACGTTGGGAGAACGCAGACTTCTCCCTATGCTAATAAGTCATATATCAACATGGTACAATATCATACCTAACTGCATAACAAAGCCAAGAACTATGAATTTGAGTCTCCATGGAAAGATAAACAGACTATGGAAACATCAACCCCACTTTCAATTGAAAAATCGGTTGATACTATGTTGAAAATACCAAAAGGTGTTTCAAAAAAAACATTTCACAATCCTAATTCAAGGGTCGCTATGAACTACTCGGTTGTGGGGCACTTGGCCCAGAATCCTTGTGCTATGTTATCCTTAGAAGTGATACAAAGTTGTCCTTCATAGCGTTATACACTTTTGGCACCTATCGGTAGTATGGAATATGTGAGATTGATGGCTAAGTTTAACTTATTTGATGTTAAACCATGCCCACCTTACCATGTGGCATTTTCAATTGATGTACTCCATGGTGGAAAAACCATTGGACAAATAGTAACAGATGAAGGCACATCCACATGCATAATGTCTATTTCATGTTGGAAATCCCTACGATCCCCTGAGTTATTTTCGTCTAACACTTTGTTGACTACTTTCGATGGAAGATATTTCTGCCCGCACCGTATCTTGCCATATTTTGATATAAAACTGGTAGGGAAAATGGTATCTATATAAATTGAAGTTGTTGATGCTCCTCTGGATTATAACAGTCTTCGGAAGGAGTTGGGCCTATTATATGTGCTTTATTCTTTCATTCATCTTCCAATTCCTCGTGTTCTCGCATGAAGGAAAGTTATTAATTGTTGTTCAACTAGAATATACTCAGAAGAGTGGTATGGATACTTCATAGTCTAACATACCTTCGATTGATCAATCACTCCCAACGAATGAGAGTTTAGGAGTTGGGATGTACACATATTTTATGGTCACTTTTGATATGCCCACTCCTATAAACTACCTAGGCACGACTAGTGTAGGGACTAAAATTGTACAATTGTATATAGAAATGACTCGTGAGTTATCCCTTCACAAGACGAGCCTAAAGTTCCATTATCAGTAGCATAGGTAGCCTACCAATATATATTCGATGCTATTGATGATTCCATCTTGACTCTTCCCATATCAGAAGATTCAGATGAAGCTTATTTTCCTACATAGGCAGAGAACTCAACTTATTTGTATGACTGCTTATATGTATTTTTACCATCTAATGAATCCATTCTAGATGCTATGATAGGACCCAAGAAACATTCTGAATACTTACATCACAAGTCCTACTTCTTACCAGATCTAGGAAGGATAGAAAACTTTGAGTTCCACCTAAGACTAACTGAAGGTATTGATTAGCATGTGAACCCTTTTCCTAAGGAGGGAGTGTTCGCCGAGGGGAATATGGAAAACCTTTCCACCACCATACCTATCAATATCTCTACCAAACCATCTGTCATGGAGAATGTTCATATTGGAGAAAACTCTTCACCTGAAGAGATTGTCAGTTATATTGCCTTATTTAAGGAGTTTTGTGATGTCTTTTCCTAGTCTTACGAGGAGATGCCAGGAATCGACCCATCCATTATAGAGAATGAGATTAAAACATACCCTAATGTTAAACGTATTTGGAAAACGATTTGACCTATGAATCCGCAGAAAGCAGCAGTCGTCAAGGATGAAGTATAGAAACTATTGAAGGTCGGTTTTATATACCCTATCTCTCTCACAGAATGTGTATCCAACCCCATTTCGGTTGATAAGAAACAAGGGACCATACGAGTTTGTATCGATTTCAAATATTTGAAAAAGGCATGTCCTAAGGATAACTAACCCACACCATTCATCGACCAGATTATTGATGAGTTTACAGGTAGCGAAAATTTTCTTTTATGGATTGTTTCTCGAGATATAAACAAATTCAGATAAAACCTAAGGACCAGCATAAAACTTCCTTTACCTGCCCCTTGGGTGAATTCCTGTACAAGAAAATGCCTTTTATTTTGAAGAATCTCCAGGCAACCTTTCAACGATCTATGAATTTTGCATTTCACAATATCAAGCACATTGTTGAGCCCTAATTAGATTATCTTCTGGCTCATTCTCATAAAAGAAATGATCATCTGCATCCTCTTCATTTAGATTTTAAATATGTAGGCACTATAAGATCCACTTAAATCCCCCTAAGTGCATCTTCTGTGTCGAATTAGGGTGTCTTCTAGGTTTCATAGTCTCTAACAAAGGTATAAGGGTCGATCCATTGAAAGTCGAGGCAATTGTTAATCTACCTCCTGAAACCATTAGACAACTACATAGTCTACAAGGGAAGTCAAACTTTCTCAGACAGTTTATTGTGAATTATGCCAAGATAACCAAAGGTTTTGTGCACTTGTTCAAGAAAGACACCTAATTTCTATGGGACAAATTCACGCAACAATCATTCGAGGAATTAAAGAAAACATTGTTATCAGCTCCTCTTTTGCGCCCGCTAGATTACACGAAGGACTTCATATTGTATCTGGTTGCATATAAGTCTACAATTGGTGTAGTACTAGTTTAGGAGAATTAAAATCTCTAAGATCGTGTCATCTATTACCTCGGTCATGCTTTGGCTAGTCCTGATTTTAGATATTCACACGTGGAGAAATTGGCTTCGGTAATGGTCTATGTTGTCCATAGGTTGGAGCATTCGATTTTGATGAGGAAAACTATTGTAGTGGCGGATGTGAATCCATTTCAATATGTCTTATCCCAATGCATAATCATGGGAAAATTCAATAAGTGGATCATCATAGTTCAACAGTTTGACTTAGATTTTTAGTCCGCTAAGTTAAAGAAGTCACTGGTGTTCACGGAACTTATCTCAGAGTTCTCGAGTGATGAGAGCTTAGTGATAGAAGATGAGCCATTCCCCGATGACAACATTTTCTTAATATCAACGTCTGACCCTTGGTACGGAAATATCTTAGTATATATTCATACTTTGAAGTGTCCCATGACCTTCTCACTTGAAGATCAACACAAGTTATTATTGAACGCTAAAAACTACCTCATCATTGGAGATACATTATATAGAAGATGGGTAGATTCCATCTTATGTCGATGCCTTGCCCGTGAGGAGGTTGAGCTTATCCTAAATTATTCTCATAGCAGAGTAGATGGGGGTCATTTATCTGGGTTAGAAACAACCCACAAGATCTTTTTTGTCAGTTATTTATGGCCTATCATCTTCAACGATTGCATAGAAGGTGTGAAACGATGTCATATGTGTCAGCTATACACCAAAAAAATGTGGTTACATCCTGCTCCTCTTTATCCCATCATCGTTGTAGGTCCCTTCACCAAGTTGGGGGTGGATTTCATGACCTGCAACCCTGTGTCTGTTGGGGGAAATAAGCACATCATTGTCATTGTAGACTACTTTAGGAAGTGGGCAGAGGAAATGCCTACCTTTAAAGCCGATGGTGAGATGGAAACGTACTTCGTGTCCAATCAAATCATCACCAGGTTTGGTATTCCAAAGCATATTTTCATTGACCATGGCAGTCACTTTCAAAACAAGAGGATGATAGAGTTGAATATTATGCTAGGTTTTAGGAAAGACCACTTGTCTTCCTTTTACCCACAGGCGAATGGGAAAGTAGAATCCATTAACAAAACTTTGAGAACCATTATGAAGCAGACACTTAATGCGAGTAGATCAAACTAGAATATCATGTTGTATCTTGCGCTTTAGGAATATCAAACAAATGTTAATAGTACCACATGAGTACCACAGGGTTTTCACCTTTCCAATTCGTTCATGGGGTGGACGCAGTCACGTCGGTGGAATGTGAAATACCATCTCTAAAGATTGCAATTCATGTGCTCCCCGATACTTCTAATATAGAGGAACATTTACTGCATCTGGATATAGATGAACATCACAAATATGCGCTTACAACAAATGAAGCACATAAGAAAAATGTAAAAACCAATACGATAAAGCCGTTGAACGTAGGTTTTTCTCTGAAGGAGAACTCGTCTTGGTCTATGACCGGGATAAGGAACCCTTGGAGGAAGGAAAGTTCAAATCTATTTGGTTAGGCCTATACATTGTATCCAAGGTCCTAAATAAGGGTGTGTATGAGTTAGTTGATTATGATGGTAATAAGTTTCCAGAGACCCGAAACAGGCTCTACCTGAAGAAGTATTACGCTTAGGCATTATGTTTTTTATTGTATTATAGTTGTATAATTTTGTAAATGGTCATGCGTGGTTAGTGTTTCTTAAATAGAATGGTGTTGTTTTAGATGTCTTTGGAATGTTTCATAGGGTTTGTCGATGGCGCAATCTGTCACACCTGCAACCTGGCTTCATCTGCTTGGGTCATTTATGCACCCACGGGACAACTAGTTTCCTCGGGAGGTTTTTAGGATTATAATCCTCCCTTTTCCAATTTGGTCATTATGTCTAAATCAGGAGTCATGTATAAATTGGGAATCCTTTCAATATATTTTTAGTCACTAACACCATTGGGTCCACTTGGCCTAAATGGGGCACATACACTAGTTACTAAAATGTGGGGAACACTAATTGAGGCCAACTGCCACTACTTGCATGCATCAGTTTAAGATCCTCCTAGATCAATCCCTACAAATTAGGAGCCACTGGGAGTTTCGATACCAATCTCCATCAGTTACATTTAGCTGGTGACTATTCAAGCTTAGTTAGGAGTTAGTTACATTAATTTCTAGTCCTCTACATTCATTTAGCACTAGGTTTGCATGGTTGCATGTAGTAGAGGCGCATTTCTCACCATCATGAGTCAATTAGGCTTAGTTAACACTGAATTAGACACTTCAGTTGGGATTTTGAACTCTGATGATGATTTAGACATGTCTTAGTTACCTTGCAGTCAAGTAGAGTCTAACCAATTCGAATTTCCTCACATGGATTCAAATTGCATGTGGCTATTTAGCCATTGTATTACATAGTAATTAATTATCTAATTCCTTTTTATTAATGAAAGCATTCACAGTTGCAAGCCATTTTTGCACTGTTTCATTCTTCAATTACTGAGTAAATTATGTGATCTATTTGTCTGAGTTGTGTGTTGATCCATAGATCTATGTGCTCAATTTAATATGGTATCAGAGCCTCGATAGTACAAGGCAATTTTCCTACTATATATCCATACTTGGATCCCAAAAAAAATTGAGCAAATTTTCTCCTTCCAGTACTGCACCAGAAGCGAAGAATTTACCCCTTAATATCCCAAGTAAGGGAATTGTTGATTAAGCTTGCTTGATCAACTATGTTGGGTGTGAAGGAAATTTCAAAAGTGCAGACTGTCGACCTTATTTTGTCTGTTTGATTGTGTGATTTACAGGTTATAAGTATTCTTCACTGCATTAAAAAATGGCCCCTCCAATGGAGTAGCTCACTTCCTTCAAATACCACCAGTGGAAGGAGGACATGGAGATTTAACTTCACTCCAAGAATCTCTTCAAACTCACAATGGAGATAGGAGTAGAGCCAATTCTTAATCATGACAAATAAAAGTACTGGAATTGGCTTGATGAAGCATATGGATGCTTATGCCTCTCAATATCTTGAGATCTTCTCTTCCACATCAAGGGATTGAATAATCCCAAGGAGATCTAAGATAAGATTGCTTCCTTATTTGATAAGCAGGATGATCTGAGGGTGTATCAGCTAGAGAATGAGCTAATATCTCTTCATCCATCCAACTTCGAAACACTAAGTGACTTCTTCACAAAATTCAAGAACCTGATATTCCAATTGAAGCTATGCAAGGTTGAGAAGGAGGATGATCAACTCATCCTTTCCATTATCTCAAAACTCAGTGCAGACTACTCTGTCTTTGTATCAACCTTTTATTCGGTGAAGCTCACCAATCCAAATCGGAGGATTCCCACTCTTGATGCTGGCATTGAATCTCTCACTAGTGAGCATGACAAGTTGATCCAAATTGGGATCATTCAATCTTCCAGAGAGGACCTAAGGTATAAAATGATAAACAGAAGCAAAAGGATGAGTCACCAGAGAAGAAATATTAATCAAATGATCCTTCAGGTTCGAAGAGAAGCAAGAAGAATGAAAAAGGAAATACCCTTTGTTCCCACTGTGGAAGGGGATTTCATCCAGAAAACTCCTGTATGAGAAGACAAATTGATGAAATGACTCTTCTTATTAAGAAAAATAACATTGCTGCACCTGCTAGCGCAAGGAAGGTTGAACATAGAGAAGAAACTAAAGATTATGAAGAGACATGCCATGGACTGAAGGCTAGCTTCTCAATAGCACATGCCTTCCTCATTGATTCTGGAGCTTCCAATCATATGGTTGCATCCAGAGAATCATTCTCTTCCTTGCAGTCATTTGATGGTCCTAGTATTTAGATGGGATATAACAGTAAATTTCAAACCAAGCAGAAGGGCTCTGTCAAGCTTGAACATGGGAAGTTCAAAGATGTGCTTTATGTTCCCTCCCTAGCTACAAACCTATTATGTGTATACCAGATGACTCATGCTGGATCTCCAAAGCGAGTCATATTTGGTCTTGACTCAGTGGAGATCACATATATCTCTACTGAGAACATCATAGCAAAGGGTGTTTCAAATCATGCCTCCAAGGCATATGATTTCTCACACTTCATGCCATTTTCAAAACTAGTGCACTCTCAGCAGCCACTTGCAAGGGAAGGTAAATGCATTTCATCTACTTCTTTTGTAGCTTCCACTAGTATTGCAAATCCAGCTGTATTAGTTTATTATATTGATATTCAGGGTGATTCAAATCCAGATCCAGCCCCTACTTCCAAACTGGAAGCTAGGAAGATGACTGGAAATCCATCTGATACTCAGAAGGGAAAGACCCGTGTGCTATGTCATGCAATATTACCTCCTTCAAAGAGATGCAATAGACTTCCAAGGGCTTAGTCTTGCTACATGGAAAGGGATCAGTCTCACTACATTCAGAAGAATAGAGTGGATCATACACCTCATCATCCAGCAAGAGGAAAAAGCTACATTCCTCCTTCCTTCCATCACCATTTTGGGAGAATATGGAGAAGTCTACATGGCAGGCCCTAGGATACTTGTGCACAGAACATCATGCATGTTTCTTTGCTACATCTCAAATATTGCAGCAACACATTTTCAAGTTTTCCAAACTTCAATCTTGATTATATCTGCTTAGTTAGAGGGGGGGATTTGTTACTTTACTTTACTTGTTGTAATGGGTGACCTATGGTATTAGTTACCAGGGCCCACAAAGTGTCCAAGTTAGCATTCTAGGGGGGTGTTAGGATTATAATCCTCCCTTGTCCAATTTGGTCATTATGTCTAAATCAGGAGTCATGTCTAAATCAGGAGTCCTTTCAGTATATTTTTAGTCACTAACACCATTGGGTCCACTTGGCCTAATTGGGGCACATACACCAGTTACTAAAATGTGGGGAACACTAATTGAGGAAAACTACCACTGATTTCACTTGCATGCATCAATTTAGGATCCTCCTAGATCAATCCCTACCAATTAGGATCCACTAGGAGTGCTGAAAGCATTCATAATTGCAAGCCATTTTTGCATTGTTTCATTCTTCAATTACTGAGTAAATTGTGTGATCTATTTTTGTGATCTGTGTGTTGATCCATAGATCTATGTGCTCAATTTAATATAGGTGCTTTCTTAGGTCCTGCGACTAACAATGTAGTCGAGTAAAGTTTTTTTATTAAGATTCTTTAGGATTCTATATCACATGGTATCACCTTCCTAGAAGTGAGACTTGACTCTCAGTTAGTGGTCTCTCATCTCAATGGAGTCTATCAGGTGAGACACCCTACTCTATTATGTCATTTTTTTAGGATTAGATTACTCGAAAGAAATTTTGATCATATTATGTATCAACACATTACAAGAAATCAAAACATAATTACTTATGCATATGTTAATTACATTCTATATTGGAATTTTTCACGCACATTGTAAAATTAATACACATGTATGCATAGAAACACGTGTAAATAACCCGTCATGTATATATATATATATAGGTCAAATAGGTTCATATACATTGAGTTACGGTCTGAAGATCCAGTAAATAAGTCTATCAAAAAAAAAAAAATAGGATCATAATTGTCAACATGCTAAGATATATGGAGGCTCCTTGGCCTCATCAGTTGCAGCTTCCTCCGCCGTAGCCTCTCGGTAACACAACATAGCCTTGGAAACCTTCCTAAGTAGGCATAACTAGGATGATGGTACTCCCACTACATGCTCTTGCATGTAATGGGGATCTTCTCCATCCTCAAATTCGACACATCATGAGTGAGCCTGGCTAGATTTCCCTCTATAACACGAAGCATAGCTTCATCCTCAACTTCGTCTACAGGTCAAAAAAAGTCCTGGGATTCCCGTCTGGATGAATAGGCCCAATATCTACATCATATAAAAGAATACTTAGAGTTGAATAAGCTATATATGTATGTAATACTTATGAAAAAAAATTCATAAATATTTAAATACTTGGAAAACAAATCACCCTTCTCTCCCCATGCTTGTCCTAGAGGAAGAACCAACTCGGGATCTCCATGAAAAATCCAAAACAGCATAAGGGAACTTCTCTAAAGAAGGAACCTGGTGGTCCCACCATGGATAGAAGTTGTCGTCATATCCACCTTGTGTTTTACCACCACCCTGGAGAAGGAATACATCCCCCCACCGTGTAATCCTAGGCTGACGTAGAGGTGAAGGTGAAAGTATCACCTTGGCACTCAGAGCAAGCACTCTTTCAAAAAATAAGGCAACCAAAATGCTAGCATATCCAAATTTCTTCTTCTTCCCCAACCTACAATCTGATAATTTTTTTTCATACTTATGATCAACCTAGAGCACTAGTCAAAGAATACACTTTGCAAACATTCCACTTATATACGCATACGCGTCCATGTGGCCAAATGTAGTGTGGATCTACCCGCCACTTGGACAACAATTATCACAAGCACTTTGAGTGGAAATCTTCTGATCTGGGAAATCGGGATCTAATTTCTCAACTTATGTTTACATGGTAGACAATATCTATTCACATAAACTTGAATGCTAAGGGGATCACCCCCATAGCCAATGCCACCCAAGTTAAATGGTGCCCCTTTATGAGATAAAGTAGTGATGAAATATGTTGTAATCTCATAGATCACATAAGGTTACCAATAATACATACTAAAACATATATAAATATAAAGCAGAGACAAGAAACAAGAACAGGTAAGATAAACGGATTATATTATTCCAATAAGTTCATACAAGGCAGAGAAATGAACTGAGTTCTCGTTTGGCTCAACAACCTAATATATACAATTTACAAACAATTACAAAATAACTACCTGTCGGTTCGGTGCCACTCTGTGTGGAGTTTCTTGGGTTTTCCTTTGACTCGACTATTATAAAGTAAGGCAAGGTCACCGACCGACAAGTTTTTGTTTTTGATGTTGCGGTCGTGCCATGCTTTCTGTTGTTTCTTGTGAATTTCTTGGTGTTGTATAGCCATGAGTCTGTGTTCTTTTATTTTTCTGAGTTGAAATAGTCGGTCCTTTCTTGCATGTTCGACCTCGACGTGTAATAGTTGTGCAATAATAGGTGTCTGCTGTCGGAAATGTAGGGGGACGACTGCTTCTTGTCCGTACACTAGTTGAAAGGGGGTTTGGTCGGTCGACCGTTTATAGGTTGTCCTATACGTCCATAATACCACAGGTATTTTCTCGTCCCAGTCGTCCTTGTCGGTACTGCATATTTTGGTTAACCCTTTTGTTAATGTTTTATTGAAAGCTTCAATCGCACCATTCGACTGAGGATGGTATGCTGTACTTCGTCGATGTTCGATGTGGAATTGGTCGGTCAAGTGTTTGATAGTTTTGTTAATAAAATGTGTTCCTTAGTCGTTGATCAATTTTAGTGGGCATCCGAATCTAGTGATGATGTTTTCATAGATAAACTTAGTAGCTACCTCACTTGAACATGTATCGACGAGTTCAGCTTCTGCCCATTTAGTGACATATTCTATTGCAGTGATAATATATCTTGCTCCTGATCTTTTGGCTGGAATAGGGAATGGTCCTATGAAGTCTATAGCCCATATTTCAAATGTGAGACTAGGGTTTACTGATATCAGGGGCATTTCTGTGCTCGTCAGGGGTCGACCAAGTCGTTGACATCTATTACATCGACTGACAAAACTTTTGCAATCTCTGTGGAGTGTCGGCCACCATAATCCTAACTGTTGGATTTTCTTGGCAGTTGTGTCTGCTTGGAAATATCCTCCTGCAGGTCCATAGTGTGCTTCATGCATGATTTGATATCGCTCATGTTCGAGTACACATATTCGAAGGATGTCGTCTAAGCCCATTTTTTATAGAAATCCGTTGATGAGGTTGTAGGGTGCAGCCTTCATAGCTAAGATTTGTTTCTTCTTGGTATTCATACCTTCGGTTGCCTGGCCGGTTTCTAAGAACTGAGCAATTTCTTCTAGTTCTTCTGGCACTGCTTCTATGCGAAATAAATGGGCATCTGGTAAGTCATCGTCGACTCCGGTCGATTCCTCCCCTGTGTCTATGCGAGATAGATGGTCGGGCCCGACATTTAGTTTTCCTGGTCGGACAATGACTTCAAGCTCAAATTCTTGAAAAAGAAGTAACTAGTGACAAATTCTCCCATGATGAAGTGGTTTATTCACGAGGTATTTCAAGGCTTGATGGTCGGTATAAAATGTGAAGGGATTTTCCAAGAGGTAATGTCAATACTTTTGGAGGGAAAAGACCATACCTAGGGCTTCCCTTTCAGTGGTCGAATAGTTTATTTCATCCTTATTTAGTTTTCGACTGCTGTAAACTATAGGGTAATCCATCCCATCATCCCCTGGTTGAGTTAGGATTGCTCTGATTGCTATTCCTGATGCATCAATATGCACATGACACTTGGTTGACCAGTTTGGAAATTTTAGAATGGGGGCTTCGACTAGTTTCCTTTTCAGTTTGTCAAAGGAGATCTGGCATTCCTATGTCCACTTAAACTCTTTATCTTCCTTTAGTAGTTCTTCTAGAGGGTAGGTCATATCTGAATAGTGTCTGATGAATTTTCTATAATAGCCTGTATGTCCCAGTAACACCCTGACTTGTTTGGGGTTTATTGGTGGTTTCAGGTCGAGGATAATTTT
The DNA here is from genome assembly GCA_001517045.1 of Pseudotsuga menziesii. Lineage (NCBI taxonomy): Eukaryota > Viridiplantae > Streptophyta > Pinopsida > Pinales > Pinaceae > Pseudotsuga > Pseudotsuga menziesii. Next base: position 776,920 of record LPNX010432993.1, on the reverse strand, counting down.
AATTTTTGCAAAGTTGACCTTGATACCATCTTTACAGACAATATGCCCTAAGAGTATGCATATGGGAGTCATAAAGATACATTTCTTAATGTTCAGGGAGAGTTGAATCTGTCGACATCTCTCCAGCATAAGTCAGAGCCATTTGCAGTGATCTTTTAAGGTGGAGTATATTGTCCAGTCGTCGAAGTATACTGCCATGGTCTTATATATGTATTCTTGGAATGTCTTGACAACAATTTGAGAAAACACTGTAGGTGCATTCTTTAACCCAAAAGGCATAACTCTGTAAGCAAAGGAGCCAAATTCACAGACAAATGTTGTTTTATTTTGATCTTCTTTTGCTATGGGTACTTGGTTATAGCCTAAGAATCCATCTGTAAATGAGTAGCATTCATGGCCTGCAACTTCATTCAAGATTTCATCAGCCTAAGGGGTGGGGAATGGGTCTGTCAGTGTGACTTTGTTGAGCTCCCTAAAGTCGACACAAATTCTTAACCGTGTCGGGTCATGTTTCTTGGGCTGTACGACCATGGGGCTTGCCCATTCCGACTGGTCGATAGGGTAAATGATCCCTGCTGCTAACATGTTGTCGATTTCCTTTTTAACTATCTCCTTGTATTTGTGAGCTAGTTTATAAGGTCTTTTATTCACAGGTCGAACATCAGGTTTAGTATCAATTTTCATTTCTCCCATTTCTTGTACTAAGCCTTTGAAGTCTTTATAGTCCCTGGCAAATACATCCTGGAATTCTCTAAGTAAGTTCACTATTTTGGTGGTCTGTTGGTCATTCCAGTAGTCACCAATCTTCGCTATTTTTGGTCGGTCATCGTTTGAAATGTCAACCTCTTTAGTTTTCACTTTGGCATCTAGCCACTCGGGTGCTTTAGCTTCATTAATCGACTGACTCCCTTCTTTGAACTGTGAGAAGGTGGCAGGAAAATTGGTTGCAGTCATTCTGTCAAGATATGGTTTGTCGGTGGTCTCGACTTTCAGGATTGAGTGGATAGGTTTGGTTGTTTCAATGTGGTCGCATTTCCATCTGAAGCTCTTGCCTTCTGTGTGTTCATTTTCTAAGTGTAAATGGGTCGACTGTGGTTTTGACCCAGTTTGTATATTGTTACAGCCCTTGATCTGTCGATGGTCTTGGTAGGGTTGTTTTTCGGTCGGTTGGTTGGAGAAACTATTTGATTTGTTGTGCTTCAGCCAATTTTTCCTGTTGAGGTGTGAAGTTGAACTCTTTAATAAAATTTTCCCTTAGTTCATGCCAGAAGAAGGTTTCACCTCTAGATTCATCCATCTTATACCATTTATTGGGTAAGTCGGCTAGGGTTGAAGGGAACAAATGTGGCCAGGCTCTCTCATATTTATATCCATGTCTCCTCCACTCCGTTTCACAAGTTTTGATATGTTGTTCTGGGTTTTGACCTTGGGTAAAGGTAGAGATCTGGGCTTGCTGGGTTAACTTCTTTCCACCAAACCTTTCAACAAAGTAAGTCGAAGCAGTTGTCTAGGTCTATAGTTTTGACTGATGGGTATCCCACCATCTAGCTGCTTGACCTGTAAATGTTTCAACTAAGCTTTGGAATCGGCCATGTTCTCCAATATTTTTAGATACCTGTTCGACGTGCATGACTGGGGATTCCCTCTCCTTATACATGGTTAGTTGTGTAGTGTTTAAGTTGGTTGGTTGTAAGGTAGGTCGTTCCTTGACTTTCTTTTCAAATATTTTGGGGATAATTGATACTATGAAGCATTGTCGGGTGGGTTTTTTCTGTACTTTTTGTATAGTCCAGCACCCTCTTGCTTGTGTTTCATAATTTTCCATATCCCAGTCATATAATTCAGCATCTGAGTTATAACCAATTGAGTCTTGGTTACCTAAGTTAAGTTCTCCATAGATGTTTGGTTCCGTATAGTATGTATTGTTGTGGATTTGGTAAAGTTGTCTGACATCGAATTCCTCATCAATCGGTTCAGTCCAAGGCTCTCCTTGGGATGGATGAATGGGTACAATGACCTTTTGACCATTTCCTTTTAACTTGATTCATTCCTTGTCTAAGGAGATGGATGCTTTCATCTTTCATCCCCAAGGTTGACCGACTAGCGCTAGGAAGGAGCTAGATCCTTCTTTTGGGTCAATAATTTCAAAATCAACCTTAGTCGGGATTCCTTTGATGATCGTGTCAACATCTTTCCAAACCCCAATGGGTTCAATGAGGCCTTGGTCAATGAGTTTTAGATAAATGCCTGACTCGTAGATTCGAGGTCTGCCCATCTTTTCCCATGTATCCCGGGTCATGATATTTACTTGGGACCCGAATTCGAGCACTACTTGTCGGACATGGTAACCTTCGATTTCCAGATAGACAAGTGGGTCGACATCATTTTTGTCTTTTTGGTTCAAGCTTCAGATGTTCTTAGTTTGTTTTCCAAGTTTGGTACTTTTTATTTCATGCAGTAAGTCAATAAACTGAGCTACGGATTTGTCTATTTGAGCGAGTTGGATTAATTGGTTTATTGTGTTAGGTCGACTGTTAACGATGTCCTCTTGTCGTGCAATGTCGTGAAATATGTGGGTTTCTTCTTGATATGTGTGTATTTCCTTCATAAGGTCAGGATAAACATTTTTGTTTTTAATCTTACTGATTTGAGGGTTATCAGGCCCTGTTTGTGTGCCTTGTCGAGTGACAATATGTAAATTTTTAGTAGTTATTACATCATGCTTTTGTACATAATACAAGACATTAACATTTTTCATCGTATTGATTTTCTCTAACATAGTAGGACAATCCTCTAACGAGTGATCGCCTACTCCACAGTGTGTAAAGAATTTAATATTAGTTCTGTCCTTGTATGGACAGTCTACGTACCGGTGACCTTATTTGTAGCATGTGAAGCACTGGGTGGGTCGACGCGATCGTATGTCGCTATTTCCAAGGAATCAACCTCTTCCTCCGTAACCTTGGCGTCGATTGTTGTACCGGAGCTCATATCATCGGCCATTGTAACTTTGTCTATTCTGATTGTTTGCTGGATTGATTTGCTCATTGTTTTGCACTACTGCATTCATTTGGTAGATCACCTGATAGTTTTGTCGGTTCTTCAGGTTTAACTGACAGTCAACGGTGTTATGACTTTTGGTTTCGCAGATGGCACACCAGGAAGCTTTACCGTTCTTCATGTTAAATGGACAATATTTGGTAGAGTGATCGTCGTGTTCCTGGAAAATGTCACAAAATGATTTATTTTGTACAAAGTGGATGTATTGTCAGCTATATTCTTGTCGACAGTTATCTTTCGAGTGACCGACCGTCGAGCATTTGGTACACCAGATCTCCTAATTCTTGAGGGTTAGTTCCTTCAAAGACTTATGCACGTTCTCGAGCTATTCTTCTAATCTGTGGTCCGTGGGGTAAGCAGGTATGTCTTCGTCCATCTCCACCTGAAGAGATTTTGTGAGCGCGTCTTCATATGTTTTGAACGTCTCCAGACTGATGTGTCGTCGAACTTTCTACGATAATCCTGTAAGGAACCATTGAATTAGTAATTGTTCATCAATAATGTAATCCAATTGGCTCAGTAAATATTTCCATTGCTTGTTGTAGTCGCGAACTGTCTCCCCTGGATTTTGTGACGTAGTTTTGAGCTTCTTCGTAGCCAGGTGCTTAGTGTCTGGTGTTTTAAAAAATGACAGGAATTGCACCTTAATCTCAGCTTTGGTCACTCCGGGTTTCCTTTTCGAAAAGGTCATGTACCATGTCAAGGCCCTTTTCCTTAAGGCTCCTGCGAACTGTGCCATTTGTCGGTCTTCATCTGTAACCTGGTTGGCTTCCCAGGTCGACTCGCAGACAAACCAATGTCATCTGGGGTCTTTGTCTCCCTCATAAAGAGGAATGTGAGCTGATCCGTGACCCATGTCTGAATCACTTTCACTGCTCTCAGAATTTGGCGGTGGTGGAGGTGGGGGTGGTGGTGAAAGTGGTGGGGTTATTGATGTAGTCGTTCCTGTGGAATTATAGTCGACGAAACTTGTGCTCCCATCGGTCGTCAAGTCTTCGTCGACTTGCAATCGGTTAATGTCAACTTTTGCTGTCGATGGTCCGCTGCAACTTTGTGTTCACAGGTCTGATTGTTCGATTTCTTCTAAATTTGTACTTGGCCAGGGGGGGCGCTCCTTCATGTGTCAGTAAGAGCAAGTGGATAGAGTGGAGGGAGGGTGTTGCTTGAAACGTCACCCAGTTTCCTTCCAACGGTCAAAGTATAATAAGGTGTTGAACAGTGTACGTTTTGTCACCTAGTCGGCTCCATATACTGAAGTCACCAGCTCGTAATTGGAGGTCGTCTTCGACAATAGTCTGTATTTTAGTACATAGATTCAATGGGGAAAGGGTCGTTCCTTCACTGGGAGCTCTTAGTTGGAGAGCTTCTGGCTGCTCTATCCACAATTCTTCTTTTGTAGGGGACGCTTCTTTCTCTGCACCTTCTTCATGTCGGTCATGACCTGACTCTGGTGGATTCTCTTCCTTGTCATTCTCCCTAGGGTTTTTTCCTCTGTGTAGCTATAAGGCTCTTTCACGTCTTGCTTCCCTTCTCTGGTATCTTTCATCCCTTTCGATCTTCTGGATGTCTGACATGCTTTCGTACAATAATTATTCTCTTGAGGTCCTCTCCTCCCGACTTCTCATTACTGGTGACTGCTATCTGGTTTAGGTCGACTAGGATCCACTATACTCTATCTCCGACACATGACCAACTACCCCCCCATAGCCTACCCGACGCTTTTAGAAAGCCCGGATAGTTCTGTCTATTTGCTTAGGAAGTATTCCCACTCCCTTTATGCAATGAATTTCTCCCACTTCCTCTGCTTCTCCGCCCAGTTAGTGTTTGATGGCTGTTCGCACAGTGGTGGACGAGGTTCGACAATGTGTCCTGCTCCCTTCTTTATCAAGAATTTGAACAGCAAGGTCGGTAGGGAACACAAAAATTGTTCAGTGAAATCTGTGTAAAATTTCTCTTTGACAGTTTCCACTGAAGTTCTGTCTTCAACTGCTTGTTCCTCATAGAAGTCGTCGACGATTTTCTCAAACCACTACGACAAATTTATTCGACCTCCTCGGATCAGTTTTTCCAGCAACTATTGTTCTTTAGTTGCGTCTGGCTTCCTCATTGTTATACAGCTGAATGGCACCTCTCTGTTCGAGTGCTGATATCCCTCATGTCGGTACACAAAAGGACACTTATGGATAGAGGTTTGCCCATTTCCACTATACCTTGGCTCATCAGAAAATACATTGCCTATATGCCCAGCTGATTACTTTTCCATTTTGTGATTTTGAGTTGCATACGCGACTATCTCTATTGACATGTCGCGCATCATGCGCGAGTCTCATGTTTAGCAGGTCGCGCATACTTGTATGCGCGGGTTGCCTTTGTATAGAGTCACGTATCATACGCGGGTTTTCTTACTACAGACCCGCGTATGCCTTCCTCAAAATTAATATTTAAAAACACGATTTAATGGGAGATTTGTTTACTCATTTACCTTAATCCCATTAACTGCTATAACCTCCCTAACCTTCGAGAACTGCCTCATTTCCTTCAGATAAATAGAGGCTTTGGGGAGGGTGTTAGGGACATAATACTTGGAGAGCAAAGTTATGTTGGTGGATTGTCTACAGAATCTTTGGAGCAGAGAAACTCAGAGTCCTTTGGTGACAGAGGAGTCCCTTGTTCAGACATTGGGTTGTAACCTAAACTCCCTCTATTATTGTTAATAAAGCAGAGAACTTCTTCCATATTGTGTTTCATGTGTTGTATATTAGTAAATGTTTACATTTCATTATAATATATGATTTGCCTAACCTGCATCTTTATATATGAATCATACTGTATTTGGAGGAATCTTTGTTAACAGGTGAAGGAGGAACTATCCTGGAGACTTTGGAAGAAGAACAAAGGAGGAAGAAGATAGCTTGGATCAACCTTCGTTTAATACAAGTAAGTCCTGCTACTTTCCTATTTCCTGTTTTGTACTTTCATAAGTCAAATTGTCTGCAAGTGTTAGAGTATGTTGGTAACCCCCAGACCTAGGTTATTAGGTGAATTATCCATTACAACAGAACTGGCGACTCCGCTGGGGAAGCCAAGTCTACTTTAGGTCTTTCTCTGTTGTCCTGACCAGTTATTGCTCGAAGTCTTGTTTGTGATCTTTTGTCCTGCTTTCTTACATACTTACAACAATTGAAAGTCTTGGTTTTTCTCTGTTTTCTGAGAAATTTTTATACCCATGCGCGGGTTGTCTGTCTAGACAGTCGCGTATGCTGAGTTGAATTCGAGGGTTGTCATATAGAACAGTCACGTATCATTCGTGACCTGCTCTACTACACAGTCGTGTATACTCCTGAAAACTGTGATTTTTGTGTTGAAGTTTGCTTGTTCTTTGGCCTTATATAAGTCCTGTTTTCGGTTAAGACTTTCTTTAAGAGTGTTGTATAGTTGTCTGAGTATATCAGGTGATCACATATTAAGTGCTTTTCAAAGCCCTTGGGTTCTTTTTACTTGTCTTTATTTACTGTCTGCATCTTGAAACTTTCTGGCCTATTTGGGTTGTTGGTGTGGGTACCTGAGTCTAGATCAGTGATCAGGGTCTTAGACTCTGTCTGTCCAGTCTGATTTCTGTCAGTTATTAGTTTGCACCTGCTTGTTTAAAAGTCTGCAGTGATTTCTTGATCATTGTCTGCACCCAAGTTGAGGTATTAGTCTGCTTTTCTTGCTGGCTTTTGGTCCTGTATGCCTGTTAGTTTCAGTTTGTGTCTTTTTTACAGTTTATAAGTGTCAAGTTTACTCAAGCATTGCATTTACCCATGCACAGTAGTTTTTTGAGCACTTTTAAAGTGGAAAAACAAAACATAGTTATCTTTTGCATAGTAATTTTTGCATAAAGTAGTGTTTGATTTTCAGTTTAAAGAATTTTTATCTCTGAAAAATACAAAAACATATAGGCTTAGTTTCTCTTATTTAGTGCTGTTAGTTCATCAACATATTTGAAAAAATGAAAAGAAGTTTATTTTATAGTGTTAGATTGCTTTAGATGCACCTTCATTTCATCTGTTTTCTGCTGAGTCAAAACACCATACAGTCCATCACTACCACTTCCTTTGAGTAAAGAACAGCCCTTAAAATCAACGCTTAAATTTAAAATCTATTAGTAAGTTTTTATTTTTAGGGCCTTCCACCTACTAGCTTAGGCTAGGTTTGTGGGCTAGGGAGTGTAAACTTCCCACAAACTATAAACTCAAATGTAGTGGGCCATTCATTAGGTAAATCCTTGGTTCTACCGCTGTATCTGGGAAGCTCCTCTCAAACAGGAGTTAAGCACGAGGCCGCGTGGAGGCTTGGACAGAGGGGATAACCCCCCGAATCCTTGTCAAAACGTAACCCAAGACTTTTGCGCATCTGAGGATTCTGTCTAGGCAGAATTTCAGGCTCAGCTACCCTGCTCATGCGTACGAGACCGGCTTGCGACTGTCCCCCTAGAAAGTAGGTATTGTCAAGGTAGCTTTTAGTCTCTTGTCTTTTAGGGCTCATACACAGGTAAACCGGAAGGTTATTTCTGGTTGACCTTGAACGGACTTGGAAGGTAACCCTTGTGGAAAGTGCAGGAGGGCGGTTGGGTGATTCCTCTGCTTGTTCCTGAGAACCCCTCAAGGACGCCAAGTAACTGTTCATCAGCCTTCTTCTGGAAGGTATATCTTTATAGCCTGTTTTGCTTGCTTGAGACTCTAGGATCTTTTTAGTGTATGCTCTGTGGATTTGCTTATGATTAGTCTGACCTTAGGGTGTGGTTTGTTTGAGTCTTAATTCTGGAGGACCAACTGCATAGAAGGTCAAGAAGGTTGAGAAACCTTCCTCCTCTCACACCACTGGAACCTCCACCTTTACCCCAAAGAAGGAGATTAAGCACAGGTGGTTCTTTTGAACCGGTAGGAACTAGTGAGGTTCTTGGTGAACCAGAGTTAATAGCTAACCGCTTTGATTTAGACACAGTTGAGATAGAAGAGCTGCAAGCTGACGAGCTTGCAAGACATTATAATCCTCCCTTGACTGATTTGAACGATCCAGTGATCGTGCAGGTTAGATCCTTTAGTTCACCAGTACCAGGTGTACCTGTAGGTAGAGGCATGTCTTCTGAAGGAGAAAGTTCATTTGTTTTCACCTCAACCCTTCCGGTTGAAGGGGTACTACCTCCCCCGGCTAGTGCCCCTAGATCTAATTTACCTTCCACACCCCTAACTCCAGCAAGCAGGGTGGTCCAACCACCTGTTTACTCGAACATTGGAAGTATGTCTGGTGATATGGCTACTGGGATTCCCAGTATACCTACAATACCTTCTTCTTTCCCTTACCCTACCCACAGTGGTCCAGTGGGATCCTCGGCCTTTGTCCAAGGATTCCCTTAGAATG